>CM035813.1:28896514-29287312 GCA_020458035.1 Magallana ariakensis
TTATGTTATTGACCATAAAAAGTTATGGTACCAAATGACCCTTTGCTTAATAACTCCAGAACTTACAAAGTTATTGCCCTTGTGTACAAAATGATTGTTATCGCTACTCCTCTGAAACCATAAGAGATAGAGACTTGGAACCTTTACCAATGTCTTCAGTACAGTTAGAGGGTTCTTCAATATATTCATACCGAAAGGATCCTATGCCCCCTTCTATTAGTTATTGCCCCTGAAAGTATTTCAATTTCTATAAAATCACTTCCAACTTTTTTATTATTTATCGTAGAGACTTCGGACCACTTGGGATAGAAGCGTCTACCTTGGCCGAACAAAATGACATAAAGGTCAAAGGTCAAGGTCATTTGGAAATCTGTGAATTAATGAGTTTTTAGATCTCTTTTGTTAAGGGTGGTAGAGAAAAACTTTTTCATGGATGTAGTAGGACATCTTAAAATATTTTAATAGATAGCCCCTTAGCTCATACCTTTGAATTATTACAGAGTTATTGCCCCTATTGTACGAAATGCTTGTTATCGCTACTCCACTAAAACCATAAGAGATAGTGACTTGGAACTTTTACCAATGTCTTCATTACACTTAGAGGGTTCTTTAATCTATTTATACCGAAAAGATGCGAGGCCCCCTTCTAGCAGTTATTGCCCCTGAAAGTATTTAGTATTCTATAAAATCACTTCCAACTTTTTTATTATTTATCGCAAAGACTTCGGACGACTTGGGATGGAAGCGTCTGCCTTGTCCGAACAAAATGACATAAAGGTCAAAGGTCAAGGTCAAACAAAAAAAAATGCATATTTCAGTTTTTGACTTTTTTTTTTAGAAAGTAACGCAGAGAAAATGTTTTATTAATTATATTGAAACAAACCATAAAAAAATAATGAGGTGGAAAGACCTCTAATTGTTCGAGAACAATTAGTCTACTAGTTTATTATTATTTTTCTCCTCTATTTTCCACGGGAAAACTTTTTTATTTCCAGAGATATTGAAACAAATTTTTCTTTATGTAATTGTACATTTAAAGTTATAATACCAAATGACCCTGTGCCTAATGACCCCAAGAACTTACAAAGTTATTGCCCTTGTATACGAAAAGCTTGTTATCGCTACTCCTCTGAAACCATAAGAGATAGAGACTTGGAACTTTTACCAATGTCTTCAGTACACTTAGAGGGTTCTTCAATCTAATCATACCGAAAGGATCTGAGGCCCCCTTCTAGTAGTTATTGCCCCTGAAAGTATTTAAATTTATATAAAATCACTTCTAACTTTTTTTATTATTAATCGTAGAGACTTCGGACCACTTGGGATGGAAGCGTCTACCTTGTCCGAACAAAATGACATAAAGGTCAAAGGTCAAGGTCAGACAAAAGAAAATAGCATATTTAAGCTTTTATCCTTTTTTTATTAAGTAACGCAGAGAAAATGTTTTATTAATTATATTGAAACCAAACATAAAAAAATAATATAGGTGGAAAGACCTCTAATTGTTCTAGAACAATTAGTCTACTAGTTATTATTAGGTCTTTCCACATTTCAGGTGAACGCCTTTTGTATTTCTTATGTTTTTTATTATTATTAGGTCTTTCCACCTTTCAGGTGAAAGACCTTTTGTATTTCTTATCTTTTTAGGTCTTTTCACCTTTCAGGTGAAAGACCTTTTGTATTTCTTATGTTTTTAGGTCTTTCCACCTTTCAGGTGAAAGACCTTTTGTATTTCTTATGTTTTTTATTATTTTTTTTTTTTTCTTCTCTTTTTTCCAGGGACAGTTTTTTATTTCAAGAGATATTGAAACAATTTTTTCTTTATGTTATTGACCATAAAAAGTTATGGTACCAAATGACCCTTTGCTTAATACCTCCCAGAACTTACAAAGTTATTGCCCTTGTGTACGAAATACTTGTTATCGCTACTCCTCTGAAACCATAAGAGACAGAGACTTGGAACCTTTACCAATGTCTTCAGTAAACTTAGAGGGTTCTTCAATCTATCATACCGAAAGGATCTGGGCCCCCCTTCTAGTAGTTATTGCCCCTGAAAGTATTTCAATTTCTATAAAATCACTTCCAACTTTTTTATTATTTATCGTAGAGACTTCGGACCACTTGTGATGGAAGCGTCTACCTTTACCGAACAAAATGACATAAAGGTCAAAGGTCAAGGTCTTATGGAAATCTCTTAATTAATGAGTTTTTAGATCTCTTTTGTTTAGGGTGGTAGAGAAAAACTTTTTCATGGACATAGTAGGACATCTTAAGACATTTTAAAATATAGCCCATTGGCTCATACCTTTGAATAATTACAGAGTTATTGCCCCTATTGTACGAAATGCTTGTTATCGCTACTCCACTAAAACCATAAGAGATAGTGACTTGGAACTTTTACCAATGTCTTCATTACACTTAGAGGGTTCTTTAATCTATTTATACCGAAAAGATGCGAGGCCCCCTTCTAGCAGTTATTGCCCCTGAAAGTATTTAGTATTCTATAAAATCACTTCCAACTTTTTTATTATTTATCGCAAAGACTTCGGACCACTTGGGATGGAAGCGTCTGCCTTGTCCGAACAAAATGACATAAAGGTCAAAGGTCAAGGTCAAACAAAAAAAAATGCATATTTCAGTTTTTGACTTTTTTTTTTAGAAAGTAACGCAGAGAAAATGTTTTATTAATTATATTGAAACAAACCATAAAAAAATAATGAGGTGGAAAGACCTCTAATTGTTCGAGAACAATTAGTCTACTAGTTTATTATTATTTTTCTCCTCTATTTTCCACGGGAAAACTTTTTTATTTCAAGAGATATTGAAACAAATTTTTCTTTATGTAATTGTACATTTAAAGTTATGATACCAAATGACCCTGTGCCTAATGACCCCAAGAACTTACAAAGTTATTGCCCTTGTATACGAAAAGCTTGTTATCGCTACTCCTCTGAAACCGTAAGAGATAGAGACTTGGAACTTTTACCAATGTCTTCAGTACACTTAGAGGGTTCTTCAATCTAATCATACCGAAAGGATCTGAGGCCCCCTTCTAGTAGTTATTGCCCCTGAAAGTATTTAAATTTATATAAAATCACTTCTAACTTTTTTTATTATTAATCGTAGAGACTTCGGACCACTTGGGATGGAAGCGTCTACCTTGTCCGAACAAAATGACATAAAGGTCAAAGGTCAAGGTCAGACAAAAGAAAATAGCATATTTAAGCTTTTATCCTTTTTTTATTAAGTAACGCAGAGAAAATGTTTTATTAATTATATTGAAACCAAACATAAAAAAATAATATAGGTGGAAAGACCTCTAATTGTTCTAGAACAATTAGTCTACTAGTTATTATTAGGTCTTTCCACCTTTCAGGTGAACGCCTTTTGTATTTCTTATGTTTTTTATTATTATTAGGTCTTTCCACCTTTCAGGTGAAAGACCTTTTGTATTTCTTATCTTTTTAGGTCTTTCCACCTTTCAGGTGAAAGACCTTTTGTATTTCTTATGTTTTTAGGTCTTTCCACCTTTCAGGTGAAAGACCTTTTGTATTTCTTATGTTTTTTATTATTATTATTTTTTTTTTCTTCTCTTTTTTCCAGGGACAGTTTTTTATTTCAAGAGATATTGAAACAATTTTTTCTTTATGTTATTGACCATAAAAAGTTATGGTACCAAATGACCCTTTGCTTAATACCTCCCAGAACTTACAAAGTTATTGCCCTTGTGTACGAAATACTTGTTATCGCTACTCCTCTGAAACCATAAGAGATAGAGACTTGGAACCTTTACCAATGTCTTCAGTAAACTTAGAGGGTTCTTCAATCTATCATACCGAAAGGATCTGGGCCCCCCTTCTAGTAGTTATTGCCCCTGAAAGTATTTCAATTTCTATAAAATCACTTCCAACTTTTTTATTATTTATCGTAGAGACTTCGGACCACTTGTGATGGAAGCGTCTACCTTTACCGAACAAAATGACATAAAGGTCAAAGGTCAAGGTCTTTTGGAAATCTCTTAATTAATGAGTTTTTAGATCTCTTTTGTTTAGGGTGGTAGAGAAAAACTTTTTCATGGACATAGTAGGACATCTTAAGACATTTTAAAATATAGCCCATTGGCTCATACCTTTGAATAATTACAGAGTTATTGCCCCTATTGTACGAAATGCTTGTTATCGCTACTCCACTAAAACCATAAGAGATAGTGACTTGGAACTTTTACCAATGTCTTCATTACACTTAGAGGGTTCTTTAATCTATTTATACCGAAAAGATGCGAGGCCCCCTTCTAGCAGTTATTGCCCCTGAAAGTATTTAGTATTCTATAAAATCACTTCCAACTTTTTTATTATTTATCGCAAAGACTTCGGACCACTTGGGATGGAAGCGTCTACCTTGTCCGAACAAAATGACATAAAGGTCAAAGTCAAGGTCAAACAAAAAAAAAATGCATATTTCAGTTTTTGACTTTTTTTTTTAGAAAGTAACGCAGAGAAAATGTTTTATTAATTATATTGAAACAAACCATAAAAAAATAATGAGGTGGAAAGACCTCTAATTGTTCGAGAACAATTAGTCTACTAGTTAGGTCTTTCCACCTTTCAGGTGAAAGACCTTTTGTTTTTCTTCTGTTTTTTATTATTTTTTTTCTCCTCTTTTTTTCCAGGGACAGCTTTTTTATTTCCAAAGATAATGAACTACTTTTTTCTTTATGTGATTGATCATAAAAAGTTATGATACCAAATGACCCTTTGCTTTATAGCTCCCAGAACTTACAAAGTTATTGCCCTTGTATACGAAAAGCTTGTTATCGCTACTCCTCTAAAACCATAAGAGATAGAGACTTGGAACTTTTACCAATGTCTTCAGTACACTTAGAGGGTTCTTCAATCTACTAATACCGAAAGGATCCGAGACCACCTTCTATCAGTTATTGCCCCTGAAAGTATTTGAATATCCATAAAATCACTTCCAACTTTTTTATTATTTATCATAGAGACTTCAGGCCACTTGGGATGGAAGCGTCTACCTTGGCCAAACAAAATGACATAAAGGTCAAAGGTCAAGGTCATTTGGAATTTTGTTAATTAATGAGTTTTTAGATCTCTTTTGTTAAGGGTGGTAGAGAAAAACTTTTTCATGGATGTAGTAGGACATCTTAAGACATTTTAAAATATAGCCCCTTGGCTCATACCTTTGAATAATTACAGAGTTATTGCCCCTATTGTACGAAATGCTTGTTATCGCTACTCCTCTGAAACCATAAGAGATAGAAATTTGGAACTTTTACCAATGTCTTCAATACACTTAGAGGGTTCTTCAATCTACTAATACCGAAATGATCCGAGCCCCCTTCTATTAGTTATTGCCCCTGAAAGAATTTAAATTTCCATAAAATCACTTACAACTTTTTTATTATTTATCGTAAAGACTTCGGACCACTTGGGATGGAAGCGACTACCTTGGCCGAACAAAATGACATAAAGGTCAAAGGTCAAGGTCATTTGTAAATCTGTTAATTAATGAGTTTTTAGATCTCTTTTGTTTAGGGTGGTAGAGAAAAAAATTTTCATGGATATAGTAGGGCTTCTTAAGACATTTCAAAATATAACCCTTCAGCCTCTACCTTGAAACAATTATAGAGTTATTGCCCCTATTGTACAAAATGCTTGTTATTGCTACTTCTCATAAAACATAAGAGGTAGAGACTTAAAACTTTTACTAATGTATTCAGTACAATTAGGGGCTCCTTCAATGTATTCATACCGAAAGGACCCGAGCCCCCCTTGTAGCAGTTATCGCCCCTTAAATTTTCTTTATTTGGTTAAAAACACAAACAACTTTTGAACCTTACATCGTAGGGCCATCAGACCAGTTCAAATTGAAATGGTGACCTTTACCAGTCAATATGGACATAAAGGTCAAAGGTCAAGGTCAAACATAATTTTTTTTTTACATATTTTAGTTTTCGATTTTGTTTAAATTAAATTAACGCAGAGAAAATATTTTATTAATTATATTGAAACGAAACATAAAAAAATAATGACGTGGAAAGACCTCTAATTGTTCGAGAACAATTAGTCTACTAGTTTATTATTATTTTTCTCCTCTATTTTCCACGGGAAAACTTTTTTATTTCAAGAGATATTGAAACAAATTTTTCTTTATGTAATTGTACATTTAAAGTTATGATACCAAATGACCCTGTGCCTAATGACCCCAAGAACTTACAAAGTTATTGCCCTTGTATACGAAAAGCTTGTTATCGCTACTCCTCTGAAACCATAAGAGATAGAGACTTGGAACTTTTACCAATGTCTTCAGTACACTTAGAGGGTTCTTCAATCTACTAATACTGAAAGGATCCGAGACCCCCTTCTATCAATTATTGCCCATGAAAGTATTTGAATTTCCATAAAATCACTTCCAACTTTTTTATTATTTATCATAGAGACTTCGGACCACTTGGGATAGAAGCGTCTTCCTTGGCCGAACAAAATAACATTAAAGTCAAAGGTCAAGGTCATTTGGAAATTTGTTAATTAATGAGTTTTTAGATCTCTTTTGTTAAGGGTGGTACAGAAACAGTGTTTCATGGATGTAGTAGGACATCTTAAGGCATTTTAAAATACAGCCCCTTGGCTCATACCTTTGAATAATTACAGAGTTATTGCCCCTATTGTGCGAAATGCTTGTTATCGCTACTTCTCTTAAACCATAAGAAGTAGAGACTTGAAACTTTTACTAATGTATTCAGTACATTTAGGCGCTCCTTCAATCTATTCATACCGAAAGGGCCCGAGTCCCCCTTCTAGCAGTTATCGCCCCTGAAAGTTTCTTTATTTTGTTAAAAACACTAACAACTTTTGAATCTTACATCGTAGGGACATCAGACCACTTCAAATTGAAATGTTGACCTTTACCAGTCAATATGGACATAAAGGTCAAAGGTCAAGGTCAAACACATTTTTTTTTACATATTTAAGTTTTTGACTTTTTTTTTATTATTTAACGAAGAGAAAATGTTTTCTTGATTATATTGCAACAATACATAACAAAATAATGAGGTGGAAAGACCTCTAATTGTTCGAGAACAATTAGTCTACTAGTTTATTATTATTTTTCTCCTCTATTTTCCATGGAAAAACTGTTTTATTTTAAGAGATATTGAAACAATTTTTTCTTAATGTGATTGAACATTAAAAGTTATGATACCAACTGACCCTGTGCCTAATAACCCCAAGAACTTAAAAAGTTATTGCCCTTATATACGAAAAGCTTGTTATTGCTACTCCTCTGAAACCATAAGAGATAGAGACTTGGAACTTTTACCAATGTCTTCAGTACACTTAGAAGGTTCTTCAATTTTCATACCGAAAGGATCCGAGACCCCCATCTATCAGTTATTGCCCCTGAAAGTATTTGAATTTCCATAAAATCACTTCCAACTTTTTTATTATTTATCATAAAGACTTCGGACCACTTGGGATGGAAGCGTCTACCTTGGCCGAACAAAATGACATAAAGGTCAAAGGTCAAGGTCTTTTGGAAATCTGTTAATTAATGAGTTTTTAGATCTCTTTTGTTTAGGGTGGTAGAGAAAAAAATTTTCATGGATATAGTAGGGCTTCTTAAGACATTTCAAAATATAACCCTTCAGCCTCTACCTTGAAACAATTATAGAGTTATTGCCCCTATTGTACAAAATGCTTGTTATTGCTACTTCTCATAAAACATAAGAGGTAGAGACTTAAAACTTTTACTAATGTATTCAGTACAATTAGGGGCTCCTTCAATGTATTCATACCGAAAGGACCCGAGCCCCCCTTGTAGCAGTTATCGCCCCTTAAATTTTCTTTATTTGGTTAAAAACACAAACAACTTTTGAACCTTACATCGTAGGGCCATCAGACCAGTTCAAATTGAAATGGTGACCTTTACCAGTCAATATGGACATAAAGGTCAAAGGTCAAGGTCAAACATAATTTTTTTTTTACATATTTTAGTTTTCGATTTTGTTTAAATTAAATTAACGCAGAGAAAATATTTTATTAATTATATTGAAACGAAACATAAAAAAATAATGACGTGGAAAGACCTCTAATTGTTCGAGAACAATTAGTCTACTAGTTTATTATTATTTTTCTCCTCTATTTTCCACGGGAAAACTTTTTTATTTCAAGAGATATTGAAACAAATTTTTCTTTATGTAATTGTACATTTAAAGTTATGATACCAAATGACCCTGTGCCTAATGACCCCAAGAACTTACAAAGTTATTGCCCTTGTATACGAAAAGCTTGTTATCGCTACTCCTCTGAAACCATAAGAGATAGAGACTTGGAACTTTTACCAATGTCTTCAGTACACTTAGAGGGTTCTTCAATCTACTAATACTGAAAGGATCCGAGACCCCCTTCTATCAATTATTGCCCATGAAAGTATTTGAATTTCCATAAAATCACTTCCAACTTTTTTATTATTTATCATAGAGACTTCGGACCACTTGGGATAGAAGCGTCTTCCTTGGCCGAACAAAATAACATTAAAGTCAAAGGTCAAGGTCATTTGGAAATTTGTTAATTAATGAGTTTTTAGATCTCTTTTGTTAAGGGTGGTACAGAAACAGTGTTTCATGGATGTAGTAGGACATCTTAAGGCATTTTAAAATACAGCCCCTTGGCTCATACCTTTGAATAATTACAGAGTTATTGCCCCTATTGTGCGAAATGCTTGTTATCGCTACTTCTCTTAAACCATAAGAAGTAGAGACTTGAAACTTTTACTAATGTATTCAGTACATTTAGGCGCTCCTTCAATCTATTCATACCGAAAGGGCCCGAGTCCCCCTTCTAGCAGTTATCGCCCCTGAAAGTTTCTTTATTTTGTTAAAAACACTAACAACTTTTGAATCTTACATCGTAGGGACATCAGACCACTTCAAATTGAAATGTTGACCTTTACCAGTCAATATGGACATAAAGGTCAAAGGTCAAGGTCAAACACATTTTTTTTTACATATTTAAGTTTTTGACTTTTTTTTTATTATTTAACGAAGAGAAAATGTTTTCTTGATTATATTGCAACAATACATAACAAAATAATGAGGTGGAAAGACCTCTAATTGTTCGAGAACAATTAGTCTACTAGTTTATTATTATTTTTCTCCTCTATTTTCCATGGAAAAACTGTTTTATTTTAAGAGATATTGAAACAATTTTTTCTTAATGTGATTGAACATTAAAAGTTATGATACCAACTGACCCTGTGCCTAATAACCCCAAGAACTTAAAAAGTTATTGCCCTTATATACGAAAAGCTTGTTATTGCTACTCCTCTGAAACCATAAGAGATAGAGACTTGGAACTTTTACCAATGTCTTCAGTACACTTAGAAGGTTCTTCAATTTTCATACCGAAAGGATCCGAGACCCCCATCTATCAGTTATTGCCCCTGAAAGTATTTGAATTTCCATAAAATCACTTCCAACTTTTTTATTATTTATCATAAAGACTTCGGACCACTTGGGATGGAAGCGTCTACCTTGGCCGAACAAAATGACATAAAGGTCAAAGTCAAGGTCATTTGGAAATCTGTTAATTAATGAGTTTTTAGATCTCTTTTGTTAAGGGTGGTAGAGAAAAACTTTTTCATGGATGTAGTAGGACATCTTAAAATATTTTAATAGATAGCCCCTTAGCTCATACCTTTGAATTATTACAGAGTTATTGCCCCTATTGTACGAAATGCTTGTTATCGCTACTCCACTAAAACCATAAGAGATAGTGACTTGGAACTTTTACCAATGTCTTCATTACACTTAGAGGGTTCTTTAATCTATTTATACCGAAAAGATGCGAGGCCCCCTTCTAGCAGTTATTGCCCCTGAAAGTATTTAGTATTCTATAAAATCACTTCCAACTTTTTTATTATTTATCGCAAAGACTTCGGACCACTTGGGATGGAAGCGTCTGCCTTGTCCGAACAAAATGACATAAAGGTCAAAGGTCAAGGTCAAACAAAAAAAAATGCATATTTCAGTTTTTGACTTTTTTTTTTAGAAAGTAACGCAGAGAAAATGTTTTATTAATTATATTGAAACAAACCATAAAAAAATAATGAGGTGGAAAGACCTCTAATTGTTCGAGAACAATTAGTCTACTAGTTTATTATTATTTTTCTCCTCTATTTTCCACGGGAAAACTTTTTTATTTCAAGAGATATTGAAACAAATTTTTCTTTATGTAATTGTACATTTAAAGTTATGATACCAAATGACCCTGTGCCTAATGACCCCAAGAACTTACAAAGTTATTGCCCTTGTATACGAAAAGTTTGTTATTGCTACTCCTCTGAAACCATAAGAGATAGAGACTTGGAACTTTTACCAATGTCTTCAGTACACTTAGAGGGTTCTTCAATCTAATCATACCGAAAGGATCTGAGGCCCCCTTCTAGTAGTTATTGCCCCTGAAAGTATTTAAATTTATATAAAATCACTTCTAACTTTTTTTATTATTAATCGTAGAGACTTCGGACCACTTGGGATGGAAGCGTCTACCTTGTCCGAACAAAATGACATAAAGGTCAAAGGTCAAGGTCAGACAAAAGAAAATAGCATATTTAAGCTTTTATCCTTTTTTTATTAAGTAACGCAGAGAAAATGTTTTATTAATTATATTGAAACCAAACATAAAAAAATAATATAGGTGGAAAGACCTCTAATTGTTCTAGAACAATTAGTCTACTAGTTATTATTAGGTCTTTCCACCTTTCAGGTGAACGCCTTTTGTATTTCTTATGTTTTTTATTATTATTAGGTCTTTCCACCTTTCAGGTGAAAGACCTTTTGTATTTCTTATCTTTTTAGGTCTTTCCACCTTTCAGGTGAAAGACCTTTTGTATTTCTTATGTTTTTAGGTCTTTCCACCTTTCAGGTGAAAGACCTTTTGTATTTCTTATGTTTTTTATTATTATTATTTTTTTTTTCTTCTCTTTTTTCCAGGGACAGCTTTTTATTTCAAGAGATATTGAAACAATTTTTTCTTTATGTTATTGACCATAAAAAGTTATGGTACCAAATGACCCTTTGCTTAATAACTCCCAGAACTTACAAAGTTATTGCCCTTGTGTACGAAATACTTGTTATCGCTACTCCTCTGAAACCATAAGAGACAGAGACTTGGAACCTTTACCAATGTCTTCAGTAAACTTAGAGGGTTCTTCAATCTATCATACCGAAAGGATCTGGGCCCCCCTTCTAGTAGTTATTGCCCCTGAAAGTATTTCAATTTCTATAAAATCACTTCCAACTTTTTTATTATTTATCGTAGAGACTTCGGACCACTTGTGATGGAAGCGTCTACCTTTACCGAACAAAATGACATAAAGGTCAAAGGTCAAGGTCTTTTGGAAATCTCTTAATTAATGAGTTTTTAGATCTCTTTTGTTTAGGGTGGTAGAGAAAAACTTTTTCATGGACGTAGTAGGACATCTTAAGACATTTTAAAATATAGCCCATTGGCTCATACCTTTGAATAATTACAGAGTTATTGCCCCTATTGTACGAAATGCTTGTTATCGCTACTCCACTAAAACCATAAGAGATAGTGACTTGGAACTTTTACCAATGTCTTCATTACACTTAGAGGGTTCTTTAATCTATTTATACCGAAAAGATGCGAGGCCCCCTTCTAGCAGTTATTGCCCCTGAAAGTATTTAGTATTCTATAAAATCACTTCCAACTTTTTTATTATTTATCGCAAAGACTTCGGACCACTTGGGATGGAAGCGTCTGCCTTGTCCGAACAAAATGACATAAAGGTCAAAGGTCAAGGTCAAACAAAAAAAAATGCATATTTCAGTTTTTGACTTTTTTTTTTAGAAAGTAACGCAGAGAAAATGTTTTATTAATTATATTGAAACAAACCATAAAAAAATAATGAGGTGGAAAGACCTCTAATTGTTCGAGAACAATTAGTCTACTAGTTTATTATTATTTTTCTCCTCTATTTTCCACGGGAAAACTTTTTTATTTCAAGAGATATTGAAACAAATTTTTCTTTATGTAATTGTACATTTAAAGTTATGATACCAAATGACCCTGTGCCTAATGACCCCAAGAACTTACAAAGTTATTGCCCTTGTATACGAAAAGCTTGTTATCGCTACTCCTCTGAAACCGTAAGAGATAGAGACTTGGAACTTTTACCAATGTCTTCAGTACACTTAGAGGGTTCTTCAATCTAATCATACCGAAAGGATCTGAGGCCCCCTTCTAGTAGTTATTGCCCCTGAAAGTATTTAAATTTATATAAAATCACTTCTAACTTTTTTTATTATTAATCGTAGAGACTTCGGACCACTTGGGATGGAAGCGTCTACCTTGTCCGAACAAAATGACATAAAGGTCAAAGGTCAAGGTCAGACAAAAGAAAATAGCATATTTAAGCTTTTATCCTTTTTTTATTAAGTAACGCAGAGAAAATGTTTTATTAATTATATTGAAACCAAACATAAAAAAATAATATAGGTGGAAAGACCTCTAATTGTTCTAGAACAATTAGTCTACTAGTTATTATTAGGTCTTTCCACCTTTCAGGTGAACGCCTTTTGTATTTCTTATGTTTTTTATTATTATTAGGTCTTTCCACCTTTCAGGTGAAAGACCTTTTGTATTTCTTATCTTTTTAGGTCTTTCCACCTTTCAGGTGAAAGACCTTTTGTATTTCTTATGTTTTTAGGTCTTTCCACCTTTCAGGTGAAAGACCTTTTGTATTTCTTATGTTTTTTATTATTATTATTTTTTTTTTCTTCTCTTTTTTCCAGGGACAGTTTTTTATTTCAAGAGATATTGAAACAATTTGTTCTTTATGTTATTGACCATAAAAAGTTATGGTACCAAATGACCCTTTGCTTAATACCTCCCAGAACTTACAAAGTTATTGCCCTTGTGTACGAAATACTTGTTATCGCTACTCCTCTGAAACCATAAGAGACAGAGACTTGGAACCTTTACCAATGTCTTCAGTAAACTTAGAGGGTTCTTCAATCTATCATACCGAAAGGATCTGGGCCCCCCTTCTAGTAGTTATTGCCCCT
Source organism: Magallana ariakensis (assembly GCA_020458035.1). Classification (NCBI taxonomy): domain Eukaryota; kingdom Metazoa; phylum Mollusca; class Bivalvia; order Ostreida; family Ostreidae; genus Magallana; species Magallana ariakensis. Next base: position 28,909,620 of record CM035813.1, read on the forward strand.
GAAAGTATTTCAATTTCTATAAAATCACTTCCAACTTTTTTATTATTTATCGTAGAGACTTCGGACCACTTGTGATGGAAGCGTCTACCTTTACCGAACAAAATGACATAAAGGTCAAAGGTCAAGGTCTTTTGGAAATCTCTTAATTAATGAGTTTTTAGATCTCTTTTGTTTAGGGTGGTAGAGAAAAACTTTTTCATGGACATAGTAGGACATCTTAAGACATTTTAAAATATAGCCCATTGGCTCATACCTTTGAATAATTACAGAGTTATTGCCCCTATTGTACGAAATGCTTGTTATCGCTACTCCACTAAAACCATAAGAGATAGTGACTTGGAACTTTTACCAATGTCTTCATTACACTTAGAGGGTTCTTTAATCTATTTATACCGAAAAGATGCGAGGCCCCCTTCTAGCAGTTATTGCCCCTGAAAGTATTTAGTATTCTATAAAATCACTTCCAACTTTTTTATTATTTATCGCAAAGACTTCGGACCACTTGGGATGGAAGCGTCTGCCTTGTCCGAACAAAATGACATAAAGGTCAAAGGTCAAGGTCAAACAAAAAAAAATGCATATTTCAGTTTTTGACTTTTTTTTTTAGAAAGTAACGCAGAGAAAATGTTTTATTAATTATATTGAAACAAACCATAAAAAAATAATGAGGTGGAAAGACCTCTAATTGTTCGAGAACAATTAGTCTACTAGTTTATTATTATTTTTCTCCTCTATTTTCCACGGGAAAACTTTTTTATTTCAAGAGATATTGAAACAAATTTTTCTTTATGTAATTGTACATTTAAAGTTATGATACCAAATGACCCTGTGCCTAATGACCCCAAGAACTTACAAAGTTATTGCCCTTGTATACGAAAAGCTTGTTATCGCTACTCCTCTGAAACCGTAAGAGATAGAGACTTGGAACTTTTACCAATGTCTTCAGTACACTTAGAGGGTTCTTCAATCTAATCATACCGAAAGGATCTGAGGCCCCCTTCTAGTAGTTATTGCCCCTGAAAGTATTTAAATTTATATAAAATCACTTCTAACTTTTTTTATTATTAATCGTAGAGACTTCGGACCACTTGGGATGGAAGCGTCTACCTTGTCCGAACAAAATGACATAAAGGTCAAAGGTCAAGGTCAGACAAAAGAAAATAGCATATTTAAGCTTTTATCCTTTTTTTATTAAGTAACGCAGAGAAAATGTTTTATTAATTATATTGAAACCAAACATAAAAAAATAATATAGGTGGAAAGACCTCTAATTGTTCTAGAACAATTAGTCTACTAGTTATTATTAGGTCTTTCCACCTTTCAGGTGAACGCCTTTTGTATTTCTTATGTTTTTTATTATTATTAGGTCTTTCCACCTTTCAGGTGAAAGACCTTTTGTATTTCTTATCTTTTTAGGTCTTTCCACCTTTCAGGTGAAAGACCTTTTGTATTTCTTATGTTTTTAGGTCTTTCCACCTTTCAGGTGAAAGACCTTTTGTATTTCTTATGTTTTTTATTATTATTATTTTTTTTTTCTTCTCTTTTTTCCAGGGACAGTTTTTTATTTCAAGAGATATTGAAACAATTTTTTCTTTATGTTATTGACCATAAAAAGTTATGGTACCAAATGACCCTTTGCTTAATACCTCCCAGAACTTACAAAGTTATTGCCCTTGTGTACGAAATACTTGTTATCGCTACTCCTCTGAAACCATAAGAGATAGAGACTTGGAACCTTTACCAATGTCTTCAGTAAACTTAGAGGGTTCTTCAATCTATCATACCGAAAGGATCTGGGCCCCCCTTCTAGTAGTTATTGCCCCTGAAAGTATTTCAATTTCTATAAAATCACTTCCAACTTTTTTATTATTTATCGTAGAGACTTCGGACCACTTGTGATGGAAGCGTCTACCTTTACCGAACAAAATGACATAAAGGTCAAAGGTCAAGGTCTTTTGGAAATCTCTTAATTAATGAGTTTTTAGATCTCTTTTGTTTAGGGTGGTAGAGAAAAACTTTTTCATGGACATAGTAGGACATCTTAAGACATTTTAAAATATAGCCCATTGGCTCATACCTTTGAATAATTACAGAGTTATTGCCCCTATTGTACGAAATGCTTGTTATCGCTACTCCACTAAAACCATAAGAGATAGTGACTTGGAACTTTTACCAATGTCTTCATTACACTTAGAGGGTTCTTTAATCTATTTATACCGAAAAGATGCGAGGCCCCCTTCTAGCAGTTATTGCCCCTGAAAGTATTTAGTATTCTATAAAATCACTTCCAACTTTTTTATTATTTATCGCAAAGACTTCGGACCACTTGGGATGGAAGCGTCTACCTTGGCCGTACAAAATGACATAAAGGTCAAAGTCAAGGTCAAACAAAAACAAAAATGCATATTTCAGTTTTTGACTTTTTTTTTTAGAAAGTAACGCAGAGAAAATGTTTTATTAATTATATTGAAACAAACCATAAAAAAATAATGAGGTGGAAAGACCTCTAATTGTTCGAGAACAATTAGTCTACTAGTTAGGTCTTTCCACCTTTCAGGTGAAAGACCTTTTGTTTTTCTTCTGTTTTTTATTATTTTTTTTCTCCTCTTTTTTTCCAGGGACAGCTTTTTTATTTCCAAAGATAATGAACTACTTTTTTCTTTATGTGATTGATCATAAAAAGTTATGATACCAAATGACCCTTTGCTTTATAGCTCCCAGAACTTACAAAGTTATTGCCCTTGTATACGAAAAGCTTGTTATCGCTACTCCTCTAAAACCATAAGAGATAGAGACTTGGAACTTTTACCAATGTCTTCAGTACACTTAGAGGGTTCTTCAATCTACTAATACCGAAAGGATCCGAGACCACCTTCTATCAGTTATTGCCCCTGAAAGTATTTGAATATCCATAAAATCACTTCCAACTTTTTTATTATTTATCATAGAGACTTCGGGCCACTTGGGATGGAAGTGTCTACCTTGGCCAAACAAAATGACATAAAGGTCAAAGGTCAAGGTCATTTGGAATTTTGTTAATTAATGAGTTTTTAGATCTCTTTTGTTAAGGGTGGTAGAGAAAAACTTTTTCATGGATGTAGTAGGACATCTTAAGACATTTTAAAATATAGCCCCTTGGCTCATACCTTTGAATAATTACAGAGTTATTGCCCCTATTGTACGAAATGCTTGTTATCGCTACTCCTCTGAAACCATAAGAGATAGAAATTTGGAACTTTTACCAATGTCTTCAATACACTTAGAGGGTTCTTCAATCTACTAATACCGAAATGATCCGAGCCCCCTTCTATTAGTTATTGCCCCTGAAAGAATTTAAATTTCCATAAAATCACTTACAACTTTTTTATTATTTATCGTAAAGACTTCGGACCACTTGGGATGGAAGCGACTACCTTGGCCGAACAAAATGACATAAAGGTCAAAGGTCAAGGTCATTTGTAAATCTGTTAATTAATGAGTTTTTAGATCTCTTTTGTTTAGGGTGGTAGAGAAAAAAATTTTCATGGATATAGTAGGGCTTCTTAAGACATTTCAAAATATAACCCTTCAGCCTCTACCTTGAAACAATTATAGAGTTATTGCCCCTATTGTACAAAATGCTTGTTATTGCTACTTCTCATAAAACATAAGAGGTAGAGACTTAAAACTTTTACTAATGTATTCAGTACAATTAGGGGCTCCTTCAATGTATTCATACCGAAAGGACCCGAGCCCCCCTTGTAGCAGTTATCGCCCCTTAAATTTTCTTTATTTGGTTAAAAACACAAACAACTTTTGAACCTTACATCGTAGGGCCATCAGACCAGTTCAAATTGAAATGGTGACCTTTACCAGTCAATATGGACATAAAGGTCAAAGGTCAAGGTCAAACATAATTTTTTTTTTACATATTTTAGTTTTCGATTTTGTTTAAATTAAATTAACGCAGAGAAAATATTTTATTAATTATATTGAAACGAAACATAAAAAAATAATGACGTGGAAAGACCTCTAATTGTTCGAGAACAATTAGTCTACTAGTTTATTATTATTTTTCTCCTCTATTTTCCACGGGAAAACTTTTTTATTTCAAGAGATATTGAAACAAATTTTTCTTTATGTAATTGTACATTTAAAGTTATGATACCAAATGACCCTGTGCTTAATGACCCCAAGAACTTACAAAGTTATTGCCCTTCACTGGATGAAAAATCCAGTTTCAGCAAAACTGAAACTATATGGAAACCTTGCTGAAACTTGAAGTTGAAGTTTCATGTATAGTTTCCGCAATGCGGAAACCATTATATCGATTCAGCAAGTATCCGTTAGGTTTCAGTCAGCAGAAACTTTAGTCTAAGATTACTGATGGTTTCCGCAATGCGGAAACCAATATTGAAATGTATTAAAAGTTGTGTAAATTATTATGGAAATATAAATCAGTTTCAGCACATTTCCGCTAGGTTTCAGCATGCGGAAACTTTAAGTTAAGATTCCAAATGGTTTACGCATTGCTGAAACTATTACTAAAATTGATTTGAGTTTAAAAGTGATATCAATTATTTTCAACAGGTTTAAGTTTAATTCTAGCCTAATGATCATGAAGCCGCACATGCTTATATGTACAGTTATTGTAGGTTTCAGCGTGACTGAAACTATATGTATACATGTTACTATCTTTAAATGTGGAAAATATGGCGATTAACAAATTTACTAAGTAATTAATTGAATGTGAAAAGAAAAATTGATGTCTGATCTTGTTTAATGATGAAATCATTAATCTTAGGTACTCGGGCACGTGTATACATGTGTATACATTCTTTGTCCAGGTGAACTCCTCTTTGTGATTTTCCTCTATATTCTGTGTGGATTGCAGGGTTTTTCTGTCAGGAGTGAACAAAAGACTGTTACATAACATATACACGGTACTAAGCATGAGTTTATAACTGTAGCCCGGCAGGGATTTGTTTTTCAATATGTGTGTATCTGAGTTAGTAAAACTAATTAGTAAATTATAATTAATTAGTAAAATAAATCTCAGAGTCTAGCTAGTTGTATATCGCATTTATTGTATGATGAAGTATTTTACTTACACTCATTTACTTAATATACCTATTTTGTAAGACTCCTTCTTAAATCCTTTAATTATCAACTTAAGGTAAAGTCGTTGTAAATGCTACATTATTACAAACCATACCAAATAATCGTACAACCTAAATATCACACCAATACATGTACACAGAAACAAACCATTTTATAAGTGTACAGTTGATAATGATATTAAGTAAAAACCACTTAGAGTTTGTTCCTAATATAATAATTGTTTATTTACATGCATTTTAGACTTTACTATATGTATATACATGTATGTGTGACTGTATCATGATTCGTGTATTTCTATACTTAATGTATTTACTTTCTGTACTACGGTTAACAAAATCATTGATACATGTTTATGAAACAAGCACATGTTTCTGTAATAAGATATAATAAGCATTAATTATAATTTTACTGAAGTTATACGTTATATTACAAAATCGGTTTAAAATCCAGCACTAGTCATGTAGTGCAGGTGATTTCAATCCCATTTTTTTTTAATTTGATGATACATTCGTATACATTTGATATAGAAAGTATACCAAACACTTTTAGCACAGAACAGCTCCTGTCTTTGTCAATTAATACTTCCTAAACCTATAACATGTAAAGTTATGAATTTAAAATACTTATTTTATTCATATGTAGGGGTCAAGTTCCAATAAAATTTGTCAAAATCCATTGACGTAATGATTTGCAACATAATCTGTTATTGACAATTTTATATTTGTTTATATATCAGTCACACATGTACGTCTTACTTCCCGGCTTGTTTAATGTTTAATATGCTTTTGTATTTTATAAGTATTTTTAACGTACTGTTCATCGTATGACCAAGCAGTGCACATGTGTAACTGTAAAATAATTGCCTTCAATTCATCGTAGTTGTAAATTGACCGTACGGGTGAACCCTGTTAACCAGCCCACAGTCAAGACCCCCGTTAATTGATCGGCATCTAATTATACCTGTGATTTCTGTGTGTTCATGCGGAACCTGCTCTGTGTTGAACATTATATTTTCACACCTCTATATTTTAAATAAGACAATGACCGTGCTTAGGATTGCGGTGAAAATTGGACAAGTCAAGATTACCTTGTCAGTAAACTATATATGGCTCTATCATTTTAAGTTTGGCAAAATCATCAGAACATGTAAATAAATAATAGATTAAGACAAAATCTGAAACATATGGCTCATTAGAATTATTTTAGCATGTTTAATTACATAAAACATTTGTAAACAAACGGTCGGCCATTTTTTTTGTTAATCACGTGTTACAACTGTAACAAAACCACCCCAATAATTTGTCGTATTTAACCAGGAAATATTGACTCCAACAGTTCCTATTTAAAATAAATATATGTAAAAAGTATTCTACTCAGTAAAAAGTGATAATTTTTATTAAACATTATTTATTTTAAACTATCCCATGATGCACTTCTCCAAGATTTAGCGGGTTCTGAATGGTCAGTATTGGCGCACTTTATAATCCTGAGCGAAGGTTGAAATGGACAAGAAGGTGCTGTTGTAAAATGAAGAATTGAGAAACATGAATAGCCTCTACAACAAGAAGACAATACAGGAACGAAGAACTTATATCAAGGTACTTAAATCACAATATAGATACTCCCAATAACATTTTCAAGGCTATTAATTAATTGTCTCTCATTTGTAAACGAGATCTCGCAATCAAATCAAAATGGCGTCATTTTTTTCAAACTTGGTTCGGCATTTTAATTTTTATTACCGTATCTCTTTTAAATATACGTTTTGACCAAGTTAACCATTAACCAAGTTTATATGCATGATACTCAAGATAAAGTTTCTTAGAATATCTAGGGTATACGTATATATAAACGTCCCTGGAACATATGGATGCTTGGTTGGTAAACAAGACGAACAATGAATCTTTTTCACACATTACACAATTTACAAACTCTAAATGTAACGTACGTAAGTAAAAAAATTATTATTTATTAAATCCGGAAAATGAAATCTTTCACGTTTTTCTTTTTTTCAGCATTGACAGCATACAAAGTCAATGTTTCCGGTGATTAGTTGCATCTTCTCTTCGGTGAATGTTTTGACCAGCTGGACGATGTGAACGCAAGGTATTGCTTTGAAATTGATTATTTTAACCATTAACTTATACATGTGTTGAATGTTTATAACGTTACTGTAGTAATTTGGGGGAAATCCAGGTCTAAGTTCTGGAAAAGGAGGTTGATGGGGGGGGGGGGGGTTGGTGGTGAAACACACTTATTGTTGATTAGTTTTTCCATTGTTCAACAAACAATTATTGAATCAAAATGAAAAAAACCTAGTTTCAAACATAAAATGAAACATTTTCGACCAAATACTAGCTTCTTCTATATTCAGAATAAATTTTATGCTGCCTTTTATATTACATGTTAGACTGAATGTTTATTTTTCAAAAATGTAAATGAAACTTTATCATTCTTGTTTAAGATAAAAAGAACAGACATAAAGTACAGCCCAGTGAAAGGAACAAGTTCATTGCAAGAAGAAGAATTTTAATGCTACCACTGTCCAGAACTACCAAGTCTGCTGTAACCATGTCGATGTGATCTTATGCTAGTGCTTCACAAGCCTGGAGAATGATCGAAAATCCCCCCAAAAGGCCTATTTCCATAAACTACGACTCAGGTTACATCAACAACAGCGAAGGACACTCCTCATTGATTTTAATGGACACATCTCTACAACCTGAATAAACCTCAGTCTGCAGAACAAGACTTTGTAGCTGTAAAGTATTCCCATTTCAAAAAACTTATAAACTATAAAAAAAAAACTTTTTTATATGATCAAATACCAGTAAATTACAATGTCTGTCTGTAAGCTAAAATCTTAGAAAATTACATGGTTTTGACTTATCAAATGATTGATTAGACCTTGATATTAACTTTCATTTTCTTAAATAATTTGTTATATTTGCAAATATTGCATAAAATATTAGACTCCAGGTAACATTTATCCTTCCACCTCCAGGTTGATAATATACATGCATTGTTAATGATGTTGTTGATACCAAGTAGTTGATTCATATATTTTTTCACAATCAAAACACAACCCCGAATGTTATTTTTATTTTGCCAGTATGATGTGTAACTTGTAAAATAGAGAACTGAAAAGACATATCTATTTATACTAACCAACCGTTCAACAGGTTGTCTGAAAAATCATAATATAAATCCATTCCTAAATCAAAAATATATATATATATATCTAAGTGTTAAGTACATTTTGTTTTCTATAATTTTCTTTGATTTAACATTTATTGATAACTTATTTCTTATATGCAGCAATATATGAAGAAATTATGAAACCAATCTTAAATACATGTAAAAACACTGCATTAGGAGATGAATGCATGTGTCAAAGAATGATCAAATACACCAAACACTATTCAATTATGTCGGATATGAAAATATATAAAGACAACATATACCCCATGTATTACAATTTTTATATAACAAAAGTACTTGCATGGAAAGTTGTTTCCATGTGGATTTTTTTTTATCTGTGTTATGTAACTAATATTGGAATTAGCTTTTAAAACATATTAAGTAAAATACTGGTATTGATGAGAAGTGTAAAGTGAATGATCTGTGTGACAGTTTGTATTTTATACATTCATGCTACAAAAAGCAAGTACATGTACATGTAGTAACACTTGACATATATAAACAATGTATATATTACTTGGATTTAAAAATATCAATGTAGGTAAAATAGTAAAATGTAGGAAGGTAAACCGTGTGTAAAGAACAATATTCATCAGGAATGAAGTGTGTTGCATAATTATTTTAAATGTGTACATCATATTTTTGCACATGATTTGATAGACTGCTCCATTGTTTAGCTTTTCATCGGCCCACAAGCTTTTCATGTCTCCCTCTGGGTCATCTCTTAAATACTGATAGGATTAGGACATTCAAATCTGATCAGTTGATACATCATGGGGGGAACTGAGAAGTTCACTTTGGACTTTATGGATTATCTAATAAATGCTGTCAAATCCTGTTCTAATGTAAGACTTTAGATTATATAACTAACAAAGAAAAGGTTTATCCCAACTCGAAAGTAGGTCACTTTGACCTCATTTTGGAATTTATGGACATACATATTCAAATCAAATCTGGGTCATACCTCTATATTCAATTACTACCTTGTAGTTTTTGTTTTTTTACAAAAGATGGACACTTTAGCCTTTTCAAAAATATTTTATGGTGTACATATTCATTGTAGTTCAAAACAAATTAAGACAAGTGTATCATGTTCATGTAACAGTGAAGTTTTTTTTTTTTGTTTATTTATGTACATGCAGTTATTTTGTAAATTGCATTCATATTTTTAAAAAAGTAAGATCTTTTTGCATTTTTAAAGGGAAGTTTGATATGCATTTGATCCAGAAGAAAACAAGTACAAATGTACAAATTTTTATTAGAAGTTTTTGTGTTGTGCAATTTTATCATTTTTTAAATGAAAGTCCCTGATAAGGGAATTGCTATATGGATGTTTCTCCATTATTGTATCATGGCTGTATTTTATTTATTATAATTGGAAACAATTTCAGTTCTGTGAACAAAATAAATTTGGAACTGTTTAAAATTGTGTTGTTTTTACATATAGTAGAAACCTTGCTGAGTTTTTGTGAAAGCAAAAAAAAAAAAAAAAATAATAAAGTTTCAGTAAGTTTCAGTTGCGGAAACCCTTTGTAAACAATATGTATCCCAATCGTTTATGGAGGTTGAAACTATGCAGAAACTTCATGTTTCAGCAAGTTTCCTTTGCGGAAACCCTTTGTAAACAATATGTATCCCAATCGTATATTGAGGGTGAAACTATGCAGAAACTTCAAGTTTCAGTAAGTTTCCGTTGCGGAAACCATTTGGATTCGTGGACAGCCTAAGTTTCAGCACTGCGGAAACTTAATGAAACTTGAAGTTTCTGTGCTGAAACCTGTCGTAAACTTAAAGTAACCTTAAGTTTCCGCAAAGTTTCCAAAGGGTTTCCGCAGTGCTGAAACCAGATATTTCATCCAGTGCTTGTATACGAAAAGCTTGTTATCGCTACTCCTCTGAAACCATAAGAGATAGAGACTTGGAACTTTTACCAATGTCTTCAGTACACTTAGAGGGTTCTTCAATCTACTAATACTGAAAGGATCCGAGACCCCCTTCTATCAATTATTGCCCATGAAAGTATTTGAATTTCCATAAAATCACTTCCAACTTTTTTATTATTTATTATAGAGACTTCGGACCACTTGGGATAGAAGCGTCTTCCTTGGCCGAACAAAATAACATTAAAGTCAAAGGTCAAGGTCATTTGGAAATTTGTTAATTAATGAGTTTTTAGATCTCTTTTGTTAAGGGTGGTACAGAAACAGTGTTTCATGGATGTAGTAGGACATCTTAAGGCATTTTAAAATACAGCCCCTTGGCTCATACCTTTGAATAATTACAGAGTTATTGCCCCTATTGTGCGAAATGCTTGTTATCGCTACTTCTCTTAAACCATAAGAAGTAGAGACTTGAAACTTTTACTAATGTATTCAGTACATTTAGGCGCTCCTTCAATCTATTCATACCGAAAGGGCCCGAGTCCCCCTTCTAGCAGTTATCGCCCCTGAAAGTTTCTTTATTTTGTTAAAAACACTAACAACTTTTGAATCTTACATCGTAGGGACATCAGACCACTTCAAATTGAAATGTTGACCTTAACCAGTCAATATGGACATAAAGGTCAAAGGTCAAGGTCAAACACATTTTTTTTTACATATTTAAGTTTTTGACTTTTTTTTTATTATTTAACGAAGAGAAAATGTTTTCTTGATTATATTGCAACAATACATAACAAAATAATGAGGTGGAAAGACCTCTAATTGTTCGAGAACAATTAGTCTACTAGTTTATTATTATTTTTCTCCTCTATTTTCCATGGAAAAACTGTTTTATTTTAAGAGATATTGAAACAATTTTTTCTTAATGTGATTGAACATTAAAAGTTATGATACCAACTGACCCTGTGCCTAATAACCCCAAGAACTTAAAAAGTTATTGCCCTTATATACGAAAAGCTTGTTATTGCTACTCCTCTGAAACCATAAGAGATAGAGACTTGGAACTTTTACCAATGTCTTCAGTACACTTAGAAGGTTCTTCAATTTTCATACCGAAAGGATCCGAGACCCCCATCTATCAGTTATTGCCCCTGAAAGTATTTGAATTTCCATAAAATCACTTCCAACTTTTTTATTATTTATCATAAAGACTTCGGACCACTTGGGATTGAAGCGTCTACCTTGGCCGAACAAAATGACATAAAGGTCAAAGGTCAAGGTCTTTTGGAAATCTCTTAATTAATGAGTTTTTAGATCTCTTTTGTTTAGGGTGGTAGAGAAATACTTTTTCATGGATGTAGTAGGACATCTTAAGACATTTTAAAATATAGCCCCTTAGCTCATACCTTTGAATTATTACAGAGTTATTGCCCCTATTGTACGAAATGCTTGTTATCGCTACTCCTCTAAAACCATAAGAGATAGATACTTGGATCTTTTGTCAATGTCTTCAGTACACTTAGAGGGTTCTTCAATCTAATCATACCGAAAGGATCTGAGGCCCCCTTCTAGTAGTTATTGCCCCTGAAAGTATTTAAATTTATATAATATGCTATTTTCTTTTGTCTGACCTTGACCTTTGACCTTTATGTCATTTTGTTCGGACAAGGTAGACGCTTCCATCCCAAGTGGTCCGAAGTCTCTACGATTAATAATAAAAAAGTTAGAAGTGATTTTAATGATGAGCCCGAGCCAAAAGAACACAATAATTTCCTCATAAGATAAATGCATCAATATAAGATGTGTATAGATGCCTTTATAAGTGGGCTCTTTGGTGTTTTATATGTTTTGTTAAGTTCTGTTTGTTTCTTTTCTTTATGACAAATGTTGCACTACAATGCAAGCATGCCTTCTGTTTCAGATTCATTTTTAAATTAATTAAACCTTACATTTTTCTATGTCTCTGGTTTTAAATGCTTTTAATGGGGAATAGTGGCTTGCTAACACATTAGAATGATATCAGAATCGTTTGCATTTTATTTCAAGAAATGGGAAAACATCCATTAAATTACTATTTGCTTAAGATTACTTGTAATAATAATAATAAACTAGAGCAAAGCTCGTTGCAAAGCAACGAGTGGGTCTTCCGTGAATGTTGAAAGTAAAGCTAGAGCTTCCTGTAAGAAGCAGAATTCATAAACTAATATAAATGAGAAACTAAAACAAAAAGAAAAAAAAATCGAATTATTCTTGATACGAGTTAACAAAATCCGAATGATTCTAAGTACGAATTAACAAAAACTTTATCAATTTCAAGAACGACCTAGCAAAAACAAATCAGAATGTGTTTGAATACGATTTAACAATTATCGAGTGATTTTAGGTACGAGTTAATTTAACTTTGAACATAACACTATTTTCTTAACCAAGAATGTGGAATCAAAATTTCCGGAAAGATCAATTTTTAAACCCCAATATCTCTGTAATGCATCGTCAGATTTTAAAACGGAGTTCAGCTTTAAATTAAGCTTAATAAGGTCTTATTTTCTGCTCGTATGATTAATAAAAATTATCGCTCAAAAAAAGTTATCATAAAAAGACTTTGAAGCCCTTTTGGCCCCGGATTTGAGGGGTCAGCCCCTTTTCTTGATATCAAAGAAAGGGTCTCGCAAATATAAACATATTTTGTTCAGCAAATGTTAACAAATTGCTGACCTTTCTAAAGATATCTGAACAACTTTGATTTAGGGGCCGACCCTTAAACACCTTACTGGGGCCACCAATAAAAAACGTTTAGGTATCATATTGTTGAGAACATTATTTTGAGCAACTTTTCTTCTACAATGCTTTTAAAAATATTTCTCCTTTTTAAGATATTAATGATCAGAGTTTTGGACTTCTGGTCCCTTGAAACCCCTAATTACGTAACATATGACTTAGGTATAGTACTGTATAGATAAACAGCTGTACAATGAACATTTTTGCTTCGATAATTAATAACAAATTATTTTTCAGTAAAGAGTTATTATAAAAAGACTTTAGAGCCCTTTTGGCCCCTAATTTGAGGGGCCAGCCCCTTTTTCTTGATATCAAATGAAAGGACTCGTAAATATAAACACTTTTTGTTCAGCAAGTGTTCACGAATTGTTGACCGTTATAAAGATATCTGAACAACTGTGTTTTAGGGGCCGACCCTTAAACACCTTACTGGGGCCACCAACAAAAAAAATTAGGTAGCGTATTGTTGAGAACAGTATATTAAGCAACTTCTGTTCAACACTGCTTTTCAAAATATCTCTCCTTTTGTAGATATTAATGATCAAATTTTGGACTTCTGGCCCCTTGAAACCCCTAATTACGTAACATATGACTTAGGTATGGTACTGTATAGATAAAAAGCTGTACAATAAACATTTTTGCTTCTATACTTGATAACAAATTATTGCTCAGTAAAGAATCATTGCAAAAAGACTTTAGAGCCCTCTTGGCCCCTAATTTGAGGGGACAGCCCCCTTTTTTTTTATATCAAATGAAAGCCCATGGAAATAGAAACAACTTTTACATTACATGTTTTAACAAAATATTTACAGGTTTAAAAATATTTCAGAAAATGTGCAAAATTTTTGTAAAAAAAATTGGTGTCAATTTTCGACCTCAGGCGAGCTTCAATGCCTTGCGTATTATCCATATAATAAAACAATGCGGTACATCTACAGACTTTCATCTACAATCCCTGAAAATTTTAACTTTCTATCGTGAATAGTTTCAGAGGAGTTGCGTGGACAAAATGACCCTTAAAATTTCATTAAGTCGTCAATATCTTAAACCGGAAGTGACGTCATCAAAAAATGTAACAAAAAACATTTGTCCCCTCCGATGCTTTATAAGTCCTGAAAATTTGGTGCAAATCGGATGAATAGTTTTCGAGAAATAAAGCTTTAAAGAAGGCAGAAAAAGAATATTAAGAATAATAATAACTAGAGCAAAGCTCGTTGCAAAGCAACGAGTGGGTCTTCCGTTAATGTCGAAAGAAAAGCTAGATGTTCCTGTAAGAAGCAGAGCTCTAAAACCAATACCAGGAGTTTAAAAACAAAAAGATATAAAAAATCGAATAATTCTTGGTACGACTTAACAAAATCCGAATGACTTTAAGTACGAATTAACAAAAACCTTAACGATTTCAAGAACGACTTGACAAAAAAATCCGAATGTGTTTAAGAACGACTTAACAAATACCGAATCATTCTATGTACGAGTTAATTTAACTATTTTCTTAAACAAGAATGTGGAATCAAAATTTCCGGAAAAATCAATTTTTAAACCCCTATATCTCTGTAATGCATCGTCCGATTTTAAAACGGATTTCAGATTTAAATTAAGCTTAATGAGGTGAACATTTTTGCTTCAATAATATATAACAAATTATTTTTCAGTAAATAGTAATTATTAAAAGACTTTGTAGCCCTCCTGACCCCTAATTTGAGGGGCCAGCCGCTTTTTCTTGATATCAAATGAACGGTCTTGCAAATATAAACATATTTTGTTCAACAACTGTTCACGAATTGTTAACCATTCTAGAGATATCTGAACAACTGTGTTTTAGGGGCCGACCCTTAAACTCCTTAACAGGGCCAAAGACAAAAAATTTAAAGGTAGCATAAGGTTGACAACATTATTTTGAGCAACTTTTCTTCTACAATGTTTCACAAAATATTTCTCCTTTTTCAGATATAAATGATCAAAGTTTTGGACTTCTGGCCCCTTTAAAACCCCTAATTACGTAACATATGATTTCAGTATGGTACTATGTAGATAAACAGCTGCACAATAAACATTTTTGCTTCTATACTTAATTACAAATTATTTTTCAGTAAAGAGTTATTAATTAAATTCTTTATAGCCCTCTTAGCCCCTTATGTGAGGGGCCAGCCCCTTTTTTATTATATCAAATGAAAGAACGTGTAAACCTGAACAACTTTTGCATTACATGTCTTAACAAATTATTTACACATTCAGAAATAATTTAGAAAATGTGCAAAAATTTTGTGAAAAAATTTGTTGCCAATTTTCGAGCTCGGGCGAGCTTCGGCGCCTTGCGCATTTTCCACAATATCAAACCCAGAGAATCATCTACAGACTGTCATCTACTATCCCTGAAAGTTTCATGTTTTTATCTTTATTAGTTTTGGAGGAGTTAGGTGGACAAAATGGTCCTTAAAAATTCACTAAATCCTCAAAATCTCAAACCGGAAGTGACGTCATCATCCCAAAATTTTATAAACTCAAGTACTTTTGATGTTCTATCAGTCCTGCAAATTTTATGCAAATCGGTCCAGTAGTTCACGAGTAATAGCGTCCGGAAAAAGTCAGAAAAAAAATAATAATAATAAAAATAATCAATAGAATAACAAGAGGGTCTTCCGTTGGAAACGGAAGACCCTAATAATAGAAAGAAACAGTAGAATAACAAGAGGGTCTTCCGTTGGAAACGGAAGACCCTAAAAATGACGAACATGTACTGCATTCATCTGATCGTCTTTAAATATCAGTAATAATCATACTATCTTATGAAACGTTGTGATAATCACACTAAAGGAAATATGGTATGTCGAAAGGACATATATAAAAAGTCAAACTGGAGCTTTGTTGTGACTTGCATCATTATTTGAAAGTTTTTATTATATAAAGAAACAGCATATGAGGAAAAAATTATAAAATAACCCCGGCCCAACACTATTGATTGGAAACATAATGCAACAAGAGAAATAAAAGTACATAACGGACGACACGGCTGAATATAACAATAAACTGGTTATCTTTTGTTTGTTAATTAATTTATTTCATTCCCATATATTTTATTACAATATCGAAACATATGATAGAATTGCATGAAATATTCGTAGATAAACACAACATACATATATAGCCAATCTTTAACTTCAAAATAAAAATATTAAAAATTAAACCAAATTCTTGTCATTAAATAAATGTTATATATGTCTAAAACATATTTGAATGAAATACAGGTATACATGTAGCACCAAAGAAATATAAAAGATATAAAAAAGAATGTACAAATTAGCACAAGTATCATGTAGGCATAGAAAACGATTATAAACTTAATATTGCATATTCTTTGATGATATATATTTTTTTTACGAATGACACAATAGAATATCATATATAAACCGTTTCGATTTATACAAAAAAAAATCATCTATTAATTTTAAAATAAGCGATTCATATACAAAAACATAGCCTTTATTTCATCACATACCAACCGAGATTTCATTTAAAAAAAAAACCAAATTGACAATTCTATTTCTATTTGACGTGATATTCATAGCGTTTATTTAAACACCACCACGTATGTCTAAAAATGAAATGTACACCACATATATACGTTTTAAGACACTTATGTTTGATTTTAATTCCCAAGAAAGCAAAAAAAAAAACCAAAACCTCCAACCCCACCCCAAAAAAAGACCCAGTTAATCTGCTGTTGAACACACCAAAACACAATTATGATGCAAATATAAATTCATTAAATCGCACAACAAATATTGATTTATTGTTTTATTAATTATAATAGTACAATGAAGCAAGTTGGGATAAAATATTAATGAAAGTCGTAGTAATCTTATCTACTAACTTTTATATGTACAACAGAAAGCAAGTACTTGATCACATGACGCATTCCTGTTCTTGTTACATGTATGAATTTAATATAAATGTACATAATGGTTTCAAATTATTCTTCCATTCAGGTCATAATAAATAGTCTCGATTCCATGAATATTTGGTGATGCAAGGTCGTTACGGTTGTTCTTAACAGAGGACCGATGTCTCCGTATTGTATAAAAGATTAACATAAGTAGCACGACCGTTATGGTTCCTCCAATCAGTAAGATTATCAAATTGACTTGTGTTAAAAATATCCTGTTTCCCGTTGAGTTTGTTTCTTTTCCATTTTCTGAGTAAACATCCGATACAATTTTAAAGACGAGTAACATATAACTTAGATAATCACTATTTTCAGTTAAACAAAATAAGAGTTACATCTATGTTCGTAAATATATTATCTATGACTATCGATGTGAATTTTTATAAGTTAAAATGCCGTTTTTCTTTCTCCTTTTTAAAATTGTATACTGCTATCACTTTATATCCATATTGCAAGGCAAACACAACCGAGATAAATGATGATTCATACAACTTCGTGTATTCCAAGTAATGAAAACGATAAAGTTTAGAGCCAAAAACAAGTTTTGGTTGTGCGATACCATATATTATGCAGAAACATGGTTTTGATTAAAATAACATCTCATTCTCCATAGGAATAACTTCGCCTCAAACTAGTACCCCGGTCAAAGTATATGAATATACCAATAGGCTATTAATTTCACAATTTAAGGATCCGTTCATATGATCAGTGCAGCTATTTATATTTTTAGAATATATTTTTATCAATTTTGATACTTTAATACTCTCTCTCTCTCTCTCTCTCTCTCTCTCTCTCTCTCTCTCTCTCTCTCTCTCTCTCTCTCCAAAACAACTAATATTTTATAATTAGGATAAAAAGACCGTTATAATTTATAGCTAAGCGATAAGTCTGATAAAATAACTTGGATTACAAACATTTTTTTTTAATAATCACAGGGCGAAAAACAATCTTTAAGCAAGTCCTTAAAGGTGACTTAAAGGTGGCGTAAAGGTGGCTTAAAGGATATACAATCTTTAAGCCACCTTTAAGTCACCTTTAAGCTGAGCTTATAGGTCCTTAATGTCCAAACTTCTTTAAGGCACCTTTAAGCCATCTTTAAGCCACCTTTAAGCACCTTTAAGTGGCATTTACGCTCCCTTTAAGCTGTCTTTACACCATCTTTAAGTTTCCTTTAAGTCAGGTTTGATCAAGCTGAACAGATTCATCTTGAAAACATATATTAAATGCAAAAGCTCTTTTATAGGGATGGGAGGGGGTGATCCGAGTGATGATATAATTTCCAAGGAAGGTGGGGGGTGTTCCACGCGGTTTTAATTGTCGCCCCATTAAACACAGATCGCTATCATCAACACCGCTCTAATGGACACAGATTGCTGTTATAAAATTCTTTATAATTTTTTTTTTTTGGTTTCAAAATTATTGTAGGGGTGAGCGCAGTCTCTGTATCTAAATATGCGCACGAAATTGTATTAAAGTATGTGTGTTTCCTATTATAAATTAATCGGTAAAATCTCTCTCTCTCTCTCTCTCTCTCTCTCTCTCTCTCTCTCTCTCTCTCTCTCTCTCTCTCTCTCTCTCTCTCTCTCAGTTCATCCGGTTATTAAACGAAATTAAAAAAATGAACCAATAATATGTGATTTAATTTAATCGGTTTAAGATATTTATTTTCTTTTTCAATTTTTAATTATTTCTAGGTCTAATTCTAGATATGCTAGATACATGTTAAAGATGAAAAGACTCTCAACTGCCTTGGTTATATGGGGCGGGATATTACCGCTTTGTTTGTCTAGACATAGTTTTGTTTGTTTGTGTATATCTAATTAGAGTCTATTGTTTGTCCAAGTTAAGAAAACCCCTGGAACTAACACAGAATATACAAGATATACACAACAGGTGTGTCGTGTGCCCAGGTGCACGTCAGGGTTTCTAAAGGCGTTGAAATCTTAGTATGTACGTGTATACGATAAGTTTAGTGAATGAAAGTTTATTTACATTTGTAATTCATTTTCAAAGTATTATTTCCTAACTGTGGGTTTTGAAAATGTTACGTCTACAAATTAAAGATACATGTATGTAAGAGTAAAATCTAGAGGCTAATTAATTACTGTACCGGTGATCATAAATGGAGGTTAATTATTTTAATATATGTATAAGGGTAAATATGTCTCATACCCGGTCTGGTACATCATACAATTGTATGTACAAGTATATATGCATACATCATTTGCAATTGCCACATTCAGTAAATACGTCACCGGTAATTGGTAATATAGTTTGTTATAGAATTGATAATTTAAAAATCATGTATACAATTAAACATTTAAACATGTATCATTTCATTTCTAGATCTGTTGTAAATGTATAATAATCAATATTATTAAAATTATACATACTGGAACGGCGCCGTGATCATGAAAACCGGGAAATTGCGTAGAACTAATACCCTAGCTAATAGTTTCAATGCATTTAATAAAAGAAATAGTTTCATCTTCTTCCTTGCATTTCATTTAGCTATGAATTAGATGAACATAGCCTATATCTACTTGGTTTAAATTTATTAACTAAGTACTAGTAAGCCTAACGGTTTCCATTTAGGTATAATATATTTTTTTCACTTAAGACCGAGTTTCGTATTTCATTCTAAATACAAGCATGCATGTAATTTATAAATTATATATAATTGATTGTTACAAACTGAATGGAAGTCAAAACTTTTCAAGTAAAAAATACACACTCAACACATTAATTCAATAGCCACTAATTTATAGGATATAAAAACATCTTACAAAATATAAGATGCCGTGGCGAAGAGGGAGTGAGGTGATGCTGGTAACCGAAGGGTCCCGGGTTCAATCCTCGTATTGGGCGTTTTGAAATTTTTTTTTCATTTTTTTTTCTAGAACAAAAACCGTTTCTAATACCTTTTCTATCATAAAGTTAATACATTTTGTTGGTAAATTAAGCACAATATTGAATTAAAAGATTTTTTAATGGCTTAAAGGTGGCTTAAAGGTAGCTTAAAGGTGGCTTAAAGAAGTTTGGACATTAAGGACATATAAGTTGTCCTTAAAGGTAGCTTAAAGGTGGCTTAAAGATAGTCTTTAAGCTACCTTTAAGCCATCTTTACGCTTTCTTTAAGCCACCTTTAAGCAACACATATAGCTTAAAGGTGGCTTAAAGATCGTCTTTAAGCTATCTTTTAGCACCTTTAAGTTATCTTTAAGGATAACTTAAAGATGGTCATTCATCCTGTGAATAATAGTTGCTACATGGTCCAAAAATGTACTTTGACTGATTGCTTGACCACGGGACCGTAAACTCCACAAATAGCGGCATCGGTACTTTAGAGACGCTAAATAGACACAAGTTAATTATATATATACATAAATGGGTAATATCCTTCAACTTTAAAACCGAAATGTTACTGCTATGTTCAAAGTGGTGACTTTGTTTACGAAAAACTAACATAATGTTTTGTTTAAGACTTAATATTTAAAACTAAAATTGATTTTATGGTTAATAGAATATAAAAAAGAAACTTTCAATTCCAAACGACTTTTAACAGAACAACGTTTATATGAACTAACTATTGATTTTTTTTATCTAAAAAAGTAGAAGTGAAAGGTATATGTAAGAAAAGGGTGTGAAATAGCTAAAACCTTTTAATTGGTTTCAATATAACAATGGACACTATTGAATACTAAGCTGTATACCAAATAATACAGTACCTGTTGATTCTAAAGATGAAATACACCCCTGTACATGATGACAAATTAAACAGGTAATGTTACATGTTTCACTACAGGCAATCCCATATGAAGGAAGGACACACGTTTGAAAGCAGTTGAGACCGAAGTATCCCGCCGGGCATTCTAAAAAAAAAATATTAACACCGCTTTTCTTAATATAAAAAGAACGATTGAAAGATAAAATTCTAATATTGAATTGAAATAGTCTTGAGTAAAACATATATTTTTCATCTTTCTTTAGTATTAAGGAGTAAATTAATATATAAATACCTTTGCAAGTATTTCCATCTTTATACTCATTGAGTAGGCAATTATTAGAAACCATTTTTGTCGTTCTGTTAGAAATGAAAAAAAAAACCTTAAAATAGTTAAGATAAATCTCCGTACTTTTTTTAAAATTAAAATTGAAAAGTGATAACATGGGTGATAAAGCACAGCAATGACATATTTTTCAAAAAAGGCATTCTATCAACAATTGCAATTATCAAGAAAAAGTAGGGATTACAATTTCTAACCATGAAACCGGTTTTTTTGGTCGGTGCGATCGTAATCGGTACAGACTCAGTCATCGGTTAGTCGTTTTAAATATAAACAAGTTGGATATTTCAGTGTAATTTAATTGCAAATTTAATTTTGTATATTTAGAAAATTTGACCTATTTAAATTAAAGACCGTTAAGGGCCTGAGCCAAGGAGATAGTAGAGGAAAATTGGTCGGTGCTGTTAAAATGATAACATAAAATATTATGCCATTGTCCTGTCTGTTAACGTTTACTTAAGAGGTTTCGATGGTCGTGGCCATTTTTGGACTGTATTGATCTCTTTTAGAAGAAGAGCTTTATATAAAAGGAAAGGAAAATACCCATGTTATCATCTATTTTATGCATAAAAAATCGATAACTTTTTTTTACGGGAAAAGGGGTGTCTTGATTTTGGTTGGAATAGGCATCATATGGATAGGTAAATGGTTCAGTATCCTATTTATGTTATTATGTATTTATGTTTTCTAAATACGTTATTTAGAAAATGGTCGTCATAATGGTACATTACCTAACAAATCTAGAAACACGAATTACGTATGACGCAAGCTAGTACAAATGTCAAACTTGCATCGAACGGATTATGTATCAACAATTTACCAAAACCCGATAGCTCTTACAAATGATGATTTACAAATTTTGTAAACAATGTTCGAAGGCTAAATACATTTTTAACAGAGGTAACATTTAATATTTCTCCATTTACAATTACACAGTAGCATAGATAGATAATCGAATATTGAATTCTTTGGGTTTTCATAGCCTGCGGCCTTCTTCGTATCATTTAAGTCGGGAAGGTCGGATTCAACGTTCTTTTCAACATGTTGCTGGATGCATAGTAGGTTGAACTTTTTTAGTAGAACTATTTTGAAATTATTCGTTATAAGGTTTCTGCATCCTTCTTTTAAAGTTCGCCCATGCATCCATTCTGTTTAAGATTTAAAGTTTAATACATTAATGCCTTTTTTGCTGCCGAATTTTCCTTTGTTTTTGCAGAATATTACGTTAGAAGACCAATGTATAAGTTCGTTTCAAGGAATGTCGTTGCATACAATGATTTGGCGCTTGTGCACACCAAAGCAAATGAGGCTTACATAAACTTTTTATTACTGTGAAGTTGTCACCATTGAACTTTGAAGGGGTGAAATATTCATCCATTTTGTATGTAAAATATTTGCTTGATGTGGATTCACATTGATTTGTGCATATAACTTGAATGTGTGTGGATTGACATCCAACAAAATGCTATGCCACGGCCAATGCTCGTCGAATTCAAGTAAAATCAAAGATATTTGTGTCATCTCCCTGTATAAATAGTCGATGACCATTTTACATGAAGATCTAGAACTTGTCATTGCAAACTTTGACCGACCTTTTCAGATCACCTTTTACTCGATAAGTTAAACCGAAGGCGAAGTTGGGGGCAGGGAAATTATTTCACGTCTGTTTCCTCGCCGTTGATATATTTCTTGTTTAAGGTTATTATGTTAAAATAATGTTAATATCATATTATGTCTAGCATATTAAAATAATCTTTTCACGGTGCTTACAATTACATTAATTACAGTAAATTTAAAAAAGTTATATATGCAGATATGTATTTTGATAAGAGTATCCGGTTTAATAGTCAGAACAAATTGGGATTAATCGATTAGCAATTCTGCATTCGATTATCATTCCTTAAATATACAGTTACTGTAGCATATTGTTTTATCGTCGGGGCAAATATCTAAATAAATTTTAGGACCATCGTGTGCTTATGCACGTAGTATACGAGAAAATAAAGTACATTGTAATGTTACCGTATTGTCTTTGACAACCTATTAAAGATGTCTAATATTTATGATCAAACATTAAAAAATATTTAGAAACAATTAACATAACTAGAGAAAGACTGTCAATTTGACAGCAAACCGGGTTCTCTTTTATGTTAACAGTATCTATAATCCATTTGTCAGCCTTGAATTGCACAGGATAAACCTCTGCCATTCAGTCAACTGAATGTTAACTGAAAGGTATGGAAAGGTGACTGAATGGCACTGCTATGACATTCAGTCACCTTTCAGTTACCGATCAGTCAGATTTAAGTTAACTGAATGGCAGATATTCATCCTGTGTTGATCAACACAACCTTGAAAACTGTAGGTAGAGTTTTCCGTACAAAAGTGGTACCCTTTATGCAATACTATGCAAAGATGAATAAATTCAA
The DNA here is from genome assembly GCA_020458035.1 of Magallana ariakensis. Classification (NCBI taxonomy): domain Eukaryota; kingdom Metazoa; phylum Mollusca; class Bivalvia; order Ostreida; family Ostreidae; genus Magallana; species Magallana ariakensis. The sequence continues at coordinate 28,933,021 of CM035813.1, forward strand.
TAGCTGGCATTTTTGCATTAATTATATAAAATGAAAATCCAAGTAAAATGCGTAATTTTGATTTATGTACAATTTGTCTGCAAAACAACAACTTCCTATTTTGCAACTGTAGGAGTTATCCGTACAAAAGGGATAATTTTCACCATCTCAATTACCGCTTTGTTCCTTAACATAACTCAGTTTAAAATGAATGCGTAAAAATTTAAAAGCCAACAATTGACATGATTCAAAGCCACTTTATTTCGAGATAATTCTCCCAATGAAATAAGTTAGACATTGAAAGATAAATGAATAAGAAAGTAAAGTCAATTGTTTTGAACATTGTATGTCTTAGATATTAATATTGTGTTAAATCAGATTAAAATGTGACATTTGCATGCAAAGGTTTAAATTTGAATATTTCACACTACAATTTTTAAATGAGGTATCTATTTTCAACGTTTGAATATCAGTTTGATGTGATATATGTGAACGATGCAAATTTTTTCTAGGTATGTTTCAAAATATCCTGACAGGCAGTTGTACAAAAATGAGCCTACAAATGTACCTAAGCATTATAAATCAATCTCGAATGTGATATTTTAGATTAACGTCTTCCTTTACCATATTATACGGTTTGCGGACTGCGCTTAACATATCTCGTTCACCCATGCCATATCTTCAAATAAGTCCCTATGAATACTTTTATATAATTGTAAATGAAAACATGAATGTTATTAGAATTTTTCGCAAAGTATAGATCAAGAAAAAAAACCCAAACATAAATACTTGTATATGAATATAATACACTTAGTCTTGTTATCAATAATTGGGGTTAACAAATGAATACGGTTCATGAATGAAAAAGAAATAGGTATCATACATGTATCAAAGACGTTAAAATTTTATACTTACATGTTTTGCTCAAGCCCTGTTATAAAACAATGCATGAAATGATATTTTCATATCTATTTTTACTGTATAATGTGCTAAGCAAGAATAAATATTATAAGTAAAAAAAATGCTAATCTATTTGGTTTTAAAAAACAAAAACATGATTTTTCCACAAATTTCACATCATTGTCGTATTTAGGAGAGTTTAACAATTCTAATATTGATTTTTTTCGTATAATTTAACAGACAAAGTATAACTTAACTTTATTTTTTAATTTTTATAACTATGGTAGTTTATTGAAATAAAATCCGGTCATAGAATGTTTAACTGTTAACTTCGAAAGCCCAGAAGGCTCATTCGCGATTCGAGATTCATAATACGAGGTTCGAATTTCGAGATTTAAGACTCGAAATTCGAGATTCAATATCTAAATAATTAATCAAATCAAGGATCTGAAAACCTGTATCATAGCGACATTAAACTGTTCTACATTAAGATCATCCGTACAAATGCATGCTATGTTCACTTCTCCCTTGCTAATTAAATAATTATTAAGAGCTTTCGTTTCCAATGGAAGACCTTTTTATTTTCGTACTATTTCTTTTTATTAAGGTCTTCCGTTTCCAGCGGAAGTCCTTATTGTTTTCGTACTGTTTCTTATTATTATTAGGATCTTCCGTCTTTAGCGTCTTCTATTATTCTATTGTTTCTTTTTCACTTTTCCTTTTCTTTTTTTCTTACCGATTTTGTGCAGACGATTTCTCGGAGATGGTTCAATCGATTTCATTCACATTTTTTAAGATTAACGCATTTTTATCTGAAGTTGATTGTTTTTTATCAATTTTTGAAAATACACTTCCGTTCGGAAGTTATCGTCCGTTTACGATTTTAAAAAGTCAATTTTGTCTGTCAGGTTTCTCAAAAACGAGGAAAGATATAGGGCTGAAATTTGTAGAGATGATAGATATAGCGTTTTTCTGGTGCACCTCGGTCAACAGAATCTCCGCCGTCACTTCCGGTCGTCACCGGAAGGAAATTTGAAAATTCTATTTTTTCAACTTTAAAAAAAATATTTTTCTTTAAAATGTTCACAGTTGATAGTGACCCTTTAACTGATTCAGAATATGTAATTTGTTTCAAAATCGATCATTGCATTCTCGAGATATTAAGGATCAAAGCCCCGAAGCGAGAGTCCGAGTGACTCAGTTGTTAGAGTCGTGGACATGTGCCCAGGCGACCCGGGTTCAAGCCTCTAGTGCCGGCAAATTGTTTCACTCATTTTTGTTTAGATTTACGATTTTATCTTTAAAATGATGGATTTTATCTCATCTACTCCAAAATCGGACATCTATCTTGAATTTACTGAATAAAATTTAATTAAAAAAAAATTAAATTTATTGAAATCGTGTTATAATGACTTCAGATTAATTTTAAAACACGATATCTTATTTGCGCTTGCAATTCTACGTCTGATTATATCTTTCACGAAATAATTAAATGAAATTTATATTTTTCAAAATTGTTAAAGTCATTTAAATCGTGTTAAAACAACGCATCAATGTTAAGGTGTCCCGGAGCTAAAATACGGCTGAAAAACGATATTTTTTTAATCAATAAAAATTGACTTTGACCGGGAGTATTCCTTAAAATTTAAATTACATATATGCGCAACAATGTTAAACATTTTTTTTTGCATTTTTTGATGTCATATGTACTTCGTTGTCACGTGGCGTGCTGTCCTAACATTGCAAATTTTCTAAATAAATCGCATCGGCGCAGGTGATTAATGATATTAAATCATAAATATTTTAAAGAAAAATCCTTTGTTATGTCATACCGGTATACTTTGAAGTTCTTGCTTTGGATTGAAATAGATATTTCGTTTATTAAAGAAAATGTAAAAACACTTCGCTAAATCATAAAAATAAAGCACATTTTTACTAATTGAAAGCGATTTTCTTAAAAGTGGGGTAAATCCGTTGGTTTCCCAAGCATAATTCACATTGGTACTTATATTCTCTATCAATTTAACGTAAAATATTCTTCAATTGTATTGATCTTTCACCTGGTTAAATCTATCTATTATTTGATACTTATTTTTAATATTAATAAATTCTATAGCCCAGCATTAAGGGCAGCATTTATGTAAAGGAAACAAGAAGTTTCATGATTGTTTTATTATAATTCATTTTTAACGTTACGACACATTCCCTGAAAACTATCGAATTGAATGCAGATCGTGACGTCAAAGTTTATTATTACGTTATTTTGTTTGAAGTACAGACAAGTGACTCTCTACACATCACTCTAAGAAGCCTTAACATACCCGCGAACCTGAGACTATTTCTAAATCATCATATCTAAGTTGCGCTTGCAATTCTGCGTATGATGACATCTTTCTCTAATTTTTGGATGATATTTAAATTTTTCAAAAATTTTAAACTCATATAAATCGTGGTAAAATGACATCAGACTAATTTTAAATTATGATATTTCAGTTGCGCTTGCAACTCTGCGTCTGATGACATCTTTCTTGAATTGATTAGATAAAATTTAATTTTTTGAACAAAATTAAACTCATTTAATTCGTGTTAAAATGACCTCAGACTATTTTTAAAAATGATATCTAAGATGCGCTTGTAATTCTGCGTTTGGTATCATCTTTTTCGAATTGATTGGATAACATTTTAAATTTATTAAAATCGTGTTAAAATAACCTCATACTAATTTTAAAACATGTTATCTAAGTTGCTCTTGCAATTCTTCGTCTGATGACATTTTTTCCGAATTGATTAGATGAAATTTAAATATTTCAAAAAATTTAAACTCATTTAAATTGTGTTAAAATGACCTAAGACTACTTTTAAAACATGTTATCTAAGTTGCGCTTGCAATTCTGCGTCTGGTGACATCTTTTTTGAATTGATTAAATTAAATTAAATTTTTAAATTTTTTTTAAACTCATTCAAATCGTGTTAAAATAACCTCAGAGTAATTTATAAACATGATATTTAAGTTGCGCTTGCAATTCTGCGTCTGATGACATCTTTCTCGAATTGATTGGATGAAATTTAAATTTTTCAAAAAATTTAAACTCATTTAAATCGTGTTAAAATGACCTCAGACTAATTTTAAAACATGTTACAGTTGTATCTAAGCTGCGCTTGCAATTCTGCGTCTGGTGATATCTATCTCGTTTTAATTGTATAAAATTTAATTTTATCAAAAATTTTTAATTTATTGAAATCGTAATAAAATGATCTTAGACTAATTTTAAAACATGAGATTTTAATGTAATCATTTGTATCTCAAGAACGAATATCAATTTTAGATGAGGGTATGAACAAAAAATATAAGTATTCTTGAGACCTTTCCACAGAAATCAAGAAAAGTGGGTTGGCCCCTTAAATTAGGGGTCAAGAGATTCAACAAGTCTATGACAAATAACTTAAAAGCGATAAAGATTTTGTAATGCATTATAGAAGCAAAGTTGTTGATCATAGCAATATCTGTGAGAAAAATTATTGACACGCCCATTTATTATGTAATAAGGGATTTTTAGGGCAAAAGTTCTTAAACTTTGACGCAATATGTCCAGAAAAGTAGACATATTTTGTTAAGCATTGTAGAATATAAAATGTCTGTATTGATTCTATATTGATGTATATATTCTGTATTGATACTAATCGATTCCACTAATCAAAACACCAATGTCTGTCCCCGTTAAGGATCTAAAAGGCTGGTCCCTTAAATATCCAATCGTTTGTATCTCAAAAATAAACAACAATTTAAGATAAGTTTATGCAAGAACAAAAAAATGTTAGTATTCGTGAGACCATTCAAATGAACTCAAAACAAGGGACTGGCCCCTCAAATGAGGGGCCAAGACACTCGTAAAGTCTCTTACACATAACTAAAAACGATACAGATTTTGTAATGCATTATAGATGCAAAGTTGTTGATCGTAACAATATCAGTTTGTAAAAATCATTGCCCCATTGATGACATAATTAGGGATTTTAAGGAACTAAATTCTTTAATCTTTAATGTGCTGTATGTGAAAAAGCAAAACACTTTGTTAAGCATTGTAAAGGATATTTTCAATCGTTTACATTATATGAGGGGGGGGGGTGGTGGTTGAGGGGGAATTCTGAAATTTTATTAATATTTTAATCGTATCGTTTAAAGAATTGAACGGAAGACCTACTCGTTACTCGTAACTAGATCGTATCTAGTTTGTATTTATTTTTACACAGAATATACAAGTAGACTAGTAATAATGCAGTGTGTTTCGCGGATCTTAGTCATTTTGTTTGCGCTGTTTGCATTCCCGCCGGATGCGTTAGAACCCTGGGTTATTTCACCATCAATAATTTAATTAAACCCGGAGTTTATTCACCCCTGTTGTATAAACATGCGGTTATGGCAGAGAGCTTCATAAGCGGAGCCAATTTTTTCGGTAGGGAGGAGGGGTCCTATCTCCTAGGCCAATTTTCAATAACTTTACTATTTAAATTTCAAAAGTTTCAATTTTCCCGATGGGGGGGGGGGGGGATCCAGACCCACTGACACCCTCCTTTCTAGAGTCGCGCATGAAGATGAGTATCTAAAATATGTTTTAATCTAAATATAATTAAGCAGTTCGGTTTCACCAATAAATATATGCATTACTTACCTTTTTTTGTATACATGATTATAAACTAATCAATGAGATATAATCACATCATACGAAATTATTAATTAATACAAAAAAAAAAATCAAAATGGTTTTATCCTTTTTTAAAGTAAATGAGTCAAACATTTGGCATTATTTTTAATATAAGGAAACATATTCTATACGATCAGAGGTAGGGATAATAGGGTGAGAATTTGTTCACATTGTTTACACAGTAAAACTTTGAAAATTTGATTGTGCATAAATTTTTCAAAATTTATTGTTCTAGTTTGTTATTATTCATTCATTGTTATACCACTAAGAAATGATAGAAGGTATAGACAGGCATATGTATCACATCCAAACCCGATAAGTAATGAAAAATGAGTTGTTTAAAATTAATTTTGTCATAACTTTTAGGTTAATTTAGGTATAGTTGGGTCTATTTGTGTAAATAGATGCACCAGCGCAGCTGTACTAAGATCATAAATACGAAATTCTTAAAAAAATAATAACTTCAAAACCAATGGATAAAAAAAAGAACGCCAGTCGAACTTAATGAGTGCGTATTGCTGTGTTGAATGAATGAATGGTAGGATATACGCAAAAAAGGCCCGTCTACTCATTCCAAACTACTAGATAATATCCCGCGTAAGAGCGGGAATAAACACTTTAAACATTTTAGAATATGATACAATGCTTCATGTCCATGGCCTCTATTCTTTCTGTTGCAGCTGACTGGAAAAAAAACTATATTTATTGTAACACTAAATCCGATCACAAGAGTCAGATTTAAAATTAGGTACATAAACATGATATACCTGTTCATCAAAAGCAAAATTACTCATAATTTATATGTAGAGCATCCTAATGAAAAGAGAGAGAGAGAGAGAGAGAGAGAGAGAGAGAGAGAGAGAGAGAGGGAGAGAGAGAAAAATAGAGAGAGAGAGAGAGAAAGAGAGATTAAAACTTGCTAGTTGGTTTGCCCTTCCCTAAGGTTGCACACCACTATTAATTTTTACTATATATTCTTACCAAAATTACGCAACTTTAGACACGGGTAGCGAGTTTAAAACAAACTTCTGGGAAAATCCCTCTTTACAACTTTTAAAACAACCGTTTTTAACCAATTTAGTAGCAAAATACACACAGCCATCCACAAAGGCACGAGAGTTTGTTTACATCAAAGTTACACATGTGTTTGAAAATCATGTCCGAGCCTTTTCACACCCCTGCCGAAACAACTGGAATCAAAAATTCAAGTGACCTCGTATTTTTACAAAAGTGGGAAAATCAGTCAGTTTACACGTTGTTTTTCATCTCATAAAAAACTACAGTCCCTGTCGGTGGCGGAAAACCCCCAAAAACGAAGGAGAATTCGGGAATTAATTTGCCTCAGCCATGTTTTGACGTGAACCTTCGGAAAAATAGTGTTGTGAGACCTGCAAGTAATCTATTTTTTTACACCCACAAAAATAAAATCTGCAAACACAAAAACATTTATTGTGGAATATGTGTGGAAAGTTTTACAGAGTTCTGTAGCTATATCAAAAAGTTATGAGCGATTATTATAACCATGGTGCTCGCGGTGGCCTCTGATTTATGAAAATATGTTAAAAGTTATACTGTATGTAATTTCACGGCGTGTTAATTTTGAATGATTTTTGGGGTTTTAATTTGTGCAAATATGCATGTCTATTAACAATACAATGCAAACTTGTTAATATCATGAAGACCCGAGAATATATACATGTACAAGTTTAGGGAACCCTGCCTTTTGGGGGAGGGGTTGAAAAACTGCCGTTATATCATTGAATTTTAAAGAATTGGCGTGCATTTTCATCTAAATTAGCATTGTCTGGTTCTAATAAAACTAATGCGGGTGCTGCATCATAGCTAAATTCATAATTCACTTTAATATTGCCGTTTTAGCGGCATAATTTTATAATTTCTGTATACCATACAAGCGTCTAAATAATTCATTTTACACAAAATTCGTATTACATAGAAGGTTTTTTGGTTTACGACGATAAAGCCAACTTTCTGGATAAGCTGCTGTATTTTTTCGGGGCATTTTGGACGGTCCGATACACTATAATCGGGTCGCTGTTTGATGTTCTACGAAATTTCAGAGGAAATCTGGGCTAATTTTGTATGCGCCAATGACAACAAAATAAGAGAGGTGCCGGCCACAAAGGCCCATTGTTGGTAATTTCTAATCTACACACATCGATAGAACGCCAAAACACCCCACTTTATGACACATCATAGCAATTTTCCTTCAGGTTGCACACCACTATTAATTTTTACTATATATTCTTACCAAAACTACGCAACTTTAGACACGGGTAGCGAGTTTAAAACAAACCTCTGGGAAAATCCCTCTGTACAACTTTTAAAACAACCGTATTAACCAATTTAGTAGCAAAATACACACAGCCATCCACAAAGGCACGAGAGTTTGTTTACATCAAAGTTACACATGTGCTTGAAAATCATGTCCAAGCCTTTTCACACCCCTGCCGAAACAACTGGAATCAAAAATTCAAGTGACCTCGTATTTTTACAAAAGTGGGAAAATCAGTCAGTTTACACGTTGTTTTTCATCTCATAAAAAACTAGAGTCCCTGTCGCTGGCGGAAAACCCCTAAAAACGAAGGGGAATTCGGAAATTATTTTGCCTCAGCCATGTTTTGACGTGAACCTTCGGAAAAATAGTGTTGTGAGACCTGCACATCCTCTCTCTTATCATTTTCCTATCTGGATTGTAGTCATTGAGATTGTAAATCATTATCTTCTCACGTTTAAAACTTTTTGAACTTTATCATAACCAATATTTTGATAGGCTGATTATTTCATTGAATTTTGTTTAATAGCTAAACCACACTCAATTTTAGTTATTTAGATTAAACAAATCTTTTTTTCGCGAGCCGATTTTTAAACAGTTGGGGCGAATACACTACGGGTTAAAATGTATCGCGGAACAAATACATACAAGGCAAACAAAATCACTTAGATTCGCAAAGCACACAGTGTTCCATGTATCACTAATTTAAATGTTTATAATGTGTGGTGTTAATTCATCAAACTTAATGTAACCATTATATAGCCATTTAATAAGAGATATCAAAACATTTATTTGTAGGAAAGATCATGTTCGAATGATCTTTTTTTTATACAGTTTGATGTTGCTAGGATACAGGTTTCAGATCCATGATTTGACTGGTTAATTTAGATATTGAATCTGGAGTCTCGAATCTTGATTCTCGTATTTCGAATCTAAAATCTCGAATGAGCCTTATGGGCTTTCGAATGAATTACTACTTTTGAATTCAGGAGTTGAGTTGCATCCCAGTTCATGATGACAGGATGAGCAGTTAGTACATTCTTTACCACATAAAACCCCGTATGTTGGTGGAATACACTTCTGAGAGCAGTTGTTCCCAAAGTATCCAATTGGACATTCTACAAACAGCAACGCAAAGTAACATAATACGGACTAGCTTACGTTCTTTATGAAATATTTCGAAGAAAACTTACCTTTACACTTATCTTCAACTTTAAAGTAATTAACCAAACAGTCTTCAGTTTCTTCTGTTAAATGTCTTCAATATAAAACCGCTTGATAAAAAACTATTGCGATTCTAAATGACAATATACTGAATAAAACGTGTCCGTCTCGCAGATAAATTATTAAATAAAGCAATACCTACTTTGTTAGGCAATGGCTATTACCAGATATCCAGATAAAAAAGACGTGGACTATCCATTTATTCACAAAATCATTCAGCATTGTTGCAAATGGATTGGTACATTAAGTAAATATGTAAATTCAACAACCTATAAAAATTGTACAAATAAGATATTTATCATAATGATACATTTATTTCTTCAACCCTTAATAGCAAAATATTTCGTACAGGTTTTTTTTTTTCAATTCACTTGCATATGGATCAAAATAATGTTGTTTTTTTTTTTTTTGTTTGCAAGTATGATTAAGTAAATGCATTTTAAGCATCTAGTAATAATTGCTATTTAATTCCATCGCAGACACTATGCACTTGGTTGCATAACATAGCTTCTTGTGGTTTATTATAAAAACTAAGGCAGCACTACTTTTTTACAAGTACCACTAACTAAAACTCCCTAAAATCAAGAATAGAAACCTGAGAAAAATAACCTTAAATTGTTTTTCCCTATTTTTTGGTCATCATACTATAGGAAAGGGTGTGTTTTAAATGTTTTTTAAAATATGTCTATCCAAAACAATTGGTTACTATCATTGGTCAAAATCTTAAATTAAACTTTAATTCTTATGTAGAATTAATATCAAATTAACAATTTTTATACTTACATCAACTTGTGGATACAAAATGTGTTTAACTTAATAGTTACTGTTAATTTATTTTTCCTTTGGCATGTCACAGAGCGTGTCAGTGACATAAGTAGGTTCATAAGATATGATGATGAGCACATATGATACATGTATAAGATGTATTCAGTCGAGATTTAGTGCAAAAAAAAAATCTTTTCTTTAAGACTCATTTCATGATCATACTTTTACTGAAATAGTAGGCGGGCCTTATTATTTACCTTGGGTGACAAGGATCTGTCAAGGGTGCTACATGTAATTGCCATACACAGTTAAATACACGGAACGTAAAAGAGAAAAATATCTTAATTTCGTTAGAAGTCATTTGAATGAATATTTACCTTGATTTCATCTTTAATTCAAATACGAAAAGAAAGATACGATTAAGGAAGACGTTTACTCAAAATGAAAAAAATCCACTAAAATTAATGAAAAACTATCTATTGTATGTAATTATTATAGACCTTTGATTGTAGTGTTATTTTTTATTAGTAAAAACGTAGGTCAATGAGATACTTTTGGAGTAAATGGCCATTAAATAATTTTTTTTAAATTAAGAAAAATCCCTTTAAGTTTTACACAATGATTGAGATTTTCTTAATTGTGAAAATTTTATAAACTACATGTGATTAAACATTTGAAAAAATGAAATACAGTATATGAATGGTAGAAATACTAAAACGATACAAAGCATTAATTTCGGTAGGACTTTTTTTAAAATAATAGTCTGAATTCCTCTATCCCTTTTTCGAATCCCTAACTATTTTAGATTCAATTTAACCACAAAAAAAAAAACCAAAAAAAAAAAAAAAACCCACAAAAACAAAAACAAAACACAAAAACACAAAAAAAAAAATTAAAACAAACAAAACAACTGAACGATGATGACACTGAAACATTTGTAGTATTGAACTACTTGTATTTACTTTTTCCTCTGGTATAAAACTTATATAAGATCGATGATCAACATTTTGAGATATGGTGTCTTTATCATTATAAAGCATTTTTCAATATTTTTGCATTGCGTGTCATATGGTTACATCGTCTCTTAATGAATAAGTGAGATAAAACCAACAGAAAATATGCAAAATTATATTGACTAACAAATAAAACAAATGTTAACTTTTATTATTTTAGTACTGCCAAAAATATTTCAGTGAAAAACAAAATCTGAAAATTTTATTCCGAATTTCCTTAAAAATGATTTTTTGTTTTAGCCTTATTCAATAATACAGTAAAAATATCGAATGTTATGTCAATAATAATTCATTTTATATATACAAATTGTGATTCATGTCAGTGAACTTTATAACAATCCGAATTTGACAACTCAAACCCTGAGTAAACAACAACCTGAAGTGTTCCATGCATCCATTGGATTGTCACCATTATCCAAAAGTGTTTCAAAAACATTAATTTGCTTTTTTTTGTATTTTCTCTGTAATTTAACAAGTAGCTGATAGCATATATGTTGATAAAATTTTATTTCGTCAAAGTCTGGAAAAATTGTCTTCCATTATTTTCGCGGTAATGGGCGAACTTTAAATAAGTAGATTTGAATTTCATACCTTTCCAAACTTTACCATTTTTAACCATTTGATAAGACTGTCACTGCTTTGTAATGATTTCTTACGGTGATTGTTTGTGCGATATGTTAATCCAGCTAATAAAAATGTATATTGATATAATAAACAACGAGGACGAATGGTCGACTATTATCGAGGAAATTCGGGACAGTTTTTATGTCGCGAAAAAATAAGGACATAAGCTTGTACTGCTTCTACAGAAACGTTAGAAACTAGCTTGGGCCCTTTCTACTTCATCATAATAATAAAATTAAATTCCTACTTATTCATTTCTCAAAGCTTTTATTTTCATAACTTGAGATATTTCTCTTCGTGATGCATTCATACAGTGCTACAGTACCGATTTATTTCTTTTAAGAAGTTTTTAGAAAAATACGAAAATAACATTTGGGGAGATAAAAAAAGGAGCGGGGGGGGGTGCTGCCCCTACGTTAATTACTCTCAGCACACCCGTTCTCAGATGTCAGATGACACGCTTGGCCAAATCTGTCGATCATGGATAAGGCTATTATTACTTATTTGATTGACAAACAGTATGTTATTGATCTTAATCTAGTTAAATTTTAGGGGAGGTGGCTTAAAATTGGGTCTTTAAGGCTATATATAGTGATTGCAAAAAAAAATAATAATAATAATTTACAGAACTACGCAGAATGTTTTTTTTTCTTTCTAATAGTAACGAAGTTTGAATTCTCGGTGATACACATAAAAGTCTATTTTAACAATTTGACGTACAACCGTTGCTTTATAGAAAAAATAGCAATGTATAAACGATAAATATCAAATAAAACAAAACAAAAAATAACTTACGACTCCGAAACTCAATCGCAATGTTTTGGCACATACCAGTTTTAATGAATCTGAACACAAAGCTATTTTTGTACTTTGCTATGTATTTCCTTTCAAAAAGTTCACCGTGTTATATATAATTTGTTTTTTTGAAAAACTGTTTACAAGGAAGAAAATAGCAAATCATCAAATTGAAATGCTAGATAATTTTAATCATTATATTTATTTTTGTATTCAGCTTTTTGAAAATTGACCATGATTTTTATCACAACAACCTTTTTGTATAAAAATTAATTGGCAAAATACATTTCCTTCCGTACTTACATAAACTACAATTTTTTTCCAACGCGACTTAATTTAGGCGTTAATGTAGCCGTATGTGACCTGATATTTATGAATTTATTTTCTATATATTCCTTTTCTAGTGTTTACTTCAATTTGGATATTCAAGAAGGAAATTTGCAATGTAGCACATTGCCGCATTTTGCATTTTCCTTTAATATAAGCAATTATTGTTCGTCATCTTTTGCGAAGTTATTGAAAAATAGTCAGAACAAATAAAATTTTATGTTCCATAAAATGTTTTATATACAAACTTTCTTCCCTGATTAGCTGATTTAATTTTTTCAAATCTTCCGATGTCTGGGTTGCCTAAAGAATGTTGATGATCTTGCATCTGTGCTTAATCTTGAGTTATGATCATATTTTGTGCGGCAGCAAGTTTATTTATTTAAACTTCCTGAATCCTTGTCTTTGTGTTGGGAGCCGAGAAGTCTTTTTTTTAATTTAAAATGGTTGCCTGAAGAATGTTATGATCTTGCATATATGCTTGATCTTGATTATATGATCTTACCTTGTATGGCAACACGTTAATCTACTTATCCTTCCAAGACGTTTTGGGGAGTCGGGAAGTATGACAAATATAATTACTGGTCTAATATTATCTGCCTTGTCTATGTTATATGACTTATAATTAAATAATTTTGTGTTAGATATTACTGACAATGGCTGGTTAAAAATTGGCAATAACAGATTAATGATGAGATATAGAGTTGGACTTCTTGCACATTATGTATAGAAAAATTCTCGGTTGCTTATTGTCTTGTCAATATACCATCTATGCGCTTATTGTAGAACATAATGCCACCAAAGAAAAGAAAATCCTCAGCCCCTAAACCCACTTCACCAGCAAAGACATAAAAGAGATCCACTCGTCGTGCTTCTACAATTACCAGTAGTCAGACCATTGTAGATCCGAGTACGTCCATGCAACCAGTGAGCCAAATCAATACAGATTTGAATCCAACCACACAACCAGTAAACAGTGCCAGCCACCCTCTCATCGACTATGACCAGTTGGCAGCAGCCATCCTCAAGCAACAACAGCAAGCAATGCCGTCTACAAGCAGCCCTCCTATTGCTGATAAACACCTGCAGGCTTCAACGAGTAGCAATAGTTCTATTGATTTGAATAATACTAATCTACTTAACAACCTTCAACAGCTATTTTCAGGTGAGTCGGTGGCAGATATAGGTTCTAACACTTACTCTCCTCATCCTGTCCCACTCACAGTTGCAGATGGCATACCTCTTGGGTCAACTGTTCCTGTCCGTGTCAAAAACAAAATTTGGAATGATCAATTCATTGATCTCAAATGTTTGCTGCCAAATTTCAAACAAGACGATTTGTCAATCAAAATAGAGAATAATTCAATTCAATTTAATTCTCAGCCCTTCAAACAGTCAATTATTTATTTACATCAATGGACTTCAGCCTTTCTGATATTCATGTCCATATACACAGAAAAGCTGCCCCAAGAATTTGCCAATCTGCTTAAATACTGCTTCACAGTTAGGGAAATCGGGAGTTCCAATGTTGACAATGCCTGGCGATATTATGACGAGAACTTCCGTAAGCTGCGTCAGTCACATAAAGTTCCTTGGCAAGTCCCCATCACAGAGTACATGGTCAAAGCTTCTACTCTCAGTCATTCCTTTCGTCCCTCTTTATACACCCAGTATAGTGCAAGATCACCACGACACTTTTGCTTTAACTACAACAATGGTAAAAAGTGCAAAAACTCACCATGCAATTTCAAACACATGTGCCAGCTATGCAATGGCCAGCACCCCAAAATCAACTGCAACCGGGACAAGTCAGACAGAAACAAAGCAAACTCCAAGAATTTCAGTTCCAACAACAATAAAGCATAAGTTTTGCTTCAGGAATTGCAAGGTTATGACAAAAGTGTGGTATATTTTCTGGTTGATGGTTTCAGATTTGGATTTAGGCTTGGGTGCTCTGAATTTCAGTCAAATTCTGCTAAGAAAAATCATTTATCAGTAAGAAAAAGTCCAATGGTGGTCAGGAAAAAGTTAGACAAAGAATTAGGTTTAAATCGCATTTCTGGTCCTTATACTTCTAAACCTTTTGATAACTTTATCTGCTCTCCATTGGGGCTTGTTACAAAAAAGTTACAGGGAGAATTTAGAATAATACATGATCTATCCTTTCCAGAAGGTAACTCAGTTGATGAACACATTCCTCGAGATAAGGCAGTTGTCCAATATGAATCTATTGAGAATGTGATCCAGCTAATTAAGAAATTTGGGGTAGGAGCACTAATGGCTAAGCTAGATATTGAAGATGGGTACAGAAACATTCTAATTCACCCCCAAGATTATCACTTCTTGGGTTTTGTCTGGAACAATCAGTATTACTTCGACAAATGGTTACCTAAGGGGGCTAGTTCAGCATGTCAGTTATTTGAGAAATTAAGCACATCTCTGCAGTGGATTATGTTGAATAAGTACAAGGCCTCAGGTATGTCTCATCTAATTGATGATTTTTTTTTCATAGGACCACCGTCATCTCAGAAATGTCTCTCTGACGTAAATAACTTTGAGAACTTATGTCAAAGACTTGGAGTACCCCTTAAGCAATCTAAAACTATTCTCCCGACAACTTGTTTGATCATCTATGGAATAGAAGTAGACTCGGTACATATGATATGCAGATTACCAGATGATACACTTATCAACTTGAGACAACTCCTTGCAAAGACGGTACATAGAAGAAAAGTTCATTTGAAGGAATTACAGTCTTTAATCGGCTCACTCAACTTTGCTTGCCAAGTTGTAACCCCTGGTCGCGCATTTCTTAGACGCCTTATAGATTTAACGTGTCATGTATCTGACCCATTTGAGGAAATAACTTTACTTCTGAGGAGCGGACAGATATTAAAGCATGGCAATTGTTTATAGATAATTTTAATGGCAAATCCATCTTTCATCAAGATGAGTGGCTGTCTTCACATAAGCTACATATGTACACTGATGCTTCAGGTTCCATGGGTTATGCAGCAGTCTCTGGGTCAAAATGGTTTGTTCAATCGTGGTTAGATATACATGCAAATTACCACATTTTCATCAAGGAGCTTTTCCCTATTGTCCTGTTAATAGAACTTTGGGGCACACATCTCTATATAAAAAAATTCTCTTTTTCTCCGATAATTTAGCAGTTGTTCAAGTAGTCAATAAACAATCATGCAAAGACAAAACGTTGATGAAGCTTGTACGTCGATTAGTAGTAGCAGCAATGAAATACAACATCTTATTCAAAGCAAAACACATTCCAGGGAAGCAAAATGTACTTGCCGATCACCTTTCCCGTTTTAAATTCCAGGAAGCCAAGAAGATTGCCCCATGATTGGACTTGAGGCCAACAGTAGTGCCAAACGAACTGATCTACATTTAAGTCAGTCAAGTCAACAGCTCCTTCCGGCATCCTTGTCTCCATCTGCAAAACAACTGTACCTCAGAAGTTGGACTCTACTACACAAATTCTGTGTGTCTAATAACTTACCTTTCTCCTTTCTCTTTTCAGTAATAGTTATGTGTAACTTTGTAGGTGACTTATTTACACAAGGCTAAGGCCCAGCCACAATCACTTCACATGTTTCGGCTATAAGTTATGTCCATAAATTGTATAATGTTTTCGACCCAACCCATTCCTTTCTAGTTAGAAAGATTCTTAAGGGTTCACACAATCTTCAAAATCTGTTGACACCAGACTCCCAATTACAAAAGCTATTCTTATCAAATTGCTCTCTGCATTACAACATACAGTCCAAGAACATGACGTACGAGTATTATTGTCAAGTGTTTTTCTTCTTGCCGTTCATGCCTTCATGCGGCTAGATGAACTGGTCCCGCGGAACATTTTCTTTTACGCCAAAGTTATACAAAGACAAGATGTTCAGTTTTTGGATGATAATGCAGTGCAGATTATCCTGAGGCATGCCAAAAACTTTGCCAACAGTCAACCAATAGTATTAACACTGTCTGCAAATGCCCCCAACCCCGATTTTTGTCCAGTTCAAGCCTTGAAAACATTCACTACTCAATTTAATCACAGTTCTGGCCCACTATTTACATTTAAATCAGGGCGTCCAGTTCCTCACAGTTATGTGACAGCCCAATTAAAGCATGCTATATCATTCATTGGCTTGGACACATTACAGTATGCAGGGCGTAGTTTTCGTATTGGTGCTGCAACAGAGGCTGCAAAGAGTGGTTTGGCTGAAAATGTCATTCAGCAACTTGGTCGTTGGCATTCCAGTGCTATCAAGCGTTACATTAGAATTAGTTGCTTTCAATTTTAAAATCTTCCTAGGCTATTATCATTATAGATACTATAGTCTGTCCCAAGTTATTGCTTCCATCTCTTTTTGGTGATTTTTAATTAAAATACACATACCTGTGAAAGAAATGCTGTTGAAATCGATAATAGGGAAAATATCCAAGATATCTTCAATGACAAATTATCATTTTTCACTCATAAAAGTTCACAGGAACGAAAACAAATTTCTTACGGAGGTTTATAATGGGAAATGTTTACATCTTTTCTCCATTCGGAAGTTCTCGGGACACCTCGCACAATTTTTCAACGTTATCATCCGGGCGTAATAATGGCTGATGCAATGCTAAATCTCTGTAGACTTTCTATTTTGGGATGTGTATTGAAACCTGAAGCGGTAGAGGGGGCGTTTCAAAACAGATAATCTGGACATTTTTCATATTAGTGGATGAACGTAGTTTTAGCATAAAGGTATTTATTATTATCAAAATATCAAGCGAAAAGTGGTGGAAGCAAAAACTCGGGACAGAGTATAGTTACCATTAAACCTTTTCTGCCACTGACTCATATTGGTAGGGGTTTAGCATATGGCTGCCTCCTCTATAACAAGGCATACCTAATTTTACACATATGGTTTATTATTAATCTATCTAGGTATTTATGACAACAGGCAACTGCTCATGCAATCACTTTTAGGTAGCAATTTTTTTATTCAGGTGTTGCAACTTTGAAAAGAGTTTAGAATTTGTCTGCTCTATTTTTGTATATTTAGTCATGACCTTAACATATCTACATGTAATTATACTTGTCCAAGGAATTATATGTGTGTAGTTTAGAACATTTGAAATGAGCTTAGAATTTGTTCGCTTTATTCTTGTATAAATAGTCACGACAACATCATACTTGTACAATGAATTATTTGTGTGCAGTCAGATCATTAAAATGAGTTGAGAATTTGTCTCTAGTTAATTACATGTATGTGGTCATGACCTCATCATACTTGTATAAGGAATTATATGTATGCAGTCGAGAACATTGAAACGAGTTTAGAATTTGTCCGCTCTAATTTATGTATACATAGTCATGGCATCATCATACTAGTGCACGGTATATGACACTTTTTCTCAACTTGCCAAGTGATTTTGTTTTAATGTATCAGAGTTTCTTCTAGTCACTTCATGAACATATCATAATGGTCTAAACATCCACGGGTTGTGTAATATGCTAATGTTTTACATATCCATTAGTAAAATTCATTTGTTTTTCGAGTCATTTTAGCATACTGTTTTATCTAGTCATGGACATTAAACAACACGATAAGGTATTATACTTTTACCAAGTTGGTAAAGATTTAATTGAGTTTATCATATGTTTGGTTATAATGTCCATGGTTTTTGTTAAGCAAATAGCTTTAATTTTCCTTTATCACTTGTGTTTGGTAGAATTACCTTTTTCTTGGGTGGCGCTGCATGCGTCATGCAAGCATTTAGCATGCCTTGTGGCCCTTTTTTATTAACGCCACCTTCATGTTGCAAAAAATTTTATATTCATTATATAATAATAACTGGGATAAGCACTAATTGCAATTTAACATTTCTAGGCTTAAATCATTAATTTATCATAAGACCTTATCCCAATTATTACATTAGCTAATATGATAATTGTAATTCTACAGGTAACTCTCGATGGCTCGAACTTCGATCGCTCGAAGTTCTTGATCGCTCGAAGTGATTCAAGGGTCCCGATTTTTTTCCCTATATAACTAAGCAAATTTACTCTTGATTTCTCGAACTCTTGATCTCTCGAAACCCTTGATCCCTCGAAGTCAAACTGCAGTCCCGTTATTCATAATCTATAGTGTTTTACTCTCGAAACCTCGAAGTCGCTGTGCATCTTCAGAGACCACAGTATTATTTTTTGGATCATGGTTTGAACAGCCCTTAATGTAAACAATACTTTTATATTAAAACTGAAACAAGCTCTCCGTGACGGGCTCAATAATGATCCATATAACGCAGTTTGAACTATAAAGACACTACACTTTCATAGAATGCTTGAACAGTCATATCATATATGTTCTCTTTTTAGTAAAAGTTTAAAGAATTGAGGATCAACAATTTGTAAGTATGCATGTATCTACGTTATATAATATTTTATGGCACTGGAGTGCTTGATACGAAGATATTTCTCTATATTTACTGTATTCCTATGTAAACATTTATCCCCTAATCTGTGGCCCAATCCTACCCCACTGGATCATGATTAATTTTAAAAATATACACTACCTAAGGATGCTTCCTCACACGTTTCAGCTATCTAGCCAAATTATTTTTATCTATAATCCTATGGACATGTAAAAATTCGACACCCCCAACTCATGGTTGCCCCATCCTACCTGCAGGGAACATGATTTGAACAAACTTATTATAAATCAACCCTACCTAAGGATGCTTCCACACACAAGGTTAATAATTTTTGGCCAATTGGTTCTTGAGAAGAAGATATTCAAACATTCCAAATTGTCTCCACTTGAAAGAAGGTGTGGCCCTTTTTTGACACACTTGAATTATGTTAACAAAAAGATGATTTGTGCCAAGTTTGATAGAAATCAGGCTCACGTGTTCTTGAAACTATGTCAAAAATGTAAATAGTTTAAGAACGAACAGACAAACATACATACGGATAGACGAAAGGCCGAAGAGACAGACAGACCCGGTACAAAACCTTATAAGAAAACCTTACTTTAACTTTCAGTGAGCTAAAATATAATATTATAATTTTGTTGGAAAAAAACCAAGTTATGTTTACAACAAATTTAAAATTGTTTTCCCTAGCGCATTGAAATAACCGTCTTTAACGGTAGTTGTTCGTATTTTTATATCGTGTATTTTTTTTAATCGTATGATATCCTTTAAGGGTATCAAACAATTTTGATCCACTCGATTTCAATTTGAAATGCCGGTAGAAATGTTGACCTGTCACGGTAAAGCAACTTTGTAACGTAGGCGATGTAATCACCAGGAAAACACTTTGTTATACAGTTGAATGACCGGAGAGACACTTGGTTTGGTCTGATAGAGTGCAAAGTAAGACATGTACTTGTATCATCTATATCCAGGTCAGGCAAACATATTTTATTGTATATAAATTGCATTTATATGATCGAGGCCTGAACTTAGGACACGGATAGAAAAACAGAAAAATAATATTCTCCCTTTCACGTAAGATGAAAACATGACAATAACAAACCGTCAACCATATCAAAAATCCATAAAACGAAATACAAATTCAAAGCAGAGCAACACGGACCTCCAAGATAGAGGTAGGATCAGGTGCCATGGAGGAGTGAGCATCCTCTGCTGACCGGTCACACCCGCCGTGTGCTCTTTGTCGTAATCGAGAAAATAAAAACTGCAAAAGTCCGTAGACAATTGGGTAATTAATTATGGTCTAACAATTAGTATGAAAAACGTCAGTCAGCATGTGGCTCAGTGGAAGATTGTATTTGCTGACAAGGTCGTCGTATCGACCATAGAACTTACGAAAAGATGACTTTAAACGAGACTGTTGATAGTCATGTTTCATCAACTTGTTTGTCAGTAGCTTGCCTCGTCTTAGAAACTGTTCATATAAGAGCATGCCCTTGCGTATCGAATTAACTGAGAGACAAAAACACCATATGCAGGTGATGAAGGTATATTGCTACATAAGTAAGGAAAGTTGACTATAGAAAAATTGAAGTCATCGCGTTTATCATAAAGTTTTTTTGTTAGGTTACCATTAAAGTCCATTTCCAGTAAAATATCCAAGTATGAAACAGATGACTCTGACTCTGTTGTATCTTTTATTTCAAGTTCACTGGGATATATCGAGTCGACGTAAGTATGGAAATAACAATTGTTAATTGATAATACGTCGTCGATATACCTACATGTTGAGTTGAAGGCCACAGCGAGTGATTTATTTTTTTCACGTACAAGTTTATGAATAAATTCTGCTTCATAAGAATACAAAAATAGGTCTGCCAACAATGGGGCACAATTGGTACCCATGGGAATTCCAACAGATTGTTGGAAGACTTGATTTCCAAAAACTACATAGATGTTGTCTATCAGAAACTCAAGCATCTTTTTAATGTCAACTTCAGAGTACTTTTGTGTGCAATCAGAATGGTTTTTAACAAAATAGTGTTTTAGATTTCCAATGACAAGGTAAGCATTTTTACGACTTCCATTTTTATTGAAGAAACAACTGTCGATGATATCAAAAAGTCTAGATTTTAATTTGTCGTGGGGAATGGTTGTATAAAGTGCTGAAAATTCGTACGTTTTGATGCTATTGATTTTGGTAGGATTTTGTGACCTCAACGTTTCTAATAATTCTTTAGAGTTTTTAAGTATCCACATCTGATTAACACCACTTGTGGAGTAGATTGTTGTACAGTACTCTGACTTGAAGCTTCTCCTTAACTTCTGTAAGAATTTTAGTAAGGAGTAAAGAGAGAGGTTTGGTAGAACATTTACTGGAACCTGCTATATATCTCTGTTTGTAAGGACTTTTGTGAAGCTTTGGAATATAGTACAAATAAGGTTAATCAAATTCATTTTGTTTAT
Source organism: Magallana ariakensis (assembly GCA_020458035.1). Taxonomy (NCBI): domain Eukaryota; kingdom Metazoa; phylum Mollusca; class Bivalvia; order Ostreida; family Ostreidae; genus Magallana; species Magallana ariakensis. The sequence goes on from CM035813.1 coordinate 28,954,548, forward strand.
TGGGGATATTAAAGGTATTCATAACCGATTTATGATTTTGAAGTATTTCCTGCTTGGAAAGGCTGCTATGGGTGTAAATAGGATTACCATGTGTAGAATCGAAACCTAGTTCTTTGAAAATGTAATTAATATAATGTGCCTTACAAACAAAGACAATGTTGTTTCTTGCCTTATCAGCAGGGACCAGTACATACTGAACATGCAATCTACCTAGTTCTTTTCTCACATCTGCATTATTAAAAAACAGAACGATATATGGTTTTCATTTGACCTCTCAGTCGTTTAATACAAGATTTTAATATACATCTGATGCTTTTAACCCACTCTGACAAAGTATCAAGGTCTTCTTTTTCAGATTTTGCCCATCGCTTGGCGTAATCTTCAACAGCATTCATGATATGTATAAAATTACGACGCCATGTGAAGGATCTAGGTTCTCTAAACTTTGGTCCTTTCATAATAAGTGATTTTAGGTCATCGTTATTAACTAAATTAACATCACCAGTAATGACGTGTCCGGCAGGACTATAGTTGTAGGGTGAAGAAGAACATGAACACGTTGGAGGATTATCTTTCAGATGTTCGAAATCAAGGTCTTGTAGAGTTTGTTTGTAATGGAAGAGTTTGGAAGCAACGGTTGAAGTATAATTGTAGGAAATACAAGGAGTTGACTTTATCTTGAAATATGGCGGAATGCAGGACTGAACTTTTTTGTGATTAAGAATATTGCTTATATTAACGGCATCGATTCCCTTGTTGGCATACTGCAGTTTGAAAAAATGACGTGGTGCATGAGCAGTATTTTCTGTTTGTGTAGGTTTAAAAAGCCGATGATAAGCAATATCCATAATCATGGATCCGAGTCTGTATTCAGGTGTAGAAAAATCAAAAAGCGGCTTTTCCTTGACTTTTTCAAGAAGATTGTTTAACTTTTTGAAAAGGACAGAGTACAATTTGGTGCGAATGTAATAGAGACCCAATTGTTTATAAACATAAGGTAGTAGTGAATCAAAGAAACGTCGTGTATAATTGGTTTGTTATAAGACCGATGTCCATGACTACGCCGCAGTCTCTTTGTGTTGTTAAAAAGTCCCATTACATTAACTTGAATACACTGTGGACTTGAAAGATTCCCCACACTTTCAACATTATCGTTGCATCCATACGGAAAGGCTGTCAGAAATATCAGAGATGATTACAGTTTATGTCGTAAGATTCATGATTGTATTGTACCCTTCAGTAATGCTGAAGGTTTAGAACAACCAATCGATAAACGTGAGGTCTGTGAGTTTTTAGAGAACTACATATATGAGTGTACAATAAATTTCCGTAAGATATAGAGGGAATCATACTTGGTGGATGTAAAATATTATACAATAAAACGCGACATAAATACTTCACAATAACCTGATAAATGTATGCATTCTTTCTTTCGTTTACAAAGCAATAAACGTACTGGGTGCAGGGGTGTGTTGTTTACTTGTTTAATTGATTTCTAATAATGGCGGAATAACACACCTCGATAAAGTCACTCAAATTAACAGTGAATTATTTGATTATAAAAGAAATATTGATAAATAAACTGTACATATGTCAAATAAGCAAAACATTTGCAGTTTGGGGAATAAAAAATGAATATCTTAAAAATTCAAATTAGTAAGCAACAACAAAAGCCACTGCGGGGTTTTAACTCGGGGTGTACGGATCAAAAGCCCGAAACTTAAGTAAAACGAAATATTGTTGATTTGAATAATGCAGAAAAAACTTAATGTCTGAAAAAATAGTACCTTCTCATGGACATATTTACTAACTAAAGGATTCATAATTATTAAATTTGAATAAAATCAGATTCTCGGTTCGCTCCTTGTTTTTCTATAATAAAAAACAAGGAGCGGATCGAGGATCTGATTTTAATCAGATTGCATAATTATTGGGAATCTAAGCATTTGTACGGGAAAGGTAATTGAGCTAGGAAGTCATAAAACATTTGTTTTTGTACAAGAAAAGCAAGTTTAAGGAAGGAGTCTTCTCATTATCAGATATCCTTCTTATATTAAAAAAATCATAAAATTTTGACACAATCAAACAGATCATGTAAACAAATGATTCTATCAGTTTAATCAAATTTGACCATCCTGTTTTCACATCAATGTCAGGTCAAGGTCACTACCTTTTTCTTAAACTTAAAGGATGATAAATATAATGAAAAAATGACAATAACAATCCGTCAACCATCTCAAAAATCCATAACACGAAATACAAATTCAAAGCAGAGCAACACGGACCTCCAAAAAGATGGAGGTAGGATCAGGTGCCTAATGTTGTTATCTGCAGCTATGTAGACAGCTTATTCTAATAAATTGGAATTAATATTCAAACTAAAAATGATATTGCTTAGCCCGCATTTCCTCTAATTTTCTTGAATTTTGAAGATCTTTTGATTATTTTTTTATACTTCGAATATTAAAATATTTCTGATTTTTACATATTATGAAGACCTTACATAGAGATATAAATATACTGACCATTTAATAAGAGAGAAAATCCGATTTTACTGATTTTTCCCACACAAATCTATTTACAGAGTGAGCGCTTTATAAACCTGATAAAAATGTAAATTGATAGGCAAATCATACTTCAAAAACATATTCTGAAATCCAAGAACCTTATCATTAGCTCACATAAGTTGCAAAAAAATCCAAAATTAATGTTATTGTTTTAAAAATGCTAAATAGACCTATGAATCTACATTAATTCTGAATTGCAAAAACGTGATATTTTTATACGCCAATGTTCCGCCAAACATATAGTCCTTGTTAGATTCTAAACTTTGATTACTATTTCTGTGCCAAGTTGTATGATTATAAAAAAGAATGAAAAATATGATATTTTAATTTCCTTTCATTTTGATTTAATGACCATTTAATCAAATTTACTTTTGACAAGTAGAAAACCAGAAAAGACTCCTTCCTTAAGTTAAAGAAGCATGTCAAATGCTATGTTTTTATTAAATTTTAAAGCAGTCTACTGTACAGCATTCCTTACGAAAGGGTAGGTACTGAAATTTAAAATTCAAACACATTAATGCCCTCTTTTAAACTTTATCTACAGCTAAATAAAATAAACAGCCAAAAGTACCCTGGCGTTGTTTCTGGGCCCCTCGATGACAGTCAACTTAAGATTGTATGCGACATCTGTCGATCCGAATTAAAATTTGCAAATTTTACTATGTTTAGCTAACAAAAAGTTTAAAATTTGTTTGGAAAGGTAACAATATCAAAATTCCTAGAAGGATTCGAACTCAGGACATAAAGATTTGTAGTGAATCCTCTGACGACTGCGCTACGCTGTTTGGTGACGAAACTGTGAAGAAACTATTCATAAAATTTTACTTAATTTCATTGTTTAATTTGATTAATAAAACGTCACAACATGTAAGTGTTCCATAACAACCTACAATCAATTTCAAACAGGTGGTAAAATTTCTCTTCTGGATGAAAAGTTTTACGCCTGTCATTGAACAAAAGCATTGCAAAAAGAAACGCCCACCGTTCCCGAAGAAAGGAAAAACGATTGACTGTGTTCACCCACTGGAACGTGTTCAATACACAGACTCCAGTGATAAGTTTTACACTTATATACATGTTAAAGACCATTCTCAAAACATGAACAAGTGCAAGTTTTCGAAGTTAATTAATTAATTGATAATAACAAGTAAATACACAAATATAATGTTTCATTTATTTTTTTTTTAATTTTCAGTGCACTTAATTAAAAATATTGATATACCGGTATACCTGTACATGTAATAGACTTTACGAATTACACGTTTAAATTGCATTTCCATACATTGAGATATCCTGTTTGTCGGTAACAATGTCTGATATCATTCGATGAAATTCCTTCAAAGCTTGCGCTATAGTAAATTTTAGACTCGCGTAAAAATATGGAAAGTATTTTCTAGCGACGATATTCTTTTTAGTTTTAGAAAACAATTTTCAACCGCATGGGTTAAAATCAGGTGAATATAAAGGTAAAAATCCGTAATGCACACCCTGCATTCCGAAATACTGATGAAGAACTCTTTCTATCGACGACAACGAAATATGGAATGGGAACTGATCGCAGTACTCATTTTGATTCTCAACGGCTTCTCTCCAAAAATTTTAATATGTATACATATTTGAAGACCATCGACAAAATTGTAATAAAGCACACAGTCTTTCCCTATTAATAAAAGCGTTTAGTTAAATTATAAACTAACTGGTAGGTATGTATATATTGGGTTTTCTCCGGATACTCCGGCTTCCTCTCAATTTTATACACTAAGTGGACTGTAAGACGTCATCAGTTCAGTATATGTTCCAGCACTCAGTGGGTGAACACGGTCAATCGTTTTAAAATTTCTTTCGTCGGAAACGGTGGGCGTTACCTTTTGCAATGCTATTGTTCAATGACAGGCGTAAAACTTTTCATTCAGAAGAGAACTTTTACCACCTGTTTGAAATCGATTGTAATCCATTGTTGTGCGACTGACCTGTTTACGTAGAAGCTTGCATTAAAACTCACCTTCTAAAATAAAAAAAACCCAGATTTTTCTTTGTTCACTTTTTGCTCTGTCTTTCTAGCGTCCACGCTTTCCAGTAGCCATACCTGTTTACTTTCTAAATTCATCTCGTGAGGTCAGGTTTCATAAAGATTTAAAAAAAGAACGTTTATTAATAGGCAATAAAAGGAATAAATAATATTAAATAATCTTTTATTAAATTTTAACTAAATATAATGTTGTTGTCTATTTATTTTTCAAATACTTCCTTTTCCAATTAAAATGTATCATTTAAGGCGATAAAACACTGTCATTTTGGCTGATTTTAACTAAACAAACACAGTACATTAATGTATCATTACTGGTTTAAAAACATATTTTGAATGTATCATCCAACGGACGTTGAACGTATCATTTTTCTTCGAGGGTGTGTTGCTTAAATTAAAATAGCAGCTACAGGAGTTAATTATAGAAACTATCAATTTAAAGCTTTGATAATAGGCTAATATTCTGATATTGTATTACTTCGATAGCACACGCCGTTTTAGTTTGTCAAGTGTCCAAACCTCAAAGTTTGCATTTTCCCCCCACAATTGCATTAGAAAATGGCTCAAAATTCTTCATGCTACAATGCTTTTTAAAAAACAAGACTGGTCATAAAAGAGCAACTATATAACTCTACTTTTAACCAAATATAATGAGATTTATATTTGTTTAAGATTGGTAATAAAGAATTTTGTTTCTTCAGTGAACGTCTGCTGTCCAGGTAAACAAACAATTTTGAATGTATCACACGGCACTTGAATGAAATGATTCAAAGCGGTTGTACGGTGTGATTATTTTAAAACCAGATTTAAAGTTAAAGTGCTGAATAATGTGACGTATACTAGTTCTTGAGAAATAAATGGCTATGTAATCTCATCCCGAATCTTCGCTAGCGAAGGGTTTTCGGTCCACTTCGCTCCCCATAAACCCTTGGCAGAACTCATTACGAAAACTCGGTGATATGGTGGCGCTATCTAGCGAGCAATTTGAATTGCGCCCCTTGTATATTTGCATTTTAATCGAATGAAACAACGGGTTATATACACGCTACGGCATAAATACAACTTGAAAACATGTTGACTTGCGAGAATAGGTCGGAACATAATTAACGATGATATTGAATAGGAATGAAGATATGACTTAGAGAAAGCAAGGAAAGTTTTATTTATAGTGTTGGTAGGGAACTGTACCGGGAGTGAAAAAGTCGCTATATATGAATGCATTCAAGCCATTAAAACCAGATATCGTTGTCGTAATTATTGTGGACAAAAGGAATTAAATTAAATACAGCTCATTGAACCTTTAAAAGCAATAACCATAAGCAGGGACGTATATATATATATAGTAACGAGATATGCAACTTCTTCATTCACCATGTTTACTTCCCATACTACGATCAAACGAGCCTTGCCAAGTTTGTAAATCTATGTTCAATCCAGTAAAATATATCGGTTTTTTAAAGTGATTTGGTTAGACCATCCTTGTGGAGGTACTGTACTCGAGAACTTGTGCCTCAACTTAAATAAAGCACCGAATGTTTTACCACTAAAGACCAAACACGTGTGTTTCTATAAGCGCTTGTTTACAACGCTGCGATTGGATCAGCAACTCGCAGCTACAGCCAATCATAAATTAAAACGGAGCTAGTCACCGAAGTTTCGTAATGAGGTCTGCCAAGGGTTTATGAGGAACGGAGTGGACTTAAAACCCTTGGCTAGCGAAGATGCTCATCCCAATGCACTGACATAACATTAGTAGGCGCGTTTTGCTAGATATAATATATCTAGCAAAACGCGCCTACTAATGTCAGTCTGAAAACTGGTTTAAGCAGAATGCTAACCACATGGTTACCAACATGTATGTCTAAGGACAAATGGGTACTGATCTTCTTTAAATTCTACAAAATTATTCATTCCACATATTTTACTAAGTTTTACCAGCTAAATTTAAATAACCGTAAGGAATTTTTTTTACAATCAATACAATGATTGATAATGTATTTAGTTTCGGAAATGGCACCAACCATCACAACAGAACAAAACAGGAAGTATAAAAAAGTTCCTAAAGCTGCATAAGTCAATCAAAAGTATCAAAATTGTAACCAATTCATGATAATGGTTACATTATACCCTGTGATAGGGATTATCCCATCACTAAGACACAAAGCGGATTTTTCATTTTTAATTTTGTCCAAACATTGCTAGTTTAAAACGCTAGTTCAAATATCTAAAACATATCGTCTATAGAACGAATTTATAAATAAATGATGTAAACTTTTTAAATTATTGTGCAATAAAAACATCGGTTAAAAAGAGATACATATTGCTGTAAAATGAAGTCTTTTTCGTGGATATAATATGTCAAAACTTTGATCTTAATTTCAAATCAGTGCTAAATTTATTATTTTCACGATCACACTTACGTACTGACATACATTAAAACATATTAAAATTTCTTAGGACAATGATAATAACTTTTTTATCTGCTTTAATATTCATGTGTATATATTTCCATACATACGAGCATTAATCTACAGCATTATGTTTAATGACTAAATAATAAACATGTAAAATTAATGCTTTTGTTGATTGAATTGCTTTAATTTAAAATAGAAGAAAAATATATTAGCAATCGAAAATGTAAGATCAAATAGCATATCATAGTTATTCTTCGTCTTATTCTTATCTTGTTCCAGATTAGAAAATGTATATTTCCATTACACATATTTTAAGTTTCAATTGTAGATTTTACTTCTTTGTTTTTATGACTTGCATTTCAATTTTTGAAACTGTTTTCTTGAATATCTAATATTAAGGGGCATGGCCACGATATGTACATAGCTACTTAAATCATTCAGACAAGTAACATTGACAATGAAATGAACTCCAGCTTCTAATACCGTAATGCTTCCGATGAGTTTGAAATAATCGCCTGTTTAGATAGAGCCTTTTATATCCAAATTGTCTTAATATTTTTGTAATTATATCTAGCATTCCACAACAACATTAAAACCGGCATTAGAGCTCGTAGATGCATGGTATTAAAACAATATTCTGTAAATCAAGTGTCACAACTGACCTGTCACAGGATGAATATCTGCCATTCAGTTAACTTAAATCTGACTGATCGGTAACTGAAAGGTGACTGAATGTCATAGCAGTGCCATTCAGTCACCTTTCCATACCTTTCAGTTAACATTCAGTTGACTGAATGGCAGAGGTTTATCCTGTGTGTTGTGATGGATTCTTTTAACGTGTACCCCTTATTAAATCATATGGATGACTCTTGTTTTCCAATAAACAACAACAATATGGAAAAAATAAACAATCAATTTATCTACATAATATGTACAAAGAAATTATTAATCAAAGTTATTAACGGGCCTCCATAATCTCGTGCATCGTCCACGTCTTTCTACCACGCCCCACCACGTTCCACCACGATCCACCACCCCGTCCCCTCAGGTTTACAATAACTTAAGAATTATAATATTGGTCACCTACAATTAACACACAATTTTCTAATAAATCATTACAAACATAAGTTTTATGCAAACCCACTAATAGCTATTGCTTTAAAAACAAGTAAATTAACGACATTATAGTACACATAGTATTACGTTCTTGTAGGTGAATATTATTAAACACATTCGAGACAAACTATGTAATAAATAGCAATACAATTCATCAGCCGACAAAAATATCGTAAAGTTAAACTTACTGAGTTGTGAAAATAAAAATACAGAAATTGTAGGCAATCAGGTCTCGCAACGCCAACGCTAAGAAAATCCACAAAGGCTACATGTTCCCTAGATCACACAGGAGGGGAGACACAAGAGAAACACCAAAGTTCACACAGCAAGGGCTTAACATACACGAAAATATTGTTCGGCGTCCAGACCTCCTCTCACAAAAATCAGCGCACACCCCGTATATATAGCCATCAAACTAACCAAACAAGTTACTCAAGATAATAAATATAGCGACATTCGGCAACACCCCTCAAGCTTCTACGTACACCTACCAAACAGGTTCGAAGAGAATCTCAATCTAAATATAGTAACACTGAGAACGGAACAACCCAGTGACCAATAAAGCGTAAATAAATGAACAATAACTTAGATCTTTAAACGATAACTCTTATGTTAAATATAGTAGACAATTAAAGAACAAATTATAATAAAAAAAAAAAACATTGGTATAATGTCTATTGTGACATTAAGAATTCAAAGTTAATTTTAATGTAAATATTTCATTTTTTACTTAAAATAGGATACCTATTTTCATTTCATTTTAGGTAAATCACATTCTGTCAATGAGAATGTTGACTATTTGACAAATGTGATATGGGATATTTGCCTTTGTAAGTCAAAAATGTAGTGTAGATAAGTTTTGATGACATTTTAGGTCATCTGATGCACTCAAGTGGGTACCTATAGCAATTGGTTTTCGTCCGTCGCCATGTGTTAATTTCTTCTTAAAAACTTAATGGCTAATTCTTTCAAATTTGGTATATAACATTTTTGGAGGAACTAAGGGAACATTAGTTGGTATTTCCATGACGTATGTTAAACAGGGGCCCTAGGAGCAGGGCTTTAATGATCAAATTTTGAATATTTTTCAAAAAAACTTCTTCTCTACTTCCGCACATCTAAAATAGAATTGAATTCATAGTTATGTAGAACAGAAAGCCCCCTACTGTAATTATTTGTAAATGTTAAGTCCCCTGATTTTTAAAGATTTGTGAATATTTCTGGAGGCTTGTCATTTGTTTGTCCTTTCCAAGGGCAGATCCGGATTTTTCTTCCGGTAGGAGGTTTAAAGGGTTTAATTTTATTTCAGAGCCAAGGGTCTGTGCAACCAGAGGCCTCAATTGGTTTAAGGATGTTTTGTAAATTATTGGAAGCGAAACTTTTGGAACCTCCCGAATTTCGGAGATTTTTAGAGAAAAACAAATCCATAAAATAAGCTTGATTTTTTTTTGTGTATCTGTTATTTTGTAAACGTAGGTAACAGTATAATTGCAATTATTTTGGTAAATGATCCTTTTTTTATCAAAATCTGCACAAAAGAAGTTTAGATCGTGAGTTTTATGATGTTCACTATAAATTGCAGAGTGTTTTTCACTACTTTCAGTGGTATCGTTTTGCTTCTAAAAGACACAACAGAAGCAAAGCATGCAGTTATCCCAAGTTAACAGGAAAAGAAAACACCAAAAGTGTTTAACGAATTAAAGAACCAATAATCAATTTAATTTCACAAGTTGACGCATTTTGAAATACACATTTTAATCCTTTCCATTACTGTTTCCCTTTACTCCATGCAGTAATATACATGTCTCAATTTTTCAATTGTTCCTTTATCCCATTTAAATTTGCAAAAGAAGCCATGGATATTGGTAAATCTTTATCATTTATCAATAACTGAATGTTCTTAGTAGATTAAATCGAAAAATAAAAATTAAACAAAAATATAGCAAAGGTGGGCTTTTCAAAGAATTGAATAACAGAATATAGTAAAAGTTTATGTATGCTTACCTATTTTTGGATTTGTTATGTTCTGCAGTGCGCGTGTTGTGAGTTGTGATTCGCTCATTGTTTTGTCTAGGTTAAAAAATAGTTCTGAATCAGTAATAGAAACTATAAACTTTTGTTAATGCATAAAAAAACTACATTTTGTAAATACAGACCCTGAAACGTACTACTACTGCACACTCGCTAAATGGTTTACACGAAACGCTGAACGGCTTACACGTAACGCTACACGCTTTGCCCGAAACGCTAAACGGTTTGCACGAAACGCTGAACGCTTTACACGAAACAATTCTCACACGAAACGGTTCGCATTGCTTTTAGCACGCTTTTGGACACGCTTTAATTTCCGTTTCAATCGGGTACTCTCAGATTTTTCCTTTGATGGTAAGGATTGTTTTAAAATGGCACGAACTAATAGAAATACTAGTATTTGATAAAGAGATCTTCATTTAATAAGATATACATGTAGCAATGTTGATATTTAATTTAAAAAAATTGTTTACAGAACACGCTGTACTTATAACTCTAAACAGATATAGGCCGTCACCATCAATTTGGCTTGGGACAGCACAACGTGTATGTATTTATCGCTCAACAGAAATATTCACCATATCGATATCAATATCGTAGGAAAATTGAAAATGTTCCGGAAATAAAACAATACATAAACATTTCAAACGCAAATCGATTTTTCGGCGGTTTTTTTTATGAGGTATTGTTTTGAAATGGCTTGAAAGAATAATAATGTAATATTTATTTCTTTTCATACATTGATATATCATCGAAAACTATTTAGAAGTAAATTATTCACAGAATTTATAAAAGGCTATGCAGTCAAACAATTTTTTTTTCTCATATCGTTTCAACCTCATAGAAAAATATGTTCTGTACATAAAACGAGAAAAAAAAATAAATAATGGAAGCATAAAAATAAATTATGTATCACTATTAAGGATTTCTTCTTTCTAAGATTATTCAAAAACATTTTCTTGGAATGAACAAGATAAAGAATTAAATTACAGACTCAATATACGCATAACTGCGTATATAAATGTACTTGTACCACAACTTGAAACTTTTTACAATTAGTACCAAGCAAATTCAGACTTATAAAATGTGAAACAGTATATTATTCCAATAATCTTTAATTTTGTTAATTCAATTGTTAACGTTATATCGTTGACATTGTGTCCTTAATGAAATACTGATTTGGACTGCTTTAAAATCATTATTTTATTGGCTGTTGACTAAACAAGTTACGCTTAACCATTCAATAAAAAAATAATACACAGTTTTATTGACATGTTTAGCCAGCTATAGGTGTTACCCCGATGTCCGAGGTAGTGTGTGCTAAATGTACACTGTCGAAAAGGTTTTAGTTATCGATGTAAAAAAAAAACCAAAAACTGCATGTTTATTACGACATGACAGTATCACTAAAAGTTAAATAAAAAAAATCATAAGTATATATATTTACATATAGATTGAACGTGCATACTAATTATTTATTTAAATGTTTCGATACTGTAAATATGTACATGTATAACTTGAAGTATAATTTTTTGAACCGCTTACCGACAAAGTGGTTATTTACGCGTTGGGAAATATTTACGCTAGTTACGCGGTAAGCTTAAGACAGCGTTGAACACCCCTGAGCGTGTGCTGAAAAAATCAAAACTTTAGTGTTGTATAGCACGCATCCGCGTATTTAATACCCAAGCGTATTGTATGACTATAGAAAACTCGTACTTAATCTCAAGCGTAAATATCCACTTAAACAGTACTTGATTTTAAATAAATATAAACCCGGATGTATTTCAAATTTGCTTTTGAATAAAAGCCAAATTATTTCACAAGTGTCTGTATAATGTTTTCAATGGTTTAAAATCTTAATTGCAGTCATCTTTTTTTAAATCAAAGATTTGAATAAAAGTTGATAAGTTAATTTTTCAATTATGGTAAAGGTTGAAATGCTTTTCTGCTGTACCTTTGAAAGTTCAACCAATATTTGAATGTCTGTTGTCACCAGAATTTAAAATCATATTTAGGCATTGATATTGCAATGTTTAGTTTCAAATAACGATTGCTGGATATAAAATGAAATGTTATTACCTAAGCGAGATACATGTATAATATCCCGAATCAATTTGAATAAATATATGAATAGCGGTATGTTCTTTAATAAAGAATTGTAAGCTATGTGCATAGTTTGCATATTCATGCAGCTTAGCAGGTATCTAAGCGTTCTATACCTAAAAATGGGTAGATCAATTAGTGGCAATGTTCTTTTGAATGATAATTTTATTCCTATTTATACCTTATTTTATATCATAAACATTGTTAAATAATAGATATAGGTTAACCTGTGAGACAGCCGTAAATATGATGACATTCCAAACATTCACACCTTAAGCTACACAAGTTTCCATAAAATGGTAGATCACATGGAGCAGTGCAATTGACCCCAACATATCCAATTGGGCATTCTACAGAAAATAAAAAAAGTAAAGGATAAATTAGTTTTTGCTAATGGAAATCAGAATTATAATGTTTACCTTTCATACTGACAATTTCAAAATATTGACATTTAGAAACTATTATTCTGTGCAAATATATGTTACTTTCAAGAAGCAAACCTTTACAGAAGTTCTTTTCTTTGAAAAAATTGGTACAGCAGGCATCTTCGCCGCTTTCTAAATGTCTGTAAAACCAATGCATACATGTATCTTACGAGTGTAATGAAGCCAAGAAAACGCGTACATCTATTTAAAAGAAAAATGAGTTGATTTCAAGGACTGTTTTTTTATGAACATGCTACAATGATACTTGTAAATGATATTTAAAACGTTATGACAAAATATTGAAATAAAAGCAAATGCTTAAATTTTCTCAATAGAAAGATTTACCTACTGCCTACAAAAATTAGGTTCAATTCTAACATCCAAATACAGATAGCTCTTTCGACAAACATATGGTTTAATAAGTTAATGAGTGATATTCATTTTTTTCATATAATTTAAGATAATACAATTTTAAAAAATTTATTTTTGAAAGAATAAATGCAGCTTATATTGCAATATCATCTTGGAATCAGAAAAAAAATCAAATAGATCTAGAATTATAGATTGTCACATCAAATTCATAAGATTATTTTAAAATTACATATTAACCCAGTAGAGCAACTATTCACGACACTTGTCCAGATAGAAAGAAATGTACAATAAAGGAGAAAAACACGAATAAATGTTATATTGGTTTTGCCAATCATTGTAACCAATTAAAAACTATGCATATAAGTTTCTTCCGAATCGTTCGGATTTTTCAAACTGCTATGCGGATATGCAAATTACGCAAGTTAAGTATGCAGTACAATGTATAATGCACGTCTGCACTCAAAATACCATTATACGATAATAACCTGGGTTGGGGCAGTTTACGCTTAATAATCCGCGAAGCGGATTGTAAAAACAATTAATTGCTCCAAACCATGTTATACGAGTATAACTTGGGTAGATAGTGAGTTAATTCCTTGTAATGTAATTTTCTATAATTTACTAAACAAATTGAGTGTGTTTTACTTTTAAAAATGATATCTGTTCAAAACGTAATTTGAAGCGGATTAGTACGTCTTTGACGTTGGTGCATTGTGACGTGTCTTGTGACGTGCAAAGCAGGTTATACAAATTTAACTAATTTTTTCCATCCATTCAAATGAGCGTTACAACCAGATTTTGGTTAATCTGTTACATTTATCAGTCATTTTTTATTTATTATATGTATTTACTCAATCCCCTTCTAATCCTATTTGCTAACACTTTATGTAAACTGTGTTAATCAATTAACATTGTCAATAGATTAAACAGTACATATTTTCTGAAAAAAATGATGAGAAAATATCAACCCACCAACACGCATAATTACTCAAAATTTTCAATGCACGATCATGGAGATAACTCTTTTCTTATATACCTGATACATGCTTGATGTTACATAAAAACATTGATATAATGATTTCCTTCATTTGAAAATCTAAAGGATAGTCGTTTAAATTGAAATATATCCGGGAAACGTTCATGATTTTTTTTAAACTTAAATGCTAAAACATTATTACATAATAGCTACGCGGCTATGTTAAGGCTGCCCGAATTGAAGTGTAGAAAGTCACTTGTCTGAACTTCATACGATATGACGTCATAATCAACTTTGACGTCACGATCTGCATTCCTTTCGATAGTTCTCGGGGAATGTATCGTAATAAAATAAGTGAATTTTACTGAATATTATAAAACCGCGTGATTCCTTTACATATAGACGCTGTTTTAAATACTGGTAATATTAAATTCAATATTATCATTACTTAGTATAAAAAAATCGGCAGTTTTAAAGCCTCGTATTAGGTAAATGACTATTTATAAACTAATGGTTTGGAGACTCGCCCTGCTACGTGTTAACTAATGAATGAAGATATTTTTATGCATGTAAAAAACAGCCTGGCGCAAGTGAAAGATCAATACAATCTTTGTATTTTTTGCGTGAAACTGGTAGAGAAAATAAGTACCAATGTGAATCATGCTGGGGGAAACCTTCCAACATATCCAATGTTGTGTAATTCGAGCTTAAAAAGTAAAAATGTGCCTAATTTTGATGATGGGGCGCAATGTTTTGACAATATTTCAAATAAACAAAATATTTAAATGAACCCCCAGCAAGAACTGCAAAATACATTACTTATTGAGGGATTTTTAATAAAAATATTTTTGATGTAATGTCATTTATCACTTGCGCCGATGCGATTTATATAGATCATACGCTGTGTTAGGATACGCACGTCACGTGCTTAAGAACAACATATGACGTCACAAAAATGCATCAAATATATTGTTGGATATCGCTGTTTATTAATGAAACAAAGATTTAAAGAAAATCACCCAGTTAAAAGTGTTTATTCGATAATTTAAACAGTATCGTTTTCCGATATAAATTTAGCTTCGGACAGCCTTAACATAGCTGCGTATTTTATCATTTTAAGGCCACCTGTTGCCATTTGTCAAAATCAAGGTCGACTTTGTGTTGTATACGTTCGGTTTTGTTATCCTGTGTAGACCAATATTTGTTTTAATAAAATAAGCATCTTCTATGGAGCCCCATTATTTTGGTCAGTTGACCAATGGCTATATAGAGAATTTGTAGGTTCATCTTGGGTAGCGCACGTTTTTCTTGTCCCGGTGAAGGTGGTTCATTGATGTCTAAGGAGAGGTAAAATTGTTTATTCGTGGTATATGTAGCTTAGCCTGGATATCCAGTCAGGTAAATCAAATTTATTGATATTAGACGCAGCCATAAGAAATTCAGTAAGAGCGTATGCATTTAACTTGCTCTATCTATATCCACTAGATAATCAGTGTGTTAAAATTGTATTTTTACATTTGCAAATATGTTTCCTTATATAAACCTATAGAATAGCGAAAACGTTCAATTCTGTATGAACGTTTTCGTGACGTCACAATGATCACAACACGCACTTATCGTTTGTCGTTTGGATTAGCGTAATCTTTAAATCTCGGTAATTTCAACAGTTCTAAACGATTTGCATATATCATCGCTTATATTCAATGTTGGATGTGGTGTCAGGGTCCACAATAGGATGTATACATTATGCACTCTTTATGAACGACATACGTGTTTGATGTGTTCGCGAAGTAAGGCAGCACTCCATGCATTTGTGCAAGGTAATTTGGACTTTAATTTGGCAATCCTTTTTAGATATGCCTCTTTTATTTTTCAATGATGGTAGTTTCTTTTCTTTTTTATTAAGCATATTACTGCGGAGACTAGTTTTAGATTTTTTTTATTTAATCTAAATGATACCGTTGGTAACATTGTCTCTTGGCTGTTTGCAAAAAAAAAATTAAATGAATTTTTCAATGTATCAAATATAAAAAAAATACTTCTGTCTTAACATATAGGCAGACCATAGGTAGACTGAAATTGCTCATATTGTGTTGATTCAGTTAATATTTAAAGTATATGCAATGACGGCATTATTAAAATGAAATCGAAACACGTAGACTTTTTTTTGACATACAACTGTTAAAAAATTAAACTGTAAAATATCAACCAAACTATTACCAAACACAGGATGAATCAGTCAACTCAATGTTAACTGAACGGTCTGAAAAGGTGACTGAATGGCATAGATGCTATTCAGTCACCTTTCATTTACCGTTCAGTCACCTTTTAATTGACTGAATGGAAGAGATTTACCCTGTGAAATTGTATAGGTTCTGCAAAGTATCGACTTGGTAATTACTTTATACTTAATTATTCAAACATAATTATAATTGAGTTTGATTTTTTTATCTACTACTTAGTGTGTTTAAATAATTCTAGATCCACGCAGGACAAACACTCGAAAGAAATGACAATTTATAAACTAAAAAGCAAAATAAACCTTGTTCTTATCGTAAACAATAAACAGCCGGAAAGATGTGCTTATATATTTAAAACATTCAATTAATGAAGGGAATAGGTTTGTTAAAAATTATACACAATAACAAAGAATGCTCACATGGGATAAGAAAGCCAACAAGAGGAGGAAAACAACACAAGGAAATAGTTCAAAATAGCATTAATGTACCTACAGTGTACTATAAACTGTTTAAAAAAATCATAATTTTCCTGTAGCCTTTTGCAATGAAAAAAAATGACAATAACAAACCGTCAACCATCTCAAAAATCCATAAAACGAAATACAAATTCAAAGCAGAGCAACGTATTGTTCGAGTTAGTGCATTCGATCTAAGTAATTATTTCCTATATCGTATTAAAACAATGATACTAAAACCGTAAAACGATGAAAAATGATACAATTACTATAATACTAGTATATTAAATTGACACTTTTTGATTAATCGTTTATTGATAATTCACAATATGACTTTTATAAATGTACGATGATAGTAAATTATTTTTCAAATGATGGAATACAGGGAGTGGATAGGAACCTCTTATATAAAAATATTAAATAGTGTGGTTTGGTAAGTGTAAAATATATACATGAGTTTGATAACGTCGAGGAAAATACGTATATTAATATTAATAAAACGTATAAGAAATTCATTTTGATGTCTTTTGATGTCTTATTTAAGTCATATTTTCAAAAATGGTTTATTACCACAAAAAAAGTTTGTACATGTACACGTACAACTTTAAAATACAACAAACAATCTCTAAAATAAATCGTCAAGCTCATTTATTCAATATTTCCTCTTTATGATCGTTTTCATTGACATTTGTTATGAAGTGAAATCTGCGTATTGCTCAACCGATTAACATAAGAAGCGCCAGTGTTATTACTCCTCCGGTTAATAAAATTATAATGTTGACCAAAGAAGAACTATCTCTTTCTGGTCGTTTTGTTCTGAATGGCGGTTGGTTTTCTGATAAAATAGTATGTCATTTAATGTTTATTTTGTAGCATATTTCGTTTCTTTTTACACCAATAATCTCTTAAAATTCGTTTCTTTTTACACCAATAATCTCTTAAATTTCCTTTGTTGTTGTTGGTTTAAACAAATTAACGCGATATCAATAGTTATTATATTGCATTTGATAACCATCGCGTGCATTGATTTTGATGCCATCGGCTTTGATGCTGCAGATAGTGTGACACCAAGAAACAAGTCAATGTTAGACGTTCAGCGGCCATGATCTAAAATGATGCCTTCCATATGGACCAGTCAGATTTATGAGTTTCCATCAGGAAAACATTAAAATATTGTTAAATAAGTGAACTTTATAAGAATACTCGAATTGAATATACATTGATTTACAAACCAGGTTGGAGCACGCGCAAAATCAAATGCTTTAAATTCATATTGATTGCATGACCTAAGACAGATTTATCATATCGATAAACACATGTATTTTTTGTTAGTCTTATAGACTATGGTTCAAGTTGTATATGTAGTTGCAACTATAGTAACTATAAAAATTCAATAGAATTTGAAATATTCAACATATTTTTACATGTATGCATCTGAAATCAATGGAGATATTATTTTTTATTTTGTCATACATTAATTAAGACAGCATTTGTATGATGACTATTAATTTATGATATATGATATTTATGATATATAACTCAATATATATGTACACGTGTATTTGGTATATAGCTTATATTTGCTAAAGAAGTGAATGCATGTCAAGTTAAAAATTCCATGCTTAACTTTACAAGTAAAAAAAATAATTAAAAAATACCTAAATAGCTAAATAAATAAATAAAAGAATAAATAAATAAATAAATATTGATTATCGTTGCTTAATTTACCCATAGTTTGGTTTCTTAAAGTGCAACCCTCTCTATAATGACATTCTTGACAGCCATGTTCACATACCTGAGCACATAATTTTCCATATTGCGGTGGTTAGCACTTTTGAGAACAATTATATCCAAAGTATCCTAGAGGACAATCTACAAAATATACCATATATCTGTAAGTGAATAAATGTTACTGATGTACGGGCAATAAAAAACGAAGCATAGAATAATTTATCCTGCCCCCGAAAATAGACCGCAATAAAATGACTTTAGCACATCGACTTAGTTCTCTAATATTTATTTATACAATTAAGTAAAAAAGCATATCACACAATTTGTTAAATATATAGCCGTATTAAAACATTTAATTGATGTAAAAATCAGCAAGAAATCCATTTTCTTGTTGATTGAGAGAAAATCTTAATTAGGTTTTATTGATATTAGCCGAGGCTGTTTCCTCTGTTGTGGACTAGAACAGGGTTTGGACAAGTCATGTGAAAGTGCAAGATGGTATTTGTTGTATCGCAGGTAAGCTACTTAGAACATATACACAGTCATAATTAAAACTTATACACTTTATAAATGGTTTAGGAGTGAACATTCATATACCTTAGGTGAAAGTCAAACAGAGTACATGTAATACAGGCAGACACAACTGTCGAGCTTCGCCTGTATATTTTTTTAGGAACGTATTTCACTATCAAGTCTTATTCATAAAGGTCAGGCATACGATACTTTAAACGCATTACAATTGGCTGTGTATACTATTTAGCGTTTTTGGCGGAAAACGGGGTCCGCTAAATCAATTCATCGCCAAATGTAAAATATATAAGTTCATAAATATGTACATTTAATTATGCGCTAAATAAGATCCACGCTTACTTGTTGAAAAATCATATTCCGCTAAATATCGTACACGCTAAATATAGTACGTTTACAGTTCATCAATGTTTAACATACCTTTGCAAACAACTCCCTCTTTGAATGAATTGTAAAGACAAATTGTTTCATCATCAATTTGACTGTAAAACAAAAATAACCAACAAAAAAAAAATATGTTAAAAAAAAAAAAAAAAAAAAAAAATTAAAATAGTAAAATAAATAATATTATTTGAAAAAAATATTGAAAGCAAATATCCATATTTCAACATTTTAAAAAAATCATATACTCATCCATTAGAGTAAAATTGAAAAGAAATTATCCAGATAAATAAAAACAAAAGCTTACATTTGTTGTCAAAAGTATCAATTATGCTTTATTTAATCCTACATGTATGCAAAATAGTTTACAGTTTGAGTTACCTAAAAATAAATATTGTAAAAGATCGCAAATATCAATCTAATTTCCCGTTCTTTCCTATATAGAAGTTTCCCACGACAAAATGCAGAATATATCTAGAATTTTCTGAAAATTATATATGAACCCTCATAAAACAAATGGTTACATGTATACCTCAAAGTTAAATTCTGTAAACAAATGTCTCCTTAAATGGAATTTTTCTATTATTAATTCGTTCACATCAATAGCAAATCTATAACGTCGAATTGTGTTTGGAAACTCGCTTAATTGCATGCAAAAGGGTTGCTTTTGTTTTTCAGAGCTATATATAATGGAATTGACAATGTAATGAAACCATCTTTTAATTTTAATTTAATGTTTGGTAAAAGAATAAAAAGATTATAATTTATTTATCATCTATTTCTATATTGGATTGGAGTCAAAGTGAAAAAAAAAAACATAAATGCCATTTATTGGATCATTGTTTTAATTCCAGAAACCACAATGCTTACGTAAATGCATTTAAAATACTAGTTAGCACGAAACAAAGTTTTCATATACGAGGGTTCCTCCGAAACTATAGAGACAGAACTCAAAACCATAAAATCTGTTTACTGATCTTTCATGAGACATTATATTTTATTTTATGACCTTTTGTCTGACAATACTCAGACATTTAAATTTGTATTTTTTAATTTACTTTATAAAATACGTACCCGGTATGCCCAATTACAGAGCATTTCTCGTTTTGTTTTTGAACAAAAAGTTACTAAATACAATTGCAAACGATCTGCTCTCTCCAAACAATCCCTGAACTACTTATTGTCTAACTCATTCTTCTGGAAATGTGCAGTTCAGCATTTTTTCGTACATTTCTACTTGGGGCTTCAATTTTCACTTTATGTCATCATACTTATCTAAATATTTTTTTCTGTTGCATAAATAATAAATCCCAAAAATGAATTTCAAGGCTTTTTGGTTTTTGTTCTTTTTAATTTTAAATTCGCCTAAGGAGTAGCTATGAAATATTTACACAAGTTTATAAAATGCCGATGAGCTGCCTCAGACGCTTGTCTCGCCATTATACTACATATTCCCACTTCAATTTGTTACCAATAATTTGCTTTAATATAACTTTGCCTTAGCCACCGCATTTGGTGGAAATATTAGAATTTTAAATGATTTTTTTCTTCAATTTTTTTTTTTCAAGTATATAGGTCATAATAAATCACACGAGCTCCCCAAAAGCTCATTTCACAATTTCAGAATTATAAAGACCATAAGTTAACATATATTTGTGCATATTAAATAAAGTCTTAAACAGTTATTATATGTAGTACACATGATAATAGTTAGAATACTATAGTATAAAAGGAAATGATGGCACTTCGTGGAACGCACAATAATAACGCACTTTAGATCGAGGTCAATAAGGGGAAGGAAGCTTACATAACCGGGAAATACAGTTATTTAAATACTAACTATAAACTTATTTGTTTCTTAATTGGCATATCAATAGATGATGGAATCGAACTCATGTACTAGAAAACCTTATTTAAAAAAACACTTTGCTAATTGGCATGCACTTGAATTGCTTACAACAGCCCTACAACAGTCTTAAGTGATCAAAATGCATTTAATGAAAATGGTATGCAAAAAAAAAAAGAAAAGAACGAAAGAGCAAAGAATAAACATTAAAATAGACTGAAACATGATGCATGTAAAATGTTATATCTTATCAATGATCTACATTATAAGTGGGCTCTTTGGTATTTTATCTGTTTTGATTAGTTCTGTTTGTTTGTTTTCTTTATGAAGCAATGCAATGCAAACATGCCATCTGTTTCAGATTCATTTTAATTAAACCTTAAATTCTCTATGTCTCTGGTTTTAAATGCTTTTAATGGGGAATAGTGGCTTGCTAATACATTATAATGATATCAGAATCGTTAGCATTTTATTTAAAGAAATGGGAAACATTCATTAAATTACTATTTGTTTAAGATTACTTGTAATAATAATAAAAAAAAAATAACACATTGACTTTATGGCAGCAATATAAACTGACGAACATGTACTGCATTCATCTGATCGTCTTTAAATATCAGTAATAATCATGAATACTATTTTATCAAACGTTGTGATAATCACATTAAAGGAAATGTGGTATGTCGAAAGGACATATATAAAAAGTCAAACTGCAGCTTTGTTGTTACTTGCATCATTATTTGAAAGTTTTTATTATATTAGGAAACAGCATATGCGGAAGAAAATATACAATAACCCCGACCCAACACTATTGATTGGAAACATAATGCAACAAGAGAAATAAAAGTACATAACGGACGACACGGACGAATATAACAATAAACTGGTTATCTTTTGTTAGTTCATTAATTTATTTCATTCCCATATATTTTATTACAATATTGAAACATATGATGAAAAAGGATGCAATATTCGTAGATAAACACAACATACATATATAGCAAATATTTAACACAAAAATAAAAATATTGAAAATTAAACCAGATTATTGTCATTTAATAATTGTTATATATGTCTAAAATATATTTGAATGAAAAACACATATACATGTAGCACCAAAGATAAATTAAAGATATAAAAAAGAATGTACAAATTAGCACAAGTATCATGTTGGCATAGGAAACGAATAAAAACTTAATATAGCATATTCTTTGATGGACAATTCTATTTCTAGTTGACGTGATATTCATAGTGTTTATTTAAACAACACAACTTGTGTCTAAAAATAAAATGTACACCGCATATATACGTTTTAAGACACTTATGTTTGATTTTAATTCCCAAGAATGCAAAAAAGAACCCCCCCCCAACCCCCAACCCCCCCCCCCCAAAAAAAACCCAGATAATGTGC
The DNA here is from genome assembly GCA_020458035.1 of Magallana ariakensis. NCBI lineage: Eukaryota > Metazoa > Mollusca > Bivalvia > Ostreida > Ostreidae > Magallana > Magallana ariakensis. The sequence goes on from CM035813.1 coordinate 28,977,173, forward strand.
TGTTGAACACACCAAAACACAATTATGATGCAAATATAAATTTATTAAATCGCACAACAAATATTGATTTATTGTTTTATCAATTATATGTAAGCCTTCCTCCTGCGTAATCACCAAGTCCAATTGTTGGTTACCAAGTAGTTTATTAATCAGCGTAATCGTACAGTCAATTGAAAGCAGTCCAAATCAAAATTCTCAAATTTAAAATCTAAATCAAAAACTCTTATTTCAAATCCAAATAAAATTCAAAGTCCAAAACATAAAGATCTCTCTAAATCCAAAATCAAAATGATAAGGCCAAAAATGAAAGATCTAAAGCAAATTATAATTACAAAAATCAAAATTTGTCTAACATCATTTTACATTGGTATATATAACATTTTACTTATGATGGACAGTTCTGACTAGTTCGGCCCATCTACGTTGATCATGAGTGAACATTTAGTGTTCAAATTCCAGAGTTATATTTTATTTCTTAATAAAGTAACAAAACTGTCAAAACTGTCTATTAAAGAGTATAGATGCAGGATTTGAGTCTCCGAGTCCTGAGTCTCGGCGTCCCCCATCTGGGTATGAGGCATCACTTACTCATAATACATTCATTCATACATGGCTAAAAGGTTACAAAGGTTATATATAATAAGCAATACATGATTCAATATAGAGTACCAGAACTATCGATGCAGACACAGAATCGCCAAATATGACGATTTGTTCTCAATTTGTATATTATTATGCCCGTATTATGCACCTGGTTCATAACATCATTTAGGAATACTACGCAGTGCTACAAGAGTCAAATAGTTCATTCTATTAGTTATCATAAGCACAATTCATGGCGCAGTATCTAAGTATACATAAGTATCATAGTGACCAATATGTAATACTATTAATTCAAGGTCATAGCATGGCTATCTGTTTACATATAATAGTACAATGTAGCAAGTTAGGATAATATATTACTGAAAGTCGTAATAATCTTATCTTTATCTTATCTTTTGTACTTACAACAGTAAGCAAGTACTTGATCACATGACGTATTCCTGTTCTTGTTACATGTATGAATTTAATTTAAATGTACATAATGGTTTCAAATTATTCCTCCATTCAGGTCCTAAAAAATAGTCTCTATTCCATGAATATTTGGTGATGCAAGGTCGTTACGGTTGTTCCTACCAAAGGACTGATTTCTCCGTATTGTATAAAAGATTAACGCAAGTAGCACGACCGTTATGGTTCCACCAATCAGTAAAATAAGTAAATTGGCTTGTGTTAAAGATATCCTGATTCCCTTTGATTTTGTTTCTTTTCCCTTTTCTGATAAAACATTCGATACTATTTAAAAGACGAGTAACACATAACTTAGATAATCACCATTTTCAGTTAAACAAACTAAGAGTTACGTGTATGTTCGTAAATATATGATCTATGACTATCGATGTGAATTTTTATAAGTTAAAATGCTGTTTTTATTAAAATTGTATACCGCTGTCACTCTATATCTGTATTGCATGAGCAAACACAACCGAGATAAATGATGATTCATACAACTTCGTGTATTTCAATTAATGAAAACGATAAATTTTAGAGCCAAAAACAAGCTTCGGTTGTGCGATACAATATATCATGCAGAACCATGATTTTGATTAAAATAACATCTCATTCTCCACAGGAATAACTTCGCCTCAAACTAGTGCCCCGGTCCAAGTATATGAATATACCATTTTTAACTTCAAATATTTATTCAGTTTACCTACTAACTACATGTATATTAAGGAAGAGATATATTAGAAATCTTTTCATCGTTGCTAGACTAACAGAACACAATCTTCCCAACGGCTATTCTCACATAGAGGCTATTAATGTCACAATTTTAGGATCCGTTCATATGATCAGTGCAGCTATTTATATAGTTAGAATTATATATTTTTATCAATTTTTGATACTTTGACCACGGGGCCGTAAACTTCACAAAGAGCGGCATCGGTATTTTAAAGACGCTAAATAGACACAAGTTAATTATCAATATACATAAATGGGTACTATCCTTCAACTTTAAAATCGAAATGTTACTGCTATGTTCAAAGGGGTGGCTTTGTTTACGAAAAACTAACATTACGTTTTGTTTAAGACTTGATATTTAAACTACAATTGATTTTATGGTGAATCGAATATCAAAAAGAAACTTTCAAATCCAAACGAATTTTAAAAGAACAACGTTTATATAAACTAACTATTGATTTTTTTTATCTGAAAGAGTAGAAGTGAAAGGTATACGTAAGAAAAGGATGTAAATAAGCTAAAACCTTTTAATTGGTTGTCAATATAACAATGGACCCTATTGAATACTAAACTGTATACTAAATAATACAGTACCTGTTGATTCTAAAGATGAAATACACCCTTGTACATGATGACAAATTAAACAGTTAATGTTACATATTTCACTACAGTTAATCCCATATGAAGGAAAGAAACACGTTTGAGAGCAGTTGAGACCGAAGTATCCCGCCGGGCATTCTAAAAAAAATATTAACACCGCTTTTCTTAATATAAAAAGAACGATTGAAAGATAAAATTCTAATATTGAATTGAAATAGTCTCTAGTAAAACATATATTTTTCATCTTTCTTTAGTATTAAGGAGTAAATTAATATATAAATACCTTTGCAAGTATTTCCATCTTTATACTCATTGAGTAGGCAATTATTAGAAACCATTTTTGTCGTTCTGCTAGAAATTAAAAAAAAAAAAACCCTTAAAATAGTTAAGATAAATCTCCGTACTTTTTTTAAAATTAAAATTGAAAAGTGATAACATGGGTGATAAAGCACAGCAATAACATATTTTTCAAAAAAGGCATTCTATCAACAATTGCAATTATCAAGAAAAAGTAGGGATTACAATTTCTAACCGTTAAACCGGTTTTTTTGGTCGGTGCGATTGTATTCGGTACAGACTCAGTCATCGGTTAGTCGTTTTAAATATAAACAAGTTGGATATTTCAGTGTAATTTAATTGCAAATTTAATTTTGTATATTTAGAAAATTTGACCGATTTAAATTAAAGACCTTTAAGGGCCGGAGCCAAGGAGATAGTAAAGGAAAATTGGCCGGTGCTGTTAAAATGATAACTTAAAATATTATGCCATTGTCCTGTCTGTTAACGTTTACTTAAGAGGTTTCGATGGTCGTGGCCATTTTTGGACTGTATTGATCTCTTTTAGAAGAAGAGCTTTATATAAAAGAAAAGGAAAATACCCATGTTATCATCTATTTTATGCATAAAAAATCGATAACTTTTTTTTACGGGAAAAGGGGTGTCTTGATTTTGGTTGGGATCGGCATCATATGGATAGGTAAATGGTTCAGTATCCTATCTTTGTTATTATGTATTTATGTTTTCTAAATAAGTTATTTAGAAAATGGTCGTCATAATGGAACATTACCTAACAAATCTAGAAACACGAATTACGTATGACGCAAGCTAGTACAAATGTCAAACTTGCATCGAACGGATTATGTATCAACAATTTACCAAAACCTGATAGTTCTTACAAATAATGATTTACAAATTTTGTAAACAATGTTCGAAAGCTAAATACATTTTTAACAGAGGTAACATTTAATATTTCTCCATTTGCATTTAACGAATTTAGAAAAGACAATTACAGTAGCATAGATAGATAATCGAATATTGAATTATTTGGGTTTCCATAGCCTGCGGCCTTCTTCGTATCATTTAAGTCGGGAAGGTCGGATTCAACGTTCTTTTCAACATGTTGCTGGATGCATAGTAGGTTGAACATTTTTAGTAGAGCTAATTTGAAATTATTCGTTATAAGGTTTCTGCATCCTTCTTTTAAAGTTCGCCCATACATTCCATTCTGTTTAAGATTTAAAGTTTAATACATTAATGCTTTTTTGCTGCCGAATTTTTCTTTGGTTTTGCAGAATATTACGTTAGAAGACCTATGTATAAGTTCGTTTCAAGGAATGTCGTTGCATACAATGATTTGGCGCTTGTGCTCACCAAAGCAAATGAGGCTTACATAAACTTTTTATTACTGTAAAGTTGTCACCATTGAACTTTGAAGGGGTGAAATATTCATCCATTTTGTATGTAAAATATTTGCTTGATGTGGATTCACATTGATTTGTGCATATAACTTGAATGTGTGTGTATTGACATCCAACAAAATGCTATGCCACGGCCAATGCTCGTCGAATTCAAGTAAAATCAAAGATATGTGTGCCATTTCCCTGTATAAATAGTCGATGACCATTTTAAATGAAGATCTAGAACTTGTCATTGCAAACTTTGAACGACTTTTGCAGATCACCTTTTACTCGATAAATTAAACCGAAGGCGAAGTTGGGGGCAGGGAAATTATTTCACGTCTGTTTCCTCGCCGTTGATATATTTCTTGTTTAAGGTTATTATGATAAAATAATGTTCATATAATATTATGTCTAGCATATTAAAATAATCTTTTCACGGTGCTTACAATTACATTAATTACAGTAAATTTAAAAAAGTTATATATGCAGATATGTATTTTGATAGAAGTATCCGGTTTAATAGTCAGAACAAATTGGGATTAACCGATTAGCAATTCTGCATTTGATTGCCATTCCTTAAATATACAGTTACTGTAACATATTGTTTTACCGTCGGGGCAAATATCTAAATAAATTTTAGGACCATCGTGTGCTTATGCACGTTGTATACGAGAAAATAAAGTACATTGTAATGTTACCGTATTGTCTTTGACAACCTATTAAAGCTTTCTAATATTTATGATCAAACATTAAAAAATATTTAGAAAAAAATAACATAACTAGAGAAAGACTGTCAATTTGACAGCAAACCGGGTTCTCTTTTATGTTAACAGTATCTATAATTCATTTGTCAACCCTGAATTGCACAGGATAAACCTCTGACATTCAGTCAACTGAATGTTAACTGAAAGGTCTGGAGCGGTGACTGAATGGCACTGCTATGACATTCAGTCACCTTTCAGTTACCGATCAGTCAGATTTAAGTTAACTGAATGGCAGATATTCATCCTGTGTTGATAAACACAACCTTGAAAACTGTAGGTAGAGTTATCCGTACAAAAGTGGTACCCTTTATGCAATACTATGCAAAGATGAATAAATTCAATAGCTGGCATTTTTGCATTAATTATATAAAATGAAAATCGAAGTAAAATGCGTAATTTTGATTAATTTATGTACAATTTGTCTGCAAAACAACAACTTCCTATTTTGCAAACTGTAGGAGTTATCCGTACAAAAGGGGTAATTTTCACCATCTCAATTACCGCTTTGTTCCTTAACATAACTCAGTTTAAAATGAATGCGTAAAAAATTTAAAAGCCAACAATTGACATGATTCAAAGCCACTATATTTCGAGATAATTCTCCCAATGAAATAAGTTAGACATTGAAAGATAAATGAATAAGAAAGTAAAGTCGATTGGTTTGAACATTGTCTTAGATATTAATATTGTGTTAAATCAGAATAAAATGTGACATTTTCATGCAAAGGTTTAAATTTGAATATTTCATACTACAATTTTTTAATGAGGTATCTATTTTCAATGTTTGAATATCAGTTTGATGTGATATATGTGAACGATGCAAATTTTTTCTAGGTATGCTTCAAAATATCCTGACAGGCAGTTGTACAGAAATGAGCCTACAAATGTACCTATTAAGCATTATAAATCAATCTCGAATGTGACATTTTTAGATTTACGTCTTCCTTTACCATATTATACGGTTTGCGGACTGCGCTTAACATATCTCGTTCACCCATGTCATATCTTCGCAATTCCTTCAAATAAGTCCCTATGAATACTTTTATATAATTGTAAATGAAAACATGAATATTATTAGGATTTTGCACAAAGTATAGATCAAGAAAAAAACCCAAGCATAAATACTTGTATATGAATATAATACACTTGTTATCAATAATTGGGGTTAACAAACAAATACGGTTCATGAATGAAAACAAAATAGGTATCATACATGTAACAAAGACGTTAAAATTTTATACTTACGTGTTTTGCTCAAGCCCTGTTATAAAACAATGCATGAAATGATATTTCATATCTATTTTTTACAGTATAATGTGCTAAGCAAGTATAAATAAGTTTTTAAAAAAGTCGTGTTCATGCTAACCTATTTGGTTTTTAAAAAACAAAACACGATTTTTCCACAAATTGCACATCATTGTCGTATTTACGAGAGTTAAAAAATTCTAATATTGATTTTTTTTCATATAATTTAACAGACAAAGTATAACTTAACTTTATTTTTTTATTTTTATAACTATGGTAGTTTATTGAAATAAAAATCCGGTCATAAAATATTTAACTGTTAACTTCGAAAGCCCAGAAAGCTCATTCGAGATTCAAAATACGAGGTTCGAATTACGAGATTCAAGATTCGAAATTCGAGATTCAATATCTAAATAATTAATCAAATCAAGGATCTGAAAACCTGTATCAGAGCGACATTAAACTGTTCTACATAAAGATCATCCGTACAAATACATGCTATGTTCACTTCTCCCTTGCTAACTAAATAATTATTAAGGGCCTTAAGGAGGACCTTATTGTTTTCGTACTGTTTCTTATTATTAAGGTCTTCCGTTTCCAGTGGAAGTCCTTATTGTTTTCGTACTGTTTCTTTTTATTATTAGGATCTTCCGTCTTTAGCGTCTTCTATTATTCTATTGTTTCTTTTTCACTTTTCCTTTTCTTATTTTTTTCTTACCGATTTTGTGCAGACAATTTCTCGGAGATGGTTCGATCGATTTCATTCATATTTTTAAGATTAACGCGTTTTCACCTGAAGTTGATTGTCTTTTATCAGTTTTTGAAAATACACTTTTGGTCTGAAGTTATCGTCCGTTTACGATTTTAAAAAGTCAATTTTGTCTGTCAGGTTTCTCAAAATCGAGGAAAGATATAGGGCTGAAATTTTAAGAGATGATAGATCTACCGTTTTGCTGGTGCACCTCGGTCAACAGAATATCCGCCGTCACTTCCGGTCGTCACCGGAATTAAATTTGAAAATTCTATTTTTTCAACTTTTTAAAAAATATTTTTCTTTACAATTTTCACAGTTGATAGTGTCCCTTTTACTGATTCAGAATATGTGATTTGTTTTAAAATCGATCAACGCATTCTCGAGATATTTAGGATCAAAGTTCTGAAGCAAGAGTCCGAGTAGCGCAGTCGTTAGAGTCGTGAACATGTACCCAGGCGACCCGGGTTCAAGCCCCGAGTGCCGCAACATTTTTTCACTCATTTTTGTTTAGATTTACGATTTTATCTTTAAAATGATGGGTTTTATCTCATCTACTCAAAAATCGGACATTTATCTTGAATCTACTGAATAAAATTTAATTAAAAAAAAAATTAAATTTATTGAAATCGTGTTATAATGACTTCAGACTAATTTAAAAACATGATATCTTAGTTGCGCTTGCAAGTCCGCGTCTGATGACATCTTTCACGAAATAATTGAATGAAATTTATATTTTTCAAAATTTTTAAACTCATTTAAATCGTGTTAAAACAACGCAGCAATGTTAAGGTGTCCCGGAGCTAAAATACGGCTGAAAAACGATATTATTTAATCAACAAAAATTTACTTTGACCGGGAGTATTCCTTAAAATTTAAATTACATATATGCGCAACAATGTGAAACATTATTTTTGATGCATGTTTTGACGTCATATGTACTTCGTTGTCACGTGACGTGCTGTCCTAACATTGCAAATCGGCGCAAGTGATAAATGACATTAAATCATAAATATTTTAAAGAAAAATCCTTTGTTATGTCATATACTTTGCAGTTCTTGCTTGGGATTGAAATAGATATTTCTTTTATTAAAGAAAATGTAAAAACACTCCGCCAAATCATCAAAAGAAAGCACATATTTACTAATTGAAAGCGATTTACTTAAAATTGGGGTAAATCCGTTGGTTTCCCAAGCATGATTCACATTGGTACTTATATTTTCTATCAATTTAACGTAAAATATTCTTCAATTGTATTGATCTTTCACCTGCACCCAACTGTTTTTTACATGCATTAAAATTTCTTCATTCAGTTGTTTACACGTAACAGGCAGAGTCTCCAAACCACTAATTAATAAAGTCTTTTACTTCAAGTGAAGCTTTAAATCTATCTATTATTTGATACTTATTTTTAATATGAATAAATTCTATAGTCTAGCATTAAGGGCAGCATTTATGTAAAGGAAACAAGAAGTTTCATATTTGTTTTATTATAATTCATTTTTAACGTTACGACACATTCCCTGAGAACTATCGAATTGAATGCAGATCGTGACGTCAAAGTTTATTATGACGTTATATTGTTTGAAGTACAGACAAGTGACTCTACACATCGATCTGGGAAGCCTTAACATACCCGCAAATCTGAGACTATTTCTAAATCATCATATCTAAGTTGAGCTTGCAATTCTGCGTCTGATGACATCTTTCTCGAAATTTTTGGATGATATTTAAATTTTTCAAAAATTTTAAACTCATATAAATCGTGGTAAAATGACATCAGACTAATTTTAAATTATGATATTTCAGTTCCGCTTGCAATTCTGCGTCTGATGACATCTTTATCAAATTGATTAGATGAAATTTAAATTTTTTAAAATTTTTAAACTCATTTAATTCGTGTTAAAATGACCTCAGACTAATTTTTTAAAATGATATCTTAGATGCGCTTGCAATTCTGCGTTTGATGTCATCTTTCTCGAATTGATTGGATGGAATTTATATTTTTCAAAAATTTTAAATTTATTTAAATCGTGTTAAAATGACCTTAGACTAAATTTAAAACATAATATCTAAGGTGCGATTGCAATTCTGCGTCTGTTGACATCTTTCTCGAATTGATCGGATGAAAGTTAAATTTTTCAAAAACTTTAAACTCATTTAATCGTGTTGAAATAACCTCATACTAATTTTTAAAACATGTTATCTAAGTTGCTCTTGCAATTCTTCGTCTGATGATATCTTTTCCAAATTGATTAGATGAAATTTAAATATTTCAAAAAATTAAACTCATTTAAATCGTGTTAAAATGACCTCAGACTAATTCTAAATTATGATATTTCAGTTGCGCTTCATGATACATGTATCTAAGGTGCGTTTGCAATTCTGCGTCTGATGACATCTTTTTTGAATTGATTTAATGAATTTTAAATTTTTGAAAAAAATTAAACTCATTCAAATCGTGTTAAAATGAACTCAGAATAATTTATAACCATAATATTTAAGTTGCGCTTGCAATTCTGCGTCTGATGAGATCTTTCTCGAATTGATTGTATGAAATTTAAACTTTTCAAAAAAATTAAACTCATTTAAATCGTGTTAAAATAACCTCAGACTAATTTTAAAACATGTTATATAAGTTGCGCCTGCAATTTTGCGTCTGGTGATATCTTTCTCGATTTATTTGTATAAAATTGAATTTTTTCAAAAAATTTAAATTTATTGAATCGTGATAAAATGATCTTAGACTAATTTTAAAACCTGAGATTGTAATGTAATCATTTGTATCTCAAGAACGAATAACAATTTTAGATGAGGGTATGAACAAGTATTCTTGAGAACTTTCCACCGAAATCAAGAAAAGTGGGCTGGCCCCTTAAATTAGGGGCCAAGAGATTCAACAAGTCTATTACAAATAACTTAAAACAATAAAGATTTTGTAATGATTATAGAAGCAAAGTTGTTGATCATAGCAATATCTGTGAGAAAAATTATTGACACGCCCATTTATTATGTAATAAGGGATTTTAGGGGCCAAAGTCCTTAAACTTTGACGCAATATATCCAGAAAAGTTGACATATTTGTTAAGCATTATAGAAGAGAAAATGTCTGTATTGATAATACTTATCGATTCCACTAATCAAAACACCAATGTATGTCCCCGTTAAGGATCTAAAAGGCTGGCCCCTTAAATATTCAATCGTTTGTATCTCAAAACTGAACAACAATTTAAGATAAGTTTATGCAAAAACAAAAAATTGTTAGTATTTGTGAGACCATTCGAATAAACTCAAGAAAAAGGGACTGGCCCCTTAAACGAGGGGCCAAGACACTCGTTAAGTCTCTTACCCATAACTAAAAAAACGATAAAGATTTTGTAATGCATTATATATGCAAAGTTGTTGATCGTAACAATATCAGTTTGTAAAACTCATTGCCACACCCATTGATGCCATAATTAGGGATTTTAAGGAACTAACTTCTTTAATCTTTAATGTGCTGTATATGAAAAAGCAAAACACTTTGTTAAGCATTGTAAAGGCTATTGACAATCGTATACATTATCTGAGAGGGGGGGGGGTTAGGTTGAGGTTGAATTCTGAAATTTTAATTATATTTTAATCGTATCGTTTAAAGAATTGAACGGAAGACATACTCGTTTCTCGTAACGATATCGTATCTAGTTTGTATTTATTTTAACACAGAATATACAAGTAAACTAGTAATAATGCAGTGTGTTTCGGGGATCTTAGTCATTTTGTTTGCGCTGTTTGCATTCCTGCCTGATGCGTTTGAACCCTGGGTTATTTCACCATCAATAATTTAATTAAACCCTGGGTTTATTCACCCCTGTAGTATAAACATGCGGTTATGGCAGAGAGCTTCATAAGCGGAGCCAATTTTTTTCGGTAGGGAGGAGGGGTCCTATCTCTTAGGCCAATTTTCAATAACTTTATTATGTAAATTTAATAAGTTTCAATTTCCCCGATTATGGGGGGGGGGGGGGGGGTCCAGACCCTCTGATACCCTTCTTTCTAGAGTCGCTCATGAAAATGAGTATCTAAAATATGTTTTAATCTAAATATAATTAATCAGTTCGGTTTCACCAATAAATATAAGCATTATTTATCGTTTTTTATGTATACATGATTATAAACTAATCATTGAGATACAATTACATCATACGAAACTATTAATTAGTACAAAAAAAATTCAAAATGATTTTATCCTTTTTTTAAGTAAACATCTTGTTATGAATCAAACATTTGGCATTATTTTTAATATAGAAGGAAAAATATTCTATACAATCAGAGGTAGGGATAATAGGGTGAGAATTTGTTCACATTGTTTACACTGTAAAACTTTGAAAATTTGATTGTGCATGAATTTTTTAAAATGTATTGTTGTAGTTTGTTATTATTAATATATTGAACAGATATACCACCAAGAAATGATAGAAGGTATAGACAGGCATATGTATCACATCCAAACCCGATAAGAAATGAAAAATGAGTTGTTTAAAATTAATTTCGTCATAACTTTTAGGTTCATTTAGGTATATTTTGGTCTACTGCGTAAATAGATGCACCAGCGCAGCTGTAATCAGATCATAAATACGAAATTCTTTAAAAATATAATAACTTTAAAACCAGTGGATAAAAAAAAGAACGCAAGTCGAACTCAATGAGTGCTTATTGCTGTGTTGAATGAATGAATGAATGAATGGTACAGTAGGATATACGCAAAAAAGGCCCGTCTTCTCTTTCCAAACTACCAGATAATATCCCGCGCAAGCGCGGGAATCAACATTTTAGAATATGATACAATACAATGCTTCATGTACTTGGCCTCTATTCTTTTTGTTGCAGCTGACTGAAAAAAAACTATATTTATTTGAACACTAAATCCGATCACAAGAGTCAGATTTAAAATTAGGTATATATACATGATATACCTGTTCATCAAAAGTAAAACTACTCATAATTTATCTGTAGAGCATCCCAATAGAGAGAGAGAGAGAGAGAGAGAGAGAGAGAGAGAGAGAGAGAGAGATATTAAAGCTTGCTAGTTGGTCTGCCCTACCCTAACATCCTCTCTCTTATCCTTTTCCTATGTGGATTGTTGTCATTGAGATTGTAAATCATTATCTTCTATGGTTTAAAATTTTTGAACTTTTTTCATAACCAATATTTTGATAGGCTGATTATTTCATTGAATTTTGTTTAATAGCTAAACCACACTCAATTTTAGTTATTTAGATTAAACAAATCTTTTTTTCGCGAGCCGATTTTTAAACAGTTGGGGCGAATACACTACGGGTTAAAATGTATCGGGGAACAAATACATACAGGGCAAACAAAATCACTTAGATTCGCAAAGCACACGGTGTTACATGTATCACTAATTTAAATGTTTATAATGTATGGTGTTAATTCTTCAAACTTAATTTAACCATTCTATAGATTATTTGTAGGAAAGATCATGTACGAATGATCTGTTTTTTAATACAGTTTGATGTCGCTAGGATACAGGTTTCAGATACATGATTTGATTGGTTAATTTAGATATTGAATCTCGAATCTCGAATCTTGAATCTCGTATTTTGAATCTCGTATTTTGAATCTCAAATCTCGAATGAGCCTTCTGGGCTTTCGAAGTTAACCGAATGAATCACTACTTTTGAATTCAGGAGTTGAGTTGCATCCAACTTCATGATGACAGGATGAGCAGTTAGTACATTCTTTACCACATAAAAACCCGTATGCTGGCGAAATACACTTCTGAGAGCAGTTGTTCCCAAAGTATCCAATTGGACATTCTACAATCAGGAACGCAAAGTTACATAATATGGACTAGCTTTCGTTTTTTTATGAAATATTTCGAAGAAAATTTTTTTACCTTTACACTTATCTTCTACTTTAAAGTAATTAACCAAACAGTCTTCAGTTTCGTCTGTTAAATGTCTTCAATATAAAATCGCTTGATAAAAAACTATTGCGATTCTAAATGACAACATACTAAATAAAACGTGTCCGTCTCGCAGATAAATTATTTAATAAAGCAATACCTACTTTGTTAGGCAATGGCTATTACCAGATATCCAGATATAAAAGACGTGGACTATCCATTTACTCACAAAAGCATTCAGCATTGTTGCAAATGGATTGGTACATTAAGTAAATATGCACATTCAACAACCTATAAAAATTGTACAAATAAGATATTTATCATAATGATACATTTATTTCTTCAACCCTTAATAGCAAAATATTTCGTTCGGGTTTTTTTTTCAATTCACTTGCATATGGATCAAAATAATGGTTTTTTTTTTGGTTGCAAGTATGATTAAGTAAATGCATTTCAAGCATCTAGTAATAATTGCTATTTAATTCCATCGCAGACACTATGCACTTGGTTGCATAACATAGCTTCTTGTGGTTTATTATGAAAACTAAGGCAGCACTAGTTTTTTACAAGTACCACTAACTTAAACTCCCTAAAATCAAGAATAGAAACCTTTAATTGTTTTTCCCTATTTTTGGTCATTATACCATAGGAAAGGTTTTTTAAAATATGTCTATACAAAACAATTGGTTACTATCCTTGGTCAAAATCCTATATTAATCTTTAATTCTTATGTAGAATTAATATCAAAATAACAATTTTTATACTAACATCAACTTGTGGATACGAAATGTGTTTAACTTATTAGTTACTGTTAATTTATTTTTTCTTTGTCATGTCACAGAGCGTGTCAGTGACATAAGTAGGTTCATAAGATATGATGATGAGCACATATGATATAAGTTGTATTCGGTCGAGATTTAGTGCAATAAAACAATCTTTTTTGCTAAGACCCATTTCGTGATGGTACTTTTACTGAAAAAGTAGGCGGGCCTAATAAAAACAGGTGTTATTTACCTTGGGAGACCAGGGTCTGTCGAGGGTGCTACATGTAATTGCCATATACAGTTAAATACACGGAACATAAAAAAGATATTGAAAAATATCTTAATTTCGTTAGAAGTCATTTAAATGAATTAATTACCTTGATTTCATCTTTAATTCGAATAAGAAAAGAAAAATACGATTAAGGAAGAAGTTTACTCAAAATGAAAAAAAATTCACTAATGATAATGAAAAACCATCTATTGTATATAATAGAACTTTGATTGTAGTGTTAATTTTTATTATTAAAAACGTAGGTCAATGACATACTTTTTGAGTAAATTGCCATTAGATATTGTTTTTTAAACTAAGAAAAATCCCTTTATGTAATATTGGTGATCTGGCTGGTACTATCAAGAACATAACACATGTTTGAGTGAATATTGTCAATTTATTTGACAATAAGAAAAAGAGACTAAAGCGGAGGTCTTAACAATATTAAGATCATCCGACATTGGATGTAAGATCAAATAGAGTACGAAATGTGACCTCCCCTGCACACAACTAAAATGTATAATTTATATGCAACATATGCATACAACAAAATATTGCTAAAACAAAACAAACAGCCTAAAATGTATAAATTATATACAGCATATGCATACAACCAAATTTTAATAAAACAAAAAACAGCTAAAACAAAAATTTAGCAGCTCTTATTCCTGCTACCCTGTAGGTGATGAAGGGGAAGGAGGGTGGGTTTTTTTAAATTAAGAAAAATCCCTTACAGTTTTACACAATGATTGAGATTTTCTTAATTGTGAAAATTTATAACCTACATGTGATTAAACGCTTTAAAAAATTAAATACAGTTTATGAATGGTAGTGATACTAAAAAGATACAAAGCATTAAGTTTCGAATCCCTAACTATTTTAGATTCAATTTAACCAACAACAAAAAATACTCACCCCCCCCCCCAAAAAAAAAAAAAAAAACTAAAAAAACCCAAACAAACAAACAAAATACAACTGAACGATGATGACACTGAAACATTAATAGTACGAGGGTTGTTCGGAAATTATTGAGACAACACAAATATTTTCCTTTCTAAGTGACGAATTAAGGTGAAAATTGGCATAAACTTTGAGGAAACCCAAACAAATAATTAAACTAAGTAATATTAAAATATCTTTAATATTTTGTTTACGGCGGTACATAAACAAGTCAGTGGTAGGGCTACCTGGCGCAGTCATAAACATATACATCAAATTGGTCGGAAATACGGAAGAATACCTTCACATGCCAAGTAATTGCTTAAACACAAACTATACAATATAAAGGAGTGCAGAGCTTCATTTTATCGGATATTTTTAATTAACTTTTTAACTAGAATTAAAACAAAGGGACTAAAGATCTAATACTTTTTAAACAAAAACTGATGTCAACAGTTCTTAAATATATACAGAATGACTTTAACAGACGTTTCAAAGAAAGTTGACTTTTGGGTAGGAAAAACTCGATTTTTTCACAAAAAAGTCAAGAATGGAGAAGATACGTAAACGTTGATATCTTAAAATGAACAAGATAGATGAGAAATGAAGAATAATTCATGTTTTTTGTTTGTTTGTAAGACGTTTAAAACATAGGAGCAAGGAAACATGTTAAAATGGCGTTGCGATGAGTTTTGGGTTGCGCCGGGTCACTGGACATAAGCAATTTTGTCAGCTTACCAGAAATGATCTAATGATGTCATTGACTGGAAAATTTTCACATTAATAAATGGTACCCTTGTTAACATATTAGTGAAATTTCAACGGTTCATCTTTTTTCGCAAGGGAGTAACAGTAAATGTCTCAATAATTTCCGAACAACCCTCGTATTAAACTACTAATATATACTTTTTTCTGCAGGCATAAAACTTATCAATGATCAATGATTAACATTTTGAGATATGGTGTCTTTTATCATTATAAAGCATTTTTCAATATCTCTGCATTGCGTGTCATACGGTTACATTATCTCTTAATGAATAAGTGAGATATAACCAACAGAAAATATGCAAAATTATATTGACTAACAAATAAAATCTGAACTTTTATTATTTTGGTACTGCCAAAAATGTTTTAGTGAAAAACAAAATCTGAAAATTTTATTCCGAATTTCCTTAATCATGAATTTCTGTTTCAGCCTTATTCAATAATTTAGTAAAAATATCGAATGTTACGTCAATAATAATTCATTTTATAAATACTAATTGTGATTCATGTAAGTGAACTTTATTATAATAACAATCCGAATTTGACAACTCAAACTCTTAGTAAACAACATTCTTAATTGTTCCATGCATCCATTGGATTGTCACCATTATCTAAAAGTTTTTCATAAACATTAATTTGCTTTTTTTTTTGTGTATTTTCTCTGTAATTTAACAAGTAGCTGTTAGCATATTGGTTGATGAAATGATATTCCGTCAAAGTCCGGAAAAATTGCCTTTCTATTATTATCGCGGTAATGGGCGAACTTTAAATGAGTAGATTTTGAATGTTCTACCTTTCCAAACATGTTTAACTACTTGATAACACTGATTGTTTGTGCGACATGTTAATCCAGGTAATAAAAATGTATATTGATCCAATAAACAACGAGAACGCATTGTCGACTATTATCGAGGAAATTCGGGACAGTTTTAATGTCGCTAAGAAATAAGGACATAAGCTTGTACTGCTTCAACAAAAACGTTAGAAACTGGCTTGGTACCTTTCTACTACATAAAAATAATAAATAAAATTTAATTCCTACTTATTCATTTCCAAAAGCTTTTATTTTCATAACTTGAGATATTTCTCTTCGTGATGCATTCATACAGTGCTACAGTACCGATTTATTTCTTCAAAGAAGTTTTAAAAAAATACGAAAATAACATTTGTTGTAGATAAAAAAGGAGGGGGTGCTGCCCCTACGTTAATAACTATCAGCATACCCGTTCTCGGATGTCCAGAGGACACGCTTGGCCAAATCTGTCGATCATGGATAAGGCTATTGTTTCTTATTTGATTGACAAACCGTATGTTATTGATCTCAGTCTAGTTAAATTTTAGGGGAGGTGGCTTAAAATTGGGTCTTTAAGGCTATATATATAGGGATTGCAAATAAAAAATAATATTGAAACACCAAACTTTAATTTACAGAACTACGCAGAGTGTTTTTTTTTTCTAATAGTAACGAAGTTTGAATTCTCGGTGATACAAATAAAAATCTATTTTAACAATTTGACGTACAACCGTTGCTTTATAGAAAAAATAGCTAAGTATAAACGATAAATATCAAAGTAAACAAAACAAAAAATAACTTACGACTCCGAAACTCAATCGCAATGTTTTGGCACATACCAGTTTTATTAAAGCTGAACACAAAGATATTTTTGTACTTTGATATGTATTTCCTTTCAAAAAGTTCACCGTGTTATATATAATTTATGTTGTTTTGAAAAATGTTTACAAGGAAGAAAATGACAAATCATCAAATTGAAATGCTAGATAATTTTAATCATTGCATTTATTTTTGTATTCAGCTTTTTGAAAATTGACCATGATTTTTATCACAACAACCTTTTTATATAAAGTTTAATTGGCAAAATACATTTACTTCCGTACTTACATAAACTGCAAAGTTTTCCCACGCGACTTAATTTAGCTGCTGATATGGTAGTATGTGACCTGATATTTATTAATTTATTTTCTATATATTCCGTTTCCAGTGTTTACTTCAATTTGGATATTCAAGAAGGAAATGTGCAATGTAGCACAATGCCGCATTTTGCATTTACATTAAATATAAGCGTTAATTGTTCGTCATCATTTGTGAAAAATAATCAGACCCCAAAAAAAGTATCGTAAATATATCGCTAATCTATTCTCGTTACATCAACTTTATCCTTTTTATCTGGTATCCCATTACTTGATATTGTTCAATATTATGTAATGGTGGTTCAAGTGACAGTTTGGCATATCTGTGTTGTTGAAAAGAACAATGTATGAAGAAATGTTTACCATGTTCTGTTTGATCCGGGGTAACTTTTGGTCGTCAAAGCAAGTACTCAAAAATTGACTTTTTGTCTTTTTGTTTTGTTTTACATAGAAATAATTACTAAAAAATTCCTTCAGAGTATATGTTATACATGTATTCATTTTTTTATAACAAGACAAAGGCAATGTTTTACAGATTAATGCACGAAGAACGGAAGACCGTTTTGTTGCTTTAGCAACGAGAGTCAAGTTTTTAATATAATAGCTTGCCAATATAAGCATACAATTTTAATTAGCATTTACCGGTATATTATGATATGCTATAAGTTTAAGTCTAATTAAATTTTTATGTAAATGAAATTGGCCATTACCCTGATCAAGTCAGCTTTTGTCACAATCAATATTTGATTTGTTTGTTTTATCCCGTTTTGAGCCTCGATTTTGTACAGGTAGAGTTGTATACATTACCCTGCAAGGAACCCCACTGTTCCGGGCATTTAAACCAGTGTTGCTATATAAGGGGTGTAAAGTTTGTCTCGGGTAGCGCACGTTTTCCAGGTACCAGGTGTGGCTCAATCTGACAGGCCCATGGAGGAGTTTTTAAGTTCGTGGTAACTGAATCTCCAGTCAGGGTAAGTTTATCTTAATCAATTTTATCATGCTGGAAATAATATTCAGCTAAACGTTTACTTTAAACTACTTTAGTATTTCTAATTGTCGGCGTGTTCGAATTGTATACTTTAAGTTTTGCCACGTGTACTTGTCTTCAGTTTATTAGTAATGATGTTTACTTGTTAAATGTTAATATACATAGTTTTATTTTTTGCCGTGTGAACCGGTGTTTTTTATTGAAGCTGTACCTATGTGTACTGGTTGTAATTTGCTTAAGCGTTTTGTACTTTTGGTGGCACTTTTTATTATATTTTATCAACGAATTTGTTGAAGGTTTACCCCGGGGTTTCCGAGTGTAGCTCTATGTGGCGATAGAGTTTTGTCGACGATCGGTGGGGACTTCCCGATGCCTATCGTGTGGGCGAGTCGACGTGACGTCTAAAGCATGGTGCATTGAGGACTGGATGTCCATAGACGTTGCAACATTTGGGGCAGTAAAATGGTTGGGCAACAGTGTACATTACGTATGCGGACGCACTTAGTGGGCACTGAGTATATCGGGAATTACCGTGGTCTGAGGGCGGAATCCACCGAGGATACCGATACCGGGACCTAGGCAGCTTGAACCCTCTTTTATTTCAATTTGTTTAGTTTATATGTACATATTTTGTTTCTATATGAAATTGTCAAATTCAAAAAAATCTTGTTTTTTAATGATCAAGCAAAAGGGTGTCGGGAGAGCTTTATATAGTCAAATACAAAATTTCTGGACAATTAAGTAGAGTACATTTTGCTATAAAAGATTTTAAAAACTTTCTTCCCATATTCTTATGTTAAACATTGAGCCGCTTTTGTTACATGAATTAATGTATTGCTGTTTCACCAATTTAGAATTATTATGATGTTTTACTAATTTTAAGTACATCATAATATAACAAATTGTAACATAGTTTATATAGAAAATTGAATCTCTTTTAAAGATATTTTCCTATGCTTATGTTTGAACATCTTCAGAGACCAAAGTATTATATTTTGGATCATGGTTTGAACAGCCCTTAATGTAAACAATACTTTTATATTAAAACTAAAACAAGCTCTCCGTGACGGGCTCAATAATGATCCAGATAACGCAGTTCGAACTATAAAGACACTACACTTTCATAGAATACTTGAAGTATGCATGCATCTACGTTATATAATATTTTATGGCATTGGAGTGCTTGGTAAGAAGATATTTCTCTATATTTACTGTATTCCTATGCAAACATTTATCCCCCAATCTGTGGCCCAATCCTACCCCACTGGATCATGATTTAATTTTAAAAATATACACTACCTAAGGATGCTTCCTCACACGTTTCAGCTATCTTGCCAAATTATTTTTATCTATATTCCTATGGACATGTAAAATTTCGACACCCCCAACTCATGGTTGCCCCATCCTACCTGCAGGGAACATGATTTGAACAAACTTAAATTAACCCTACCCAAGGATGCTTCCACACACAAGTTTCATAATTTTTGGCCAAATGGTTCTTGAGAAGAAAATATTCAAACATTCCAAATTGTCTCCACTTGAAAGAAGGTTTGGCCCTTCATTTTGACACACTTGAATTATGTTTCAACAAAGATGAGTTGTGCCAAGTTTGATTAGCTCACGTGTTCTTGAAACTATGTCAAAAATGTAAATAGTTTAAGACAAACATACATACGGATAGACGAAAGGCCGAAGAGACAGACAGACGCAGTACAAAACTTTATAAGAAAACCTTACTTGAGCTTTCAGTGAGCTAAAATGTAATATTATAATTTTGTTGAAAAAAAAAAACAAGTTATGTTTACATAAATTTAAAATTGTTTTTCCCTAGCGCATTGGAATAACCGTCTTTAACGGTAGTTGTTCGTATTTTTATATCGTGTGTTTTTTGCATCGTGTGGTATCTTTTAAGAGAATCAAATAATTTTGATCCACTCGATATTAATTTGAAATGTCGGTAGAAATGTTGACCTGTCACGGTAAAGCAATTTTGTAACGGAGGCGATGCAGTCACCAGGAAAACACTTTGTTATACAGTTGAATGAGCGGAGAGATTCTTGGTTTGGTCTGATAGAGTGCAAAGTGAGGCAGGTACTTGTATCATCTATATCCAGCTGGTCAGGCAAACATATTTTATTGAATATAAATTGCATAAATATGTAACCTGAAATCTTTAAAATCTCGCTTTTATCTTATGACAGTTTTGAACTATAGGAAATTATAACAAAAAATGATCGCGATTTTATATCCTCGCGATTTGATACAAAGCAGCGGAATCGCGGAATTAAGTACTCGCGTAAAATAAGGAATTGAATTTACAGTAACCGACTGATTGACTAGCATAGTAATGAAGCACAAATCTTAAGTTTCGTTAACAATTCCTATTTTTGTTATACAAAATATTATAACTCATTCTAAAATTCATCAAAATGGAACAAATACTAAGTTTTATCAGTTTTACCATGTCTGTCTTTTTAAAAAAATCCCAATTAAAACGCAATCATTACTGACGTGCATACAATATTCGCAATGCATAACCATCATGCCATTTATCCCCTCTCTCTTCATTATCCGTTTCGTCTTCATTTGTTTGGTTACTTAAAAGAATTAAAAAGCTTGAATATATAATGTCTGAAAAAAATCGTGCATTTGAATCCTATTCATCTCCCTTATGGTAAATTTTTGCTCATTATTCTCTATAGCACCAACTCAATATTTTAAAATTACGGTAAATAGACCATAGCATTAAATTCTATTCATTCATCTTTTATTTCCACTTAGAGAGATGAATGTTACAGTAAAAATATTACATAATCGAAAGATAATATAAACGTATTTACAATGGACATAAACGAAGACCGTTAATTTAAGTCTAGGATTTAATCCGAGAAAAGCAAGTATTCCTTTGAAAGGAATAATCGGCATGTAATACCATTGGTCAGCTCTGTTAATGTAATATGAAATCATTACGCTGTATGCAATAAACTATTGTGTCGAAATAGCAAGGCATGAATAAGTTTTACTTATAGGCGAATTATACTTCCGATAAATATTGTTATGTGAAGAAAATCGTCATTTGAATCATTATATATGTATTTGTATAGATGTCTTATTTTCAAGGTAAACGGATAAGAGTTTTAAGTTATCTATGTGTAATTGAAGATTTAAATGAGGTTTGCATTGTAAACAAGGACACCGCAAAGCGGTGGGAAATGCATTTTTAAGGATATACAAGTAATTGAAGAGACCAAATATTTATCTTCATAAAACCTCTTTGAATTAAAATTTTTCATTATTCCTATCCCCATGCACGCTCTGGGGTGGTGGAGGGTGGTTACATTTACGTGATTGTACAGCGAAACAAAAATCACCACAAATATTTTAAACTTTATTAATATAGTTAATATATTCTCTTTATTCAGTGACATACATTTCGCATTTTCATAATGAATATGAACGTAGCTAAAGATCTAGTGATTTGTATATAGTCTGCTCTATTGAAAAATTCGAGTTAACATGTCGTAATTCCAACCCCGATCTTTTAAATAGAGGAACGTACATGTATGTACAGCGATGAACATAAAATCGATTCCCGGTAAACATTGTTGACGATACTCGTCAAAGTCTCTTCTGAATTATAAACCTTTTCTTCTCTTAGTAATTAGGGAAATTTAGCCCGAGATTCATCTCATACAGCTGCTTGTTTTGATTAAACTGGGATGAACGTTATCTTCTGCTCGCTTCAATTTTACACTTTGAACTTCCTTCTAACTCCCCATTACTAAAAAAAATGTTTTTTTTCTTACCTTTACAAGGCTAAAATCCAACAAAATATCAAGTTGTTGATTTGAAATGTTTACTTTCGAGAATTGGAAATGTCTATTGTCAAGTCGTACATAAAATGTATATTTTAAGTGTTGTAATCAACGATATTTTAATAAATGTTTAACAGAATTACTTGAAAATGAATAGGGTTTGTCCTTTAACCATGCTTATACAGTGTATGAAGTTTGATAAACATGCATGCAAGGGTTTTCTTTGAATTTTGCTTAAAAGGCTGAAATGGACACACAAACATACACCCACAAGCACAGCAGCGATGCTATATCCCCTTCGCAACAAGTTGCGCGATGGATAATAAAGTAGTGCAAGGCGCAATGCGTGCGCAAATAGTAAAATATGCCGGATGCATCATATGGACACAACTGTGATCGTCCTAAGCCGATCATAGTGAATAGTGAAGATAATAGTGAAACACATAAATGAATAATGCACTGAAATGTTAACGTAAGGTTGTTGTTACAAATTTGTCAATTGTCACAGAGACGCTTATATCTGACACAAGATTGCACGAGAAGTCTGCCGTTGCGTTTGCGGAAATTCTTTTTTTGGGGGTTTGAGTATGGCGGCCTAAGAGGACAATAAGGAGTTCGTTTTCTGTTTGACTGTATAGTACTGCCCCGAGGTTTATACACGTATTAACGTTTTTTTTAACACATCATTACACCAATCATTATGCAAGTCTAATAGAATGTAGCAAGAACATGCTGCATGTGAAAACAGATATCTGAGTGAAAGATGATCCGAAGAGCAAACACATTTGGAGAACACAGGAATCGGTTGTAGAAACAAGAAGTTTACATTTAAACTTCAGACGTAGAATTTCGTTGTTATTTTCAGCATATGACCATATTGTGTGCGGATTTGAACACTGGAAATCGGGGTCCATCGACATACGGGCATATCGCTGTTGATAAAATAAGTCGTTGACAGTTGACCTTACGATAGTATTCCAAAAGTGTCTGGAAAGGAATGAACCACTTTGGAGTTAGTCACAAAAACGATGTGTTTAATAAGAAATACATACTTTTAAAGGATACTTAGAATGTCTTTAATCAGCACACGAAAACAATTGTTTCCCGCTTATCGTTCTAGATTTTGTAGATTCATGACGCCACACAGACCTACTGATGTAAACAATGCATTATGACTATTGTACCTTTACAGTAGTTTTATTTTATCAATTTAATGTTAGCTATTTTAGTATATACGTATGAACGTGTCTTTCTTTTCAGATGAGATTATTCTTAAAATAGATGACTTAGTTTTAATTGGTCGTTCATGAAAAAAAGTGTCGGCTTTTAACCTGAACAAAATATCATGATGAATATACCCCGTACTGCAGTGACGATTTAACAAAAGATAATGATTTATCATTAATGAATTATCCTAAACGTTTAAAAACAAAAACATCATTTCATTCTTCGATACGTACATGTATAATGAATGAGCTACATTGAAAGATCATTTTATCATTTTGATTCAGTTTGTCACATGGAAAAGAACAAGGCAGGCCAATAAAAATGTTTAAGGATTTGTGTAGTTTTTATTTAAAAGCGGTTGTGAAAGGCAGTAAAAATATTTTTTTTTATTTGATAATTAGATCTATTGATAAATTTTAATTAATTAAGCATATTTTTTACACTTATGGATATGTAGCAATATCTTTAGATAATACTTGGTTTACACGTGCTTTAATGTCCTATTAAAATTAATCAGAACTGTGGCATAAGGATTTAGAAATGTACCGGTAAAATAAATAGGTTGTTTGATAAATATAAATGTGAAAAAATGTGTTGATAATCAAAAGATTTTATTAAGAACAAGCATTAATACATGTAATAATAAAACAACGTATGACAAAATCGCATTAAAGGAGATATATAAAAGGGATCTTTGAGTAAACACCGCACATACATATGTACACGTTGTAAAATCAAAACACCGCATAACGTTTCAAAATAAAAATATTTGAAGAAATTTCTCTTCGACTAAAAATATTTAAATTCAATGGTAGCATATTTGTCAATTTGAAAATGAAACGAAAAATAACCGTGAAGCGAATGAGGCAGCATGTTGCCTATAAGCTCTTTAGAAAAAAAAAATCATCGTGAATCGCATGGTTAAAAAACTATCAGTTATCTTTGAATTTGACAAATTCATTACAACTAATTGAAACAAAGCATATACATTTGCATGTAGATCTATGACAAAATCTTCACTACAGAGCTTTAAAAGTTGATTTTGTCTTACTGAAGTCATAAACAATGGAAGTAAGCCGCGTAAGTCGATGTTCCGAGTGAGTGATTTTGATTGACTTATGCGCTGGTATTTTGCATTCATGTAAAATATCTTTAATAAAAAACAATGCCAGTCTTATTAAACGACACTTATGAACTCATTCCGGTATATATAACTCAATATGCTCAGGATGTCGTTTCATATGACCATTAATCTTGAAATAGAAAAAATAAATAATATAAAAAAGCAATTGAAAATTTAAGATAAACTTTTATATCAACTATAATTATAAAATAGCACACGCATTTTCGTCTCATTCGTATTTTGTTTTCCTAATTTGGTAATTCCATGTATATTTATGCTTTCAAATATTTTAATTTCCAATTGTAAATTTTAGAGATCTTCATTTCATCCTCCAAACATCAGAACACTTTTCTGCTTCAGTTGATATTTATTTTAGATCCTCCGTCTACTGATTTCAGCATAGACAGAGTCCGTTTCGTAAACATTTTGAGAGGCATTGTTGTTTCCGTTAATATCTACTGAGTAACAACTTTTCCGGTATGTGCATGAGATCAACGTTAACAACACAACCGTTATCATTGCCCCAGTAGATATAATTATCAAATTGGTCATCTTGGCTGAAGGCAAAAATGGTTTTTCCTGATGTTTTATTGTTTCATTCTCATTTGTTTGATCTGATAAAGATAATCAATTACATCATAAGAAATGTGTGAATTTTTTGTACCATCGATTTCAATTGATTTTCAATATAAATTGCTTTACTCCATTGTTGCAAACTTAAATTCACATTTTTTACCTTATAAAAAAACACTAGGGATGATAAAATACATTTTATTTGTACAACATGGACTAAAAACAACAAAACAATGAATTTGCTAAAAAAAAACCTACTTTAAAGCGAACAATCCCAAAATTAAACTTAAAAATTACATGTAAACTTTGACCTTCTCGGGGGCTACTCATACAGTTCATAAATCCACTACACTCTTATATGGGGCGCATAGATCACAAAATTGTTCATTGCTGCACAATATGTTAATTTTCTCATAAATTCATAAATTTCATGATTAACCTTATTTCAATCCCCCCTATTCGATTAATATGGCAATGAATCATGGAGCTAGCATTTATATCATCCCATTGAATGAGCCATTAAAAAAAATAAAACAAAAACTAATCAGCCAAGGGATCGCAATTTACACTGAAATAGCGAGTACTCTTTAAGCCCCTTTCACAATTTGCGCACAAGCACTTTACAACACTTTGGCTTTCCACTTGCATGCGTTTTTGTGGTCGCATCAAGTCTCCTCAAAAAGTGGTAATGCCTACTATTCATACGCGACCAAATGTGATCCAAATTATTCCAATGCAACGCAAATATATTAGTACAAACGTCTTACAACGGTTTGTGTACTCGCAAGAGCGATGCACGATTTTTAATGATCGTAAGATGAATTGCAGCTGATTATGCGTCTGTTGTGCGACCATGAGGCCGTTGCTCAACGTGTCTCATGCAATCTTGCAACGTTTTACTATCATTGCAAGATTTATCGGTTTCAATTTCCATGGTTTGCCACTAGAATATACTGGATACAGGGTTATTTTCGCCCCATGGCAATTTCGCTTATAATTACGGTTTTGAATCGTCTTGAATTCGCCCTAACAATGTTGTGGTAAAAGAGAGATAATACGAGACATTGGAATTCGCCATGTCTTTATTTGCTAACTAAAGAGCGAATGAGCGACAAAAACCGGGGGCGAATAGTTTCCTTATTCAGTATACGCTGTATAAGCATAATTATCTGATTCAGGCAACAAGTGACCTTAATTTTGGTTGTTGCTTTTAAATTGTCATCTTCTTGGTCGGTATCTTCTTCTACAGAAAGGCGTCGGAAACGGGTGGTATATATATACGGTACACGACATATGTATATATGGTGTATATGTATATATGGTGTATATGTATATATGGTATATATATAAAAACGAAAAATAAAACAAGAATTTAGCATGGATACGCTTCAAATATATTTTTTCAATCAATTAGATATAATGCAAATTGTAAAAGATAAAGAAATTCATGGCTTACCCATTATTTCATCTGTAATGTTATCCAGTGCGCGTGTAGTGATTTTTGATTCTCTCGTTTTGTCTGCATCTACAATGTTTATTTGAGTATTAGAAACTAAAATCTGTTGTTTATGCATCATAAGCTACATTTTATAACTTGAATCTAATGTACCTTCCATTATTTATTGAATGCCTATGATACGGTATATACAAATAACTTTACAGTAAAAATCACTCGAAACGCTTTTCAATTTTTGAAAATGTCTAAATAATACCTGCGAAACTATTAACCTTCCGAAAATATTAACCCAGCAGGGGTAATGGCTTAAACATGTTGATCACCTTATCATATCTATAGAGGATGAGACATGCATCAATCGACCATTGAATTTGTTAGATTAGATAGTGAGCTAACGCGCAGTGTAACCCGCTGGGGGAGGGGGGTGGGGGGTGGACCGATCATGCTGAAAATGGATTGTTTGTATTTTGCGGTTTTACAGTAAGTCCATTCAGAGTGTCGCTCGTTTGTTTTTTGTGAGCAGTCGAGCAATCCCGATTGTAATTCCTAACAGAGGATTCATTTTTTACAGATTATGTTTTATGTCCCGACATCATTCAGATTCTAACAGGATATAGATATCTATATAATAACTCAATGAGATATAAATCTTTCTGCTAGCTAAATGTTCCTACGAAAAGGGGCATCAAAATATAACAACCACACTAACGTATCATTCTAATCTTAGATAGTTTAATAGTAAAGCTGAAAAGAGAGATTTGGGTGTAATTCCCATTCTGGGTTAAATCTTGGTGTTTTGGTAAATTGAGGCCGTTTACCATTGTATACTTTACTTTACTATGGTACAATGTATAAAATTAATTGATATTTTCAACATAGTTATTGTATATGTTTAATTTTTAAAATACATCACTTACATACCTTGAAAAAGCCCCCCCCCCCCATTTTGTGCCTCTTTTCGTAAAAATTCAATGTTTTCTGTCTTTTCATTTCTGAGACATTTTTAATTTTTTTTTTTAAATTTGACAGATTGGAGCAGAATTTTTTTTTGATTTAAAAAAAACTAAATTATTTGATACAGATTTATATTTTTTAAATGAAAAGAGATAAACTTAATCATATTATATTTATTCACTTTGGTACACACATGCATTCAAGAGTACAAGTAAGGTTTACATGTAAAAAAAAAAGATGTAGTTCCCTTTAGATGTTGTCAAGGGGGTGTGTCCTCATACCAAGGTATTTATACAATATAATGCACGTCCCTCCATCTGTATTAGCCAATCAAATGAGGCTTTACAACCAAAATTAAATTATTCATACTTATAAATTTACCTGTGACACAGCCGTGAATATGATGACATCCATAACAATCGCATGTAAAACTACAGAGGTTACCGTAAAAAGGTGGTTTGCATTGTTCAGTGCAATTATATCCTATATATCCAGTTGGGCATTCTACCAAAATATCAACGATGCACAAACATTAGAACCGTTGGAGTATTTATGTTGCTGAAAGAAAACGCCAACCTTTTAGTTTTCAAATTTTACAATTTTATCTTCGTGTAAGAACCATTTTTCAGTGCTAAATGTGTGTCATATGCACGAAGCAAACCTTTACAAAGGTTCTTCTCTTTGAAATAGTTATAACAACAATCATCAAAGCTGTTTTTCAAATATCTGTAAAATCAATGCAAGAGTTAAAAATCTAATAATAGAACATGTAAATCTTAAAGGACAAGTAACTTAATTTGAAGAATGTTTTTGTTGATAAACATGCTACAATGTTATTAAGACCGCTACGACGAATCAGATAAAAACATATAATAAAATTTGATCATACGTAAGATTTATTTATTACTCCAATTCAAGTCTCTAAACAGCTTTTCAAAAACTGATATGTTAAAGTACATGCAAGATTAATTCATAAACAATAAATGTCATTTAATATGTTATATCATTTTCCAAAACATATTTTTAACAAGAAAATTGCAGCCCATATTGCTTTATGATCAATAAATAAAAAAAGACATAGCATTATAAAAAGATCATATAAAATGAATAAGACATTTCAATGCATACTCACCCTATAGAACAACTATTCACGACACTTTTCAGAATATAAAGAAATGCACAATTTAAGAGAAAAACACAAATACAGATCATATCTTTTTTGTATATAGTTAATATCAATTGCACACTATGTTATTAGTTTTCCTAAATCGTTCGACTATGAACATACAGAGCTCAAATCTGAACGCGCATGTGTCAATGACTCACTTTTTTCTATGAGATATAATTATTAATGTCTGAGCTTAAGGAGGCCGATTTTGAATTTTTAGTAGAAAAACTACCATAGCGGAACTCTTTATTTTTAACCATATATAATATACACCAGCCCTAATTCTTTTGCAAAGTTTTAAGAAAATTGACCGTCTGGTTATTTTTAGGACCATATCAAAAACAGGTACATGTAAATTTACAATAGGAATGTTTAGGAAATTATCATTTTCCGTAATTCGAAGCAGATTAAAACATACTTCAAAAGACAATTTTCTCAAATTGTAATCTGTGATTAGTAACATCATTTTCTACCCTATATATATATATATATATATATATATATATATATATATATATATATATATATATATATATATATATATATATTGTTTAATTGGCTTATTAAATTATTAACAAACAAAACCAAAATACCAATTTTAATATAAATTATTTTTTGGCAAATATGCAATAAACTGATTGCAATATTTTTATATCTACAAGGAAGTTCAAACGATCTGTCGACTCCAGAGACGACGCATATTATGTGTGTCTCATGTCTATCTTCCCGTTGTTCAGCATTGTGCAATTCGATCGGTCGTTTTTTAATAATCATACTAACCTGATTAGTACCGATGTTGATTGATAACTATAACACAAAATGAGCTTTCAAAGCAATTTTGTTGATTTTATTTCCTTTTAAATCGGCTTAGGAGTTTACAATTTTTTAGCTATTGGTGTATCGCCTCAAACACTGACGTCGCCATTTTACTGCGAGGTTACACTTCAACTTGTCACTAAACGCGCTATTCATTCTTTTAAATTCCTTTAGAGCAAAATATATTTATAAGGTACATGCATTTTTATTAGAGATGTTTTGTCCGAAAAAAAAATTCTCGCGGATTTTTACTCTTTTTTGATGTTCGATTTTGACATTGATCGAGTATCTTTTCATTTTGCCGATTCAATTTTATACAATATTTGATATCAAAACATAATTGTAGTGCACATTTCATAAAACCTGTGTGGCGCAGGTTTCATTTTCCTGTGCCTTTGATTAACTGAATGACGCCAATTATGTACGCAATTTTTGTCATAACCCTCATACATGACTAATATACAGCTACATGTACGCAACAATGAAAAACAAATCTACAACTCGATAAATAAATCAAAGGTTAACCTGAATATATGTATGTGTCAATGATGCATGCATGTATTTTAATAAACTTTATTGTAAAATGTAAGAGCAAAAAAGAAAATTCCTTTTTCCATGAATTTGATTATATGTCAATCTTCATTTCGTTAAGTTTAATATCATGGATCTAACCATGCGCATATGATTGTCTCGAAGTAGTCATATAAGTTTAAGGGGATGTGCGGCCATCTTTTACATTTGAGCATAAGAATGTAAACATTTCTTGAACTGGCTTGTTTCTGCCCAAAACTGACCAAAACAGTTGCCAAAAGATATAAAAGCAATACATATGAGATTTTACATGTTGTTTTGCATGCAAATTATGCATACAAGAACAGGACAGTGCCTTTTTAATCACTTAAAACAGCTGTCGAACTGCGAAGCTACAGACTTATTTTGAAGATTCAAAATCCTGAAAAAATATGAAGGGGTTTTTTTGGTGTTCTCTCTACAACCATTTGTTGAGAAAAAGGTTGAATTTTGCACATTAATGTAGAAACTTTGCCTCAAAATAGGGTACCCTATTTTTATCAGTCGGCATGGTATCTATTTTTAATACAAAAAAAATCCAGGCTATACTTAAAACTCCCGTGTCTATTGAGGCACATTGACGCTATATTTTCATCGATAAAAATAAATATAAATTCAAAACAATCTGGACTAAATGTGACAGACATCTCTATACCAGCTCCAATTGTTTTGTTTTAGCTCTATGAGTATAAATTAAATTACTAGATTCTTTTTAGAAGAAGGATAGGGGTCCAAAATATTAATTGCCTTAAAGAAAAAATATACATATATTTTTCAATGAAAATGTAACTCTAATGTACCTCCATAGACACAGACAAATATATCTTGTGCAAATTGATGGTTTTTGAGACTCATTTTAAGAATAGGGTCCCCACTTTTGAGACAGTTACAACTTAGATAAGCAAGCTTTGACCTTTTTCTCAACAAATGGTTGTAGAGTAGACACTAATGACCTCCTTTCATATTTTTTCATATTTTTAAATCTTAAATTTAAGTCTGTAGCTGCGCAGTTCAAAGTGATTTAAAAATGCATTGTTCTGCCCTTGTATGCGTAATTTGCATATAAAACAACATAATAAACGTCATATTTATTGCTTTTGTATCTTTTAACAATAGTTTAAGTAAGATTTGATCAGAAACAAGCCAGTTCATGAAATGTTTACATTTTTCTTCTCAAATGTAAAAGATGGCCGCACATCCCCCTTAATACATTTACTAAAGTTTACAACATCACCATTACTTCATATACTTATCAGCTAAGACTGCTTTTTTTAAACATTTCTCTTTATGTCTCGAACCGAGTATTTCGATATCTAACCGGTTCTATTTCACATCCTAAAATTAAAACCGACAACGGTAAATTGCGGCTTCAGGTTTGTCACGAGCAGTGACGTACTTTAAAAACAACAATAAAGTTAATATTTTGTGAATGACTTCTATTTAAAGGTATATGTGGCGTATTTGTAGTGAATAACAATAATAAGATCTGATTATTTGCTTCATTTCTTTACTTAAAGATAGAACTTTCACACAAATTACGCTTTATAAGTCAATCGCGTAACAAAGATACAAGAAATAAAAAAAATATATTTTATTTTTTACCGGCACGGTAAAATATACAAAAGATTTGAATAACCCCGCCTTAAATGGGTCACGTGACATCCATCTTGGTCTATCAACAAGAATGGCGACGACGAGAAGATATAGGTTTACCGTTAAGTTTGACAGATTTGGCAATGAAAGAAAAAAGAGACAGACCGACAAGGATAGGAACAAAGGGAAGATTGTCATCGGAGACCATGTAGATTGATGGAACAGGAATTAAAGCCGAATTAAACTTAAGTTTCCATGATGAAGTTGTAGGGGTTTTGCTTGTCAGGTTCGTGCTCCATGTGTCCCGTGTCTTTACTTTATAAGTTTTAAACCACAAGTGGATTTTCGTTTAGAGGAATTTTTGAATAAAGAATAAATAAACACTCTCAGTACATGCATCCCTCATAGAGAGGGGTATTTACTTTGTTTACCGTGTCGATGATGCTAAAATCGTGCTTCGTCTTTATTACACTTAATAAACAATTTATATCGTTCAACATTAATGAATATCGGAATAATAATGCTTCGAGTACCATCTGATATAAGAATTATTTAATTTAAGACATGAAAAACGTGATTCTTATTTGTAAGCAAACTCTTCTTCCATCGTGTTTTCAATGCTAGGTTTTCCCGCACTCATGCGCAGTGGCGTTGTAAATGGCGGATTACATTAATATTCATCAGACGTGTAGCAAAGTTTAGAGACAAATAACTAAAGACAGAACATGTTTTATGGGCCTAAAGTTTGTGAAACGTCTAATTATAAGAAGTATGATGTATATTTTCACTCAAACTCATGTCAAAAATTTTACTCTAAATACGCCACATATACCTTTAAGTGTCAAGACATCGCTATCATCATAGCCATTATATTAAGGTAGATATGCAGCCATCTTGTACATTTGAAGATAAAAATGTAAAGATTTCTTGAACTGACATGTTTCTGCTCAAAACTGACTCGAATTGTTATCAAAAGATAAAAAAGCAATTAGAATTAGGTTCTACATGTTGTTTTGTATGCTAAATACGCTTACAAGAGCAGAGTCATGACTTTTTCAATCATTTAAAACTGCGCAGCTACAGACGTAAATTCAATGTTTAAAAATCGGAAAAAATATGAAAGGAGGTCATTCACGTCCATTCTACCATCATTTGTTAAGGAAAAGGTCTAAACTTGCTTTTTATAAGTTGTAACAACTTTGTCTCAAAAGAAGATACCCTATTCATAATATGGGTCTCAAAAACCATGCATCATTTTGCACGATATATATTTTTGTCTGTGTCAATGGGAATACATTAAAGTTATATTTTCGTTGCAAAATATGTGTATATATATTTTTATTTAAAATGACATGTGGTGATAACGTGTTCAAATTCAAAAGTCAAAAGGAAAATTACAACACATGAGCAGAGAGAACACGGACCTCTTAAAAAAGAGGTAGGATCAGGGGCCATGGAGGAGTAAGTATACTCTGCAGACCGGTCACACCAGTCGTGTGCTCTTTATCGTCATCGGGATAAAAGGAAAAGTCCCTACACAATTAGGTGATTCATTATGGTCTAACAATTATTGTGAAAAACGTCAGTCAGCATGCGACCCAATGGAGGATTGTGTTTGCTCAAAAGGTCGTTCTATCGACCATAGAACCATAGAACTTACGAAAAGATGACTTCAAACAAGACTGTTGATAGTCCTGTTTTTTCAACATGTTTGTCAGTAGCATGCCTCGTCTTAAAAACTGGTCATACGAAGAGCATATACTTGCATATCGAATAAACTGAGAGAGAAAAACACCATATGCAGGTGATGAAGGTATATTGCTACATAAGTAAGGAAAGTTAACTATGGAAAAATTGAAGTCGTCACGTTTATCATAAAGGTTTGTTGTTACAGTGCTGCCATCCTGAAAGTTGACAAGGATAAGATAGGATAGGATGCATGATGCACGATACATGATAGAAAAATGAAAGTAAAGTTCTATCCTATCCTATCCTATCCTATCCTGCATCCAGTAGCCAATCAGATTCGAGTATAAATTTCAGAGTTATTTTTGAAAACGAAAATTAGCGTAACAGTGCATTTGAAATGTCAATTTAATTCGTTTTACAAGTTAAAACATTTAAGAATGATTATTGATGTATTATATCAACAAAACGGTGCATAACATTGATGCGCGCTTGTCGGCACTACATGTTTGTCAATTCGTACGCAAGTATGGAGCGACTGTGAGAATTCAATCTCACACATGATTACTTCATAAATAGATTTCTTTAATTCATTAAAAGTCTACAAAATAATATATAAATCAAACCTAATTAAATTTACAGCCGAAAAATTCGGCATTTTAAAAGATACATATGTATACAAGAATCAGACATTGTGTGTACTTTTCACGTTTCATAATTTCTTCGATGCCCGATAACAGGGACGTATATTTCTGTCCGATATTTAACTGAACAGATCAAATTAATAAATGTTAGCTAGCTATAAATGCATATCAACTTATACTTTTAAAATAACTCCGAATGGTTTAACTATAAATGAGATCTTTGTAATGATTCCTAAAGAAATTATGATTTCCAGATCGTGTTTACATCTATCGCCGAACGAATTGCTCGATTAATGATAATTACGCTTAGTTATTATGTGATAAGAAAAATAATTTGATAAAAATATGTGTTTAAACAATAGTTCAATAAGTACATCGAAGTTTTTTGTTTTAAATCTTATAAAAACAAAACTCGTATCGCTTACCTGTTTGTTTACGTTATTGTGTACATCCAGCGTACGATTTAATTTACCGCTGCACAGGTAAATTGGTTATCCCGCTCTAAGAACTTTCGGTTTTATGTTTTGATTAGTCAATTTAAGTACTATATTAGTTGATAAAATAATTTAGTTCTTAAATTTCGTTTTATTTAACTTGTATTCCTATATTTGGATGGTATGGGGTAGGATAGGATAGGATAGGATATGATAGAGCTGTTTTGCAGGATAGGATGCAGGATACAGGATATAGGATAGGATAGGATAGTTTTGTCAACTTTCACAATAGCAGCACTGTAAGTTACCAAACATGTCAATTTCCAGTAAAATATCCAAATATGAAACATATGACACAGACTCTGTGGTATCTTAATTCAAATTCACTGGGATATATGGAGTCGACGTAGTTATGGAAATAAAAAATATGTTAATTGATAATGCGTCGTGGATATACATGGATGTTGAGTTGAAAGCCACAGCGAGTGATTTACTTTTTTCACATACAGGTTTTTGAAAAAAAATTCTGCTTCATATGAATACAAAGATAGGTCTGCTAACAATGGGCACAATTGGTACCTATGGGTATTCCAACAGATTGTTAGCTAGAAGACCTGATTTCCAAAAACTACATAGATCTACTAGAAATTCAAGCATCTTTTTAATGTCAACGTCAGGGTACTTGTGTGCACAATCCGAATGGCTTTTAAAAAAATAATTTTACAAATTAACGATGACAAGGTAAGTAAATTCATTTTTGGACACCTACCCTTCTTCTAGAAAGAATTGAATTTATACTGAAAAACACTATTGGAACATTCAAGACATATTGTTTTGCATTGACAATCATTTATTTATTTATTTTTTTACTAGATCATACCCTGCGCAAGCGCGGGAATTCACACTTTACACATTATTATCATGCTGAATATGTTGAACCATATTTTTGTTCATTTTTGTATATACTGTGTCCGATTTTTTCCTTATCTTATTCTTTAAAATTGAAATAAAAAACAAACTGCATTGTTGGATATTAAGAGGAGCGGGCATGGATTAAAAATCTATACTAAAATGGATAATATAAACATGTACGTGGCCTTAATCCTGTTTGTTACACCTGACTGAAAAAATAAACTTTTTTATTGTATATATTTCAAATCAGTGAATGGGTATTTAGTGTATCTCTCTCTAAATTTTGTTCTTTTGGTCAATCTTCAATATAATTTGTATTACTCTACCAAATAATAATTTCAGAAAAAAGACTGTTTTGATAAACAATCTGGATGTGGGGATCCCCAATAAACTTATAGACATATATACAATCATCTGTTCATTAATGTTTACAAATTAATGTCTAAGGTTTACAACCAATCTGTTGTGGTATAAAAAATGTAGGAAATTAAAACACGTTAGGTTATGCATTATTATCCATTTGCATGCATATTTTAAACCAAAGTTGCCAGATTCAAAGTATCTGGCCGATGGTTAACTCGCCCTACACTTTCCGCCATGATGTCAATTAGTCAACCCGTTTCGGGGCAACCCGTTCTGGAAAGTTCTTTCCATTAATACTAAAATCGCATTAATTGTTCCATTTTATTTATTAATTTTTTGTACTAATAGAAGTCCGATCCAAGGTATCTGCCAGCGATGCATGATGAACTCGTCCTACACTTTTCGTTAATTATTTAATCCGCGTTCTTGGTTACCCCGTTCTGGAAAGTTCTCAAGCGAATGTGTATCAAAACTAAAATCGCCATCTAAAGAAACGAATTGACTCATTTTATTTATTCAACATTTGTCAAACCTTCATTGTATTTTTTAAATATGCTCACAGTAAATATATCCACTCTTTACGTAATCATTCAATACTATTTCATTGAAAGTATATAGTTTGATGCAAACTATCCCTGACTTGGATCCGCCAAAGCGTGTCCACCACCTTACTCTCATTTTTGCTATTTCGGGCTTGTTTATCGAAAATGAAAGTAGGTTTTTGATTAATTTAACAATAATAACTTATCAGTTAAAATGCAATTATACCTTACGGACATCATCACGCATGTTTTGAAATACTAAAGGTGTAAGCAAGAACTGTGGTTCAGGCATTTAGTAGTTTATTTGCAAAATGCCTTAATTTATAAGTATATATTTATTTTTATTTATTTATTTATTTATTTTGAGCAAAAACAAGTCAGTTCAAGATACGTTTACAGTTTTATTATCAAATGTACAAGATGGCTGCACATCCCCCTTAACGTGTCCATGCATCTGTTTATCAGATCCAGATGAGTTGAACTTTCCAAAACATAACATTCAACTACTTTAATTATCGTTTTAAATGGGATTGAGTTAGCTCAAAGAACACAAAACTAAATCGAAAAATATGTTTTTGATGGTACTCAAACATCTATGTCAGGTGTTACATGTAATGTTTTTGTTGATAATATCAATTTCAAACAACGTAGTTTCAACTCATTCCTCTGTTCAATTCATAATAAACAGGTTCAGTTTCATGAATAGGTTGTGCTTCCACGTCGTTACAGTTCAAACTGACTAAGGACTGATGTCTCCATATTGTATGAAAGATCAGCACAAGTAGCACAAGCGTTATCGTTCCTCCAGTAAGTAAGATAATCAAATTGAAAGATATCCGTTTCTTCGTTGGTACTGCTTTCTTTTCATTTAGAGATTCTGATACGTCATTGGATGCTATTAGAATAGACAGTTTACATGTAAGAATTGTTACACGGCTTGTCGAGGGCGCGCTTTGCATCATTTGATACTCGAAATGTGTATTACATCAATTGGTTTTTACAGTTCGTAGAACACTTAATAGCTACTCATATTATTAATTTGCTAGTGTGACCATCTGTCCAAGTCTTGCTGTTATAACAAATGCTTAAGATTTGCTTTTAAGAATAGTGTATAAGAAACAATAACACGTTTAAATATTAAGTTATTTTTTTGTTTTTAATCCCACTCAATATAAACCATTTCAAACAGCGTAAGTTGTTTTTTTTATAAACTATAAATGATCCTGATGTTGGTCACTATTACCCGTATGAATTGAATTATTTTGGAAAATCATAGATAAACTTACTTCTTAAGAAGTCGCAAATATCTTTTAACTTTTTATATCTTGTTAATTTTAAGTGAATGGTTTTAGAAATTGATAATAACAAACTTTTTTGTTCATTTATAATTACCTTTGGTAGTCATACATCCCAGTATATGATCGCATGTTGCACATGCACATGTTTGATTGCACCAACCTCCATAGGTAGGCCAGGGACATCTGTCAGAACAGTTTTGTCCAAAATATCCAGCTGGACATTCTACAATTTGCATAATAGATCAACATACATAAAACAAGAACTATCATACATCATTTATAGAAATATTTTAATCCGACGCTGGTGTATATTATTTCAAAACGTCGTTCACATGACTTGAATATTTCTTTTTTAAGTTAAAAATGTTAATGAAGGAAACAATACATGCAAAGTATATTCTATCAATAAAAAAAAACAGAAGCGTATAATGCTTAACAAATTGGGTACTGGTGAAATAGTAAATACAGAGACGACATCAAATTAAGTTAATGCGGTATAACATAATTGTCGTAAAATCTTTTTGAATATTGTATGTATGACGAATGGTACCTTTAAATTCTGAAGATAAAATACACCCAAATACGTGATGGCAAAATGAGCAGTTACATATATCGCTGCAAGCCCTTCCATACGATGGCAGGACACACCTTTCAGTACAATCATTTCCAAAGTATCCAGCAGGGCAGTCTAAAATTTCAATGCATCATTATAAAAAAAAACCCAAAAAAACCCCAAAACAAAAAACAAAAAAACAACAACAATATTGAAATTAAGACTTAATTTTTATATTGAACTGAACATGTGGAGTATATTTAAGCTTTCATCTGTTTCGTAAAAATAGATCGAAGTAAAATTACCTTTGCAATCATTACCATCTTTGTATTGGTTAAACAGACACAGTTTTGAAACTAGTGTTTGTCTCTCTGATGAAAAAAGAAAAGAAATGAAAGTAGTTAATATACTCTAACGAACTATTTAATATTAATGTGGTTATTATATTTAAATTATTAAGAGGATAATAAAACACAGCAAAACAGGTTTTAAAATATTTTTTAACAACCGAATACTCTAATTGCAATTTTAATAACAAAAGTAGACAAAACGATTAACACGGTTGTTATGTTATTCCTAAGATGAACACATAGGAAAACACTAAAGGAAAAAACAAAAAGGAATGCAATGTTTTGACTTATATTATTATTTTATTTCATTTTTTAACGAAAATTGGAAGTATTAGAAAAAGATGACAAAAGTGTCTGGAAAAAACCCCAAGAAATTTAAACAAGGTTTAAAATCCAACAATCAAAACTTTATTCAATTTACTAAGTCCTAAGATAGTTCTTGATAAACATGTATTGATGGCAACGGAAGTACATGATTATCGGTCTTAACATTTTATTTTTCAGATATAATCTTTCAAGAATACAAATAGGTTTTTTTTGTAAACTGATTTGGTATTACACGCAAGCAAATATTATAATTTTTAATGTCATTTCGAGGTAAAAACATGTAAAAATGTATTTTTTTAAGAGATAACCAATTTTAAATTAATTTTTTTTCACGTCAGTAATATTTGTAATCATTATTATTTCACACTTCAAAACGTTTTCATAAGCAGTTCCACAAAAAGGGTCCTTTTATGCAAAATATTTTTACTTATCAAGACATTCAAAGATTAAATCAAGCCTCTGTTTTCTGTTTTTCTGATCGTTTATTTAACCTCCCTTTATCTACATGTTTTATGCCCTTGTGAAGTCTTTGCTGTTTTTTAATAACCAGCACCAAACTTTTTCACACATGCAAGAGTAAACATTTATCATCGTTATTTCAATTATGGTTTGGTACACAATATAGATCAATAATAAGACAAAAATATAATATTCCATTTATTTATAATCAACAAGCACAATTCAGAGACATATAGTAAAGGTAAAGAGTAACAAATACCCCACTTTTTATGTAATAAACATGCAAGAAAATGTATTTATGATATAACAATTCATAAGTTTGCTTTGAATGACTATGATAAAAGGATATCAAAATACTGTAGAGTGTAAAAATTTGAATTTTAAATAAGTTTTCTTCATAATATAAATCTCATTGCCATTTAATTGATTTATAATATAATTCTAATTAAAATTATTATTACGTTCAGCGGTATTCTTTTTGCATCATTAACGTTAAACTCACATATTTAACATATATTTGTTTATAATAACAATCAATAATTATTTATAAAAAAGCCTAGTGTCTTAAATCAACCATCTATGTGTGCGGTGTTATTATATTAATGAAAACAAAAAAATAATATGAATGTTTTAAAATTATTGATTATTCATGATATATCACACTTTTGATTATTTTCAAGCGTACGCCTACGCGATGCACACACATTTGTGGAGATTGTTCGTCAAACAGAACGTTATTGTAATATAAGTTTATATGGTTTTAGATGTCTGTCAATCATTACCTGTGAACTCGGGGGTTAATATGCATCCCACTTCATGATGACAAGCTGAACAGTTACATACTCCACCACATAAAACCCCGTATGATGGCGGAGTACATTTTTGAGAGCAGTTTACTCCAGTATATCCAGCTGGACATCCTACAAATTACAACGCATCATTACTTATATTTAGAACAATCTGAATAAGGGCGTAATATTCTTTGTTTTTTTTAAACTGCCTAAACAGCACATATTTTGATTTGCATAAGAAATAAAGTTTTAGTTATCGTAAATGTTGCAGGATAACCTCCAAGGCCAAGAAATATTATTTTGAAATATAAAAGCAGAGGCGTGATCACGTTAACAAGAACTTTATTTCTATTCTACTTGCAGCTCAGAAATTGTGTTGACCATTTTCCTTTAAAGGGAAAAAGTATGCTATGGAGACGGTTGTTCCGTGTAACGCTAAAGGTTTGTGTAGTAATGTTTAATTATGTGTATCATGAACAATTAATCACAGACAACATTGTACCGATCGAAATGACATGCAGACAACATATATTTCGTTGGATGTTTAAACATCCGTGCAAATATGTTAGGGAGTTCCCAACTCTTCGAAATAAACATTTCAGACATACACATCGTTTTGACTGGAAGTAAGACGTGAAAATTGACATGGTTTTAACGAACTCCGTTCTGAAGTTATGTATACCCATGATTAATGCGATGTTGATATGACTGTGTTTCTGATGTGAGAATGTTATAATGACGTTGGTAGAAAATTCTAGAAATAAGTACGAGTTTTTTTTTTAATGTTGCAGAATAATCTCCGATGTCGAGAAATGTTGTTTTGAATTATAAAAGCTGAAGCGTTAGTTGAGTCTGTTGTATGTTGAATAACATTTCGAGACCGAGGAGGTCATCCTGTAACATTCACGATAACAAATTTTACAGTAAAACTCGGTTAAAGGTAGTCATAGGGACCAATTGATTTACCTCTTTGTATCCGTACTTCGTTATATCTGTATAACGAACTCGTAAAAATAATTTTAGCGAATTCACTATATACATGTTTTCTTTCATCAAACTTCAATTTTTGCTAAAAGAGGCTTAGAATGAAAAAACATTATTTTAAAACATTTAATAATCGGATTGTGAATTGAAGAATTTATGTGAAAAAAATTAATTCAAGCTATTGTGTTAAATGATAGTGCGAACTTTTTAAACTGTAAGGAAACTCGTTATAAAAGTCTTGATTTTTGTTATAATATACCTCTACGAGACTGAAAATTAGTTTGCTATATCTGTAAATTAGTTATATCCGAATTCGTTATAACCGTAAAAGTTTGCAGAAATTTGTTGCGAATTTTATCAGGGACTCAACAATCTTCGCTATATCCGAGATTTCGCTATATACATGTTAATACAAAACGAGTTTTACTGTATTTCTGTTCTATTAACAGCCAAGATTGTCCATCAAGAAGAATTCGGTCATTTAGACTGATATTACGTGTAGTTCCAAATGTTTTGTTAGTACGCGTATCAATTACAGGCAACCGCTCGTACTGATATGCAGACAACATATTTTTGTTAGATTTTTGTTAGATAGTCAGATCAATTCTATGTAAAAATCAAAATTCGGTGACCATGCATAGTCACGAATTAGCTTCATACTTGACAATTTGATCAGTAAAAAAGCCTAACACCATTTATTTGGCGATATGTGGTCTCTTTGTGTAGGATATATAACTTTCTAATCTAACCGACTTTCTTGACAATCATTACTGTGCTGATTATATAATTAAGCCATTATTGTCTTCATTGCACTTATTGGACTTATGTCAACTGATACATGCATCGACCTCAGATCGACCTCGCAAGTTCACCCGATATCAATTTTGTGTCTTCGGTCGATATCACTTGAGGTTTTGTTCATAACCGCATATGGACTTACAATGAAGTCCATAATTGTATATTGTTTTATCATATATTTAGATACAAACTTACTTTTGCAAACATCTCCATCTTTAAAGTAACCGTATAAACAATCTTCAGGTATTTCTTTAATATCTCTGCTGAAAGAACATTACAAAAATACAGTATAATTGTTCAAAATTACAAAATATCAATTAAAAATGTTTTAAAAACAATTAAAAAAAAAATTAATATGGCGCCGACAGCAGCACTTACTTTTTCAGGCAATTAGCATCACTAACAATCCAAATAAAGAAAAAAAATACTTTCCATCTATTTATATATGTACAACCATACATTACCACTGCAAATCAATTCAGTTTCAGTAACATTGTGAACTTATAAGCTCATAGATTATTTATATGTATGACATACCATTTGCTATGATCGATTTATTTCCTGGGTTATTTAAAGCATTGTTTTTAGTCTTTACACACAATGAATTGCGCAGATAACCACAACAGTTAAAAATATATACATACATGTAATAATATGTTAAGAATGTTTTTCTCTTGCAAACGCTTAATCCTTTTTTTTTCCTTTTGTGTAATTAAAAATGAAAAGAATTGAAAAGTATAAATACATCTTTAATTTCAAACTTCTCCTTGACTAGAAGACCGCGATGTACAAGAAAGTTTTAATGAAACTAAAATTAATTAATATCTGTTTTTCCCCAAGTCCGCTTGTCTGCGCTAAACTCGTATGGTGTGACAAGTCAAAGGCAGGTGCACCCGCGTGCAGTCGCCAAAAGTCAGATGACGTAATACGTATTCGCACGATAGTTTTTAAATTGAAATCAATATTTAAGAAAAAAAAATGATGGCTTTTATTTTTTTTATAAACAGCCCTATCTTGTTTATTTCATTACACATTAATTATGAATATTTTGGCGCAACACATAAATTTGTATTTGAATACAACTTAAACTTTTTAATTTTCTTCTTTGAGTTATTCGCTGTAAAGACCGTCCCCTACTATCACTATAATTAATTTTCACAACACACCTCTTTCCCCATTCTCCATGTTTGGTAGTTGATTTGGAATAGATTGCAGCGATGTCACCAATGACGTCGCCATGACGTGACATGGCAGGCCATCGGACTTTGGAGTCTTCCATATACATGAAAGATTAAATTTGCAAAAGTATATACTTCCGTACTTTAATTTATTGCAGAAATTCTCACGCGACTCAATTAAGCCGTTAAATGTGGTGCCTGTGATCTGGCACCGTTGCGTGTCCATAATACTAATTTTCCTGTGTTTATTTTAATTGGAACATTCAGAGAAATGCATGCATTTCCATAAACATGTTATAAAAGTTAATGTTGCT
This sequence comes from Magallana ariakensis, assembly GCA_020458035.1. NCBI lineage: Eukaryota > Metazoa > Mollusca > Bivalvia > Ostreida > Ostreidae > Magallana > Magallana ariakensis. Next base: position 29,020,486 of record CM035813.1, read on the forward strand.
TGTAATCGCTAGCAAAATCGCATAAAAACAATCAAACAGGCAAACAGACGGACATACAGACAAGATTAAAATGTTAATTATTAATGAGTTTCAATGTGTTTTATTTATTTTATTTTTTTATTGTTGGTTTATATATACATGTACATGTATGACAAAAGATGATATATTGAAAACTTATCTTTAGAAAACAGAGAGGTTACTATGAATCTCTATCGTACACGTGTCTTTAGCCTATAGTTCTCAAAATATCAACATTCATATTATTTTAGCTGGTATCACATTAAAGAATTTGGTTCAACTAATGTACATTAACTGTTTCTATTAAGAAAGAGGATTTTCTATTCGTGTCCTCTTTTTTCAGTGCAAAATGAAAAATGAACACAACGCAATAACAGAAATGTACATGAATTTTATTCATTTTTGTAGTTAAACACAACATAAATTGGTGAACCCACCATCTTTTTTACACAAAATCACATTTTACAGTATCTTTAAACCTTCATATTCTACAATAACAGTCAAAATATTGGTGACTCCATTAATGTTATTCATCGAATATCTCACTTACAAATAAACTTGGTGGGTCCACCAATAATAAGATATTGGCGATTCTATTTTTTTTTTAACAGCATTAAATGTTTCATCCACAAAGGGCCTTGGTGGTTCCACCAAAAATCAATTGTGAATTTATCCGTATACAGTTTTGTATTTCATTCAAAGAATTGGTGAACCCACCAACAAAGCAATGATAGCAACATATGTTCTCAAATATTTCAGTTTTTAAGAAACCTTTATTGGTGATTCCACCTAAATACAAATATGCAAAAATCGTTTTGTCTTAATATTTTACTGATTAAATTTGGTGAACACACCAAAAAAAAAAATGCAGACAGAATTTCGATATCCAAATATTTGTGGATCCACCAAAATAAAATTCTACAAACAAATTAAGAGTACAATGTTGGTGCATTCACCAAAAGTTTTTTAAACATTTATCGATGGCACTAAATAAACAGAAAAACCACAAAATGGTGTGTTCCCGTTTTGCACACATTTGATAATTGGGTATAGAACAGTAGGTGTGATTTGTGTTGTTATAGCAATTATAGTCTGCTTTCAATCCAATATTTTACCTGGATTTTTACCTGTGTTTTATCAGCACATTAACGATGAAACAAGAAGAATATAGATACATGTATTTTGTTGTGTTTTAGGTTTAATAGCTAATACCTATCATCAATTTTTTCATTTGATAAAATAAAGATTTTTTTTATTCTTAAATTTCCGCTCATTGATAAGAAAAATAGCGATAGATGATTTAACTTTTACATTTTTTTCTATTTACGTTTAATATAAAACTGAATGAATTGAGGAAAATTAGTCGGTCAAATGCCAGTTGAAAGCTGATTCAATGGACAATTATAGTATGAAGGGGAAAACTACATTCATTTGGGGTACTCCGAATCTCTTAATACAACTTAGTTGAAAAATATGTAAATTGCATGTTTATAATTGGTTGTCTGGTATCAACAGAAAGAAGATTATGTAAGGAAACATATCTTTGTCACAAAATATTTCAATCTTTGAAGTAGCGACTTTGAAGGTAGTTCTTATGACATCACCGCTTTAGTATATTGCAGGTAACTTTCTGCATTCCGACAAAAATAATATTTTTAATATTGATTCGATATACCCTAAACTGAAGAGGGTTGAAAATGCATGATTTAGTTCTACATTTGATAGGTTTTGTGAAATAAATTTTTACAGTTCTTGAAGCATGGGCATATAAATATGCCGATTTATCATCATACAGTTTGTCAATTTTCTTCGATTATTCCAGCCACAGCATACATGAAAAAATATTTAACAGCGTTTTCACTAGACAAATTTCCTCTATTGATGTCAGCGAAAACATCTATTAAATATTATCGTAAGATATTTTCTCTTAAAACTTGTAACAGATAACTTATGACTGTAGGGTAGTTTCATCCGTTAATGTCTTGTACATTTTATAGCGACACTTCAAACGTCCGAAAACACGAAACGCAATGCGATTCAAAATACCACCAAAAGACTGTAGCTCATTGAAGATTACTCCTCATCCAAGTTAGATATATTATTCTGTATAGAGTGTCCATCCAAATGCAAAGTATCATTATTATTTATTTTTTGCATTAAGTATTAAGGTGACTATATTTTGAAGTAAAAACAACTTGGAATTCATCTTCAATAAGGAAACCTATTCCAAGTAAATTACAGAAATATATAACAGAACTACGACTATCGTCACATCGCCTGGCTATTGAAACTTGTAGATATGATAACACAAATAGAAACAATAGATTTTGTCCACATTGCGGAACTAGTGTTGAAGATGAATTTCATTTTATATTTGTTTGTCCTTTATAAGGTACATTACGCAAATTATACATGCTGATGACGTCACTTCCGGTTTTGAGGATTTAGTGAATTTTTAAGGACCATTTTGTTCACGTAACTTCTCAAAAACTAATTGTGATAGAAACGTTGCTCAAAATAATGTTCTTAACAATATGGTACCTAAAATTTTTTTGTTGGTGGCCCCAGTAAGGGGTTTAAGGGTCGGCCCCTAAAACACAGTTGTTCAGATATATCTAGAACGTTTAACAATTCCTGAACACTTGTTGAACAAAATGTATTTATCATTACGAGACCTTTTATTTGATATTAAGAAAAAAGCGCTGGCTCCTTAAATTAGGGGCCAAGAGGGCTCTTAAATCTATTTATAATACCTTTTTACAGAACAATAGTTTGTTATTAATAATAGAAACAAAAATATTCATTGTTCATCTATTTATCTATACAGTACCATACCTAAGTCATATGTTACGTAATTAGGGTTTCAAGGGGCCAGAAGTCCAAAACTCTGATCATTAATATCTAGAAAAGGAGAAAAATTTGGAAAGCATTGTAGAAGAAAAGTTGCTCAAAATATTGTTCTTAACAAAATGATACCTAAAAATGTTTTGTTGATGGCTCCAGTAACGACTTTAAGGGTCGGCCCCTAAAACACAGTTGTTCAGATATCTCTAGAACGGTTAAAATTTCGTGAACACTTGTTGAAAAAAATATGTTTATATTTGCGTGACCTTTCAATTGATATTAAGAAAAAGGGGCTGGCCCCTCAAATTAGGGGCCAGGAGGGCTACAAAGTCTTTAGGTAATATTTTTTTCAGCGATAATTTGTTATAAATCATAGACGCAAAACTAAGAGCTTATTAAGCTTAATTAAAATCTGAAATCCGTTTTAAAATCGGATGATGCATTACAGAGATATAGGGGTTTAAAAATTGATTTTTCCGGAAATTTTGATTTCACATTCTTGGTTAAGAAAATAGTGTTATGTTCAAAGTTTAAGTAACTCGTACCTAAAATAATTCGATGATTGTTAAATCGTACTTAAAACATTTGGATTTGGATTTTGCAAAGTCGTTCTTGAAATTGATAAGGTTTGTGTTAAGTCATACTTTGAATCGTTCGGAATTTGTCAACTCGTACCTAGAATAATTCGATTTTCTTTTTTTTTTTGTTTTAGTTACTTACGTTTATTGGTTTAAGAACTCTGCTTCTTAGAGGAATTTCTAACTTTACTTTCGACATTAACGGAAGACCCACTTGTTGCTTTGCAACGAGCTTTGCTCTAGTTTGTTCTTGTTTTTTTTTTCTCAACCTGTATATATACTTAGTAGTACATGTTATCCTTTGTACGTGCACAAGTTCTCTTGTAAATACACTACCTCTTCATGTTATACATACATGTATGTTATACTGATATGCTGTAAAGCTTAAAGAAATAAAGAACTGAATACTTAAATTCTGCAAAATATAAATATCAACGCAATTGCGAGTATATGTTTTACTTATTCTATTGTCAAAACCCTTCACAGGAACTGTGATACAGACTATAGCAATTAAGCAATTATCTCACCTGGTCAAATTCCCGTTTCGCACACATTTTTTCTATACCTAATATATATATTCTATACCTAATTTTCAAATGTGTGCAAAACGGGAACAAACCCCACAAAACATGTCAGTTTATATACAAAACAAGAAAGTTAGTGAAGCCACTAAAAAGATTGACAAAATTTAAAATAACCATACTTGGTGGATCCACCAGAAATCAATTTCTGCGAATCATAAAAAAATAGATTTCAAAATTGGTTGATTAACCAAAGAAACCCCGAAAACAATTAATTTATCGCTGCTATTGAATAAATAATTGGTGGGCCCACCAAAATGAATACTATGTTCAGTTTACATACAAGATCAGAGAGTTGGTGTTGGTGTTTTTAAAACACTTTCATTTAAGATGAATGAGGAAAGTTTAGGAATGCCTCTTATGCTACGAGTTTTGCGACGCTTAAACCATGCTTTTTTACCTCCTTTGGGTTTCTTGTTGGGAGAGTCACCCATCCCTATGTAGAACGTTTCCACTATCGAACCATTGTTTTTAACTTGTAGTAAAGTGGAAGAGTGAATTTTCTCAAATCGCACATATTATTTGGCATCAAGGTCTGAATGTCATAATTAAATAAAGTTAATAATCATGGTGACATTAAGAAGTACATGTAGCTCAGTGGGATCAGCGAACCTTTCGGCATCATTTCCTCTTCATTTTTTAGGCACGTTGCTGAATCATGCATTGACATTCTCATGTGCATATCCTACCACAAAGAAGAAAAGGTGTACCTGAAAATACATAATTTTTTCAATCTTTTTAATTGGATCTTCGATAAAAGCAACGAAACTATGTTTCCTATAGCGAAAGTGTTAATGCATTTCTATCCTTATGAATGAATACATTTTGCCAATAAACTAAGGAAGTAACTGCTTACACCTTCTGTATTTTAAGACTTGTGAGAAAATGTCCGTAAACTATAATTTTATTTTTGATTGATAAATAATTATTGTAAAATTAATAAAAAACCTACTTTCAATTTTGAAATAGCATGAACGAAAGTAAGGTCGTAGACACGCTTTGGCGGATCCAAGCCAATGGAACTGATTAGCATAAAAAATATATATTTGCAATGAAATAATATTGAATAAATACGTTAATATGAATAAATGTGGTATGCATAAAATAGGACGATACATATATATACATCATAAGTGTGGGGGATTTTTTTTTTCGAAACAGTCTTTTATCTGATATATTTAATTTGGGACGGTGTTAAAACTTAAAACAACATTTAACCTAAAAAACAAAATCTAAAAAAGAGATAGGTCACACTATACACCCCCTCCCCATGTCCTAATGCATGTACAGCTGTATTAATCGATTGAAGGTTCACATTTAATACAAAATTAAAAGATACTGCAAAAATTGGTAAATTTTCCAGTTACATCAATAAAGTGGAAAGCCGAAAAAGTTTGTATTTTTCCGGTCCAATACATTCTAGGCAACATACATCAACTGTATACATGTATATATGATCAATTTCAGTTAAGATGTTTATCACTGTCATATCCTCTGAATATATCGCCAGTTGCTACTTGATTTCAATTTTAAACCATAGATCAAGAAAAACAAGAAAAACAAATAAGGAAAAATTCGGACACAGTATAATATATACAGAAATCTGGTTCAACACACAAAGCCCATTAATGTCTATCATCTAACATTGATTTGATTTTACTTTTTCCATCCAATAATTTATATATTAATTGCCTGTGAATTCATTTGACGATTTATAAAAAAAGTTGTTGTTAAAAAAATATGCTGGCTCCCACAAATGGCGTTAATTAGGTCAAAATGGCGAATCAAAAAGGCGGATAACAAAATTTTGTAATTTCTTCCTATATTTCTAAAATGGAAAAAAGACTTGAGACAAACGATTATTCGGTCCAGCAAAGTTTTTAATCATAACTAAGGTGTGGTTAGTTAGGAATGATATGCTGTATTTCAAGAAAAAAGCGTTAATTATGAAAAAAAATGGCGATTTATAATGATGGACATCCAGTTTTATAATTTTGTCCTTAAGTTTCTTAAATGGAAAAAAGCGTGAAACAAACAATTATAATTCTGTTTAGCAAATTTTAAAATCACAAAAAAGGCGTGCTTAGTAGAAGAATTTTACTGGTCTCCACAAAAACGTTTTTATGTCGAAATGGCGGACAGCCAGATTTCATAAAATTTTCCTAAAGTTTCTCATCATAAATGGATAAAAGCATGAGACCAACAATTATAATGCTGGTCATCAAAGTGTATAAACATAATGAAGCTGTGCTGAGTCTGAACAAATAAGCTTGCTATGACGGAAATGGTGTTAATTAGGTCAAAATAGCGTTTTTCAAATAGGCCGACAGCAAGATTTTCTAACTTTCTTTTTCAGTTTTTTAAATAAGAAAAAAGCATGAAACAAACAATTGTAGTCCGGTCAAACAAAGGCTCTATACATAATTAGGGCATGCTGAGGCAGAAGATATTTGCAGGCTTTTACAAAATGGTGTTATTTTGGTCAAAATGGCATTTCAAAAAGTCCAACAGCCAGATTTCATAATTCTCTTTTAAAGCCTTTTTGAGGGGTAACATGTGCAACTATCATATAATACAAATGTGCACCTGACAAATTAAATTGGAACACTTTAACGAATAAAAAAACCCAAACAGTTTCACTCCTGACACAAAATGTTTATTTTCTCCGTTTTATATTATTTAGGCGTATTTGTTATTTAAACATGCTCTGTTCATGATTTTAAATATCCATCTTTTTCCTAAACCTTTCTGGGTTTTTTTATTACACTTTATTGACGATTTCTTTGATATGCCGTAGAAATAGTTAAGAAGATGTGGAACATCCTGTCAGTTCGTAAAATGCGACAAAATGCTGACAAAGTTATACAGAGCGGAAGTTTTCTGCACTACACTGTGGAAAGGGTGTTTTAGGCTTAAAGGACATCGGCTTAAGACGCTTATATGATAACAGGTGCAATCGGCTACTTGGGAACAGTGTACGGCATTAATAACTATTCTAGTGTATGTCTGTCTCTTCCTTTAACGCCCTTATAACAAATAAATTTGACTAATATATCATCATATGCACAGGAAAAGCTCGTGATTCAAAGTTTTCCCCAAATCAACATATCGTACAGATTTATATATAATGATAAGTAAGGGCCATATGTATTGGTCAACCCGAAGAATTTTACTCTTTTCAACATTATTAGGGTCAATTTATACCTTGTATAAGGAGTAAAGCTGTCTATGTCTACGTTAAGGACCTACGATCTTGATCCTGAAGCTCTCTAAGATTTGATAGCTTGCAACTGAACCTTTCTGTGTAAATGCAAATGTTCCGCTTGCAGTGTACAGATATTTGAAAATTCTAAATCACAAACGCATCATTCCAAAAAGGATTGTAAAAATAAAATATATACTGTAGCTTAATAAAACAAAGCAGACAAAAATTAGAACTCTTTCAATAAAAAGCTGGGTGACGTTTTTTTTCTATATGTAAAAGTCTTCAACTTTAATTGTTACTTACATATACAATTTGGTATCAATAGTAAAATACATGTACTCACACATTTTTCCTTTAAAGAGCCCTTAAGATAGATTAATAACATTTTGCTTTCCGCCAATTTGAAATGCCATTTTGACAAAATTATAAAGTATATTACTCACACTTTTAAGAGCCCTTAAAAGAGATAATTGGCTATCCACGAATTTGAATTGTCATTTTGACAAAATTAACGCAATTTCCGTAAAAACCAATACATTTCTTCAGACTTGGCCCAACTTAATTACAATAAAAATGTTTGCTGGACCAATTAATGATATTGTATCGTTATATTTTTTAAGAGCCCTTAAGATAGATTATTAAATTTGGCTATCCGCCAATTTGAATTGCCATTTTGACAAAATTATAAAGTATAATACCCGCACAATTTTTTCCTTTTAAAAGCCCTTAAGAGAGAGAGAGAGAGAGAGAGAGAGAGAGAGAGAGAGAGAGAGAGAGAGAGAGAGATTCCTTAAGACAGATTAGTTAAATTTGGCTATCTGTCAATTTGAATTGCCATTTTGACAAAATTATAAAGTATAATACTCACACATTTTTTTCTTTTAAGAGCCCGTAAGAGAGATTAATGAAATGACTGTCCGCCTTGTTTACCTATTTACCGCCATTTTTTTTTAAAGATCAGCATATTTTGTCGTACTCAGCACACCTTAGATATGATAAAATACCATGCTGGACCAATTTGTGATAGTTTGTTTCCTCAATTTATAAGACTTTAAAAGAAAATTATATAAAAATTGACCGTTGGCCATTTACACCACCTCTTTGACCTTATTAACGCCATATTTTCTCATAGCCAGCATTTTTTTTTTCAGACTAAGCACGCCTTAATTATGCAAAAACCTTTGCTGGACTGAATTATTATTGTTTCTCTCATGCGTTTTCCCCTTTGAGAAACTTTAGAAACAAATTATGAAATTTAGCTTTCCGCCATTTTTAATCATTATTTTGACCTCATTAAGGCCATTTTGGGAAGGCTAGCATATTTGTACAGACTCAGCACATTTAAGGTATGATAAGATATAATGCTGGACCAATTTTATTATTGTTTGTCAATAATGAAGGGACTTTAAGAAAAAAATATGAAGTTTGGTTGTCCGCTATTTTGAATCGCCATTTTGACCTACTTAACGCCATTTTCATGAAGGCCAGCATATTTTTTTTCGGACTCATCACACTAGTTATGATAAAAAAACTATGCTGGACCAAATAATAATAATTTGCCGTTAAAAGTTTTTTTTTCGACTTAATCGGACCAGACTAAACATGGTCAAATCGCCGATTGAAATGCCGAGATTATCACCAATGTTATTGAGATATTTTTTTCTAAAAATGCACTGCTTGAAATAGAAATTCCAAATTGAACTATAAAGTTAATAAAATTGTTCACGACATGATCTGTTATTGTAATTTATAACGGAAACATCGAGAGTAATCTTCACAATCGTCTGTTCCTTGACCTATTTCTCGGCATCCACATCGTTAGTATAAATATAGAGAATTCTTTAGATTATATTTTTATAAGTTGGAAAAAAAGAAAATATTCGTGACGACCAATTTGTACTCAAAGTAGTTTATTTTCTCTTCATAGTTTGACTTCAACAATTTAAAAACGTACCTTTAACTAAGGATTTTTCTCCTTTTCATCCATGATTTACACGCAGTAATCGAATAGTTACGTTGTTTGTATCCTCGAAATGCAAAGCTTGGAGACATCTGAAACAATTCAATAGCGCGGACCGACCTGTTTATACTAATACAAAAACGACACAGCATGGCTCCACGGCAATCTTTCTACACTAATTAAGGCCGCATCTTAGACCACTCACTCAGTATAGATTTATTTCTCAATGAACAAACAACAGCTGTTCAAACGTGTCTTCTTTCATTATGTAACATGTTCTACGATTTATCCAAGTCTCTCTCTCTTTCTCTCTCTCTCTCTCTCTCTCTCTCTCTCTCTCTCTCTCTATTCAAGTGTTTTGGTAAACCTGTCATGTAATTTAAGTCAATTCAAGTACAGTTTTGTATTGTCAAACATGTCAAAGATTTACAGCAGGTTCGGGTTTTTGCAAATTCAAGTAAGAAATTTTATAAAAAAGTAAATCTAAGCTACTTACTGACATTGATTTTGTTGGATTAAATAATGACTAAACTTTGCTAATTCATTGTCTATTTTTAAATTTTATAAGAACGAGAAATCGCTGTGAATGTCTTATAAGATTTGAAGCAACAACTTTGCCTGTCGTTCTTTAAGCAAAAAGAAAGGGTAATATCAATGTTCAAGGAGACCAAGTAACTGGCGGCATATCTATTTTAAATATACATGTATACTAAACCGGAATGGATTGTTGTCACAACATAAAAACAAATATTGCCCTTATTTAGATAAATCCTCAATTACAAATATATATTAAACATTGGCTAATTGAACCTGTATTTAAAAAAATCATCTGATGCAGTGTCATTACCATTGTTCTGACAATTATTTTAAACGATTTGTTTAAAACTTTTTTTAAAGGCTAATGAGTCTTTTTTTATGAATTACATTTTTCATTCACCTTAGGTAGCATTTTAAAAATATAGTTTGTAACATATTACAGTTTTAATGAATTCTAGTAATAATCTTCTCATTGTTGTAATCAGTGTTCGGTTCTAAACTTCATCCGATGCAAGTGACTGCATACAAAGAAGGGTTTATATAAAAATCAACTCCAAAAAGCAACATGCAGAATAGGACTTGAAACGTTTTCAATGTTATTTGCTTTTTAAAAAAATATAAATTACAGAATCATTGACAAACAATACTGGGGACGTTTCTTTTGCTGGTTCATTTTTGAGCACTGAGTGTTGCTTGTTAGATTTTATTGTTGCTTATCATGCACAAATCTTGAAACGTACTTTAGGGACTATACTTTCAAATCGAATCGCACCGTTCCGTACAAGACACGAATCGTACCGTGCAAGAACCGGACCTTTAATAAAACAAACCGTACCGGTCGATCACAAATAGAACCGTGCCGTCCAAGAAACGTGCAAGAAACGTAGCGTACCCTTTACAAAACGAACTGTACCATGCAAAAAGCGCGCAATGATAATATATGCATTATTATGCAAGACCCGCCCCAAAACGAGCAAAGAAGCATACCATAACGTCCAATAAGCGTGCAACTCTAATACACACCTTAATTGTCAACTGTTGTTTCCTGACCAGATAAGTTCAATTTTATGAATGATTTTTGTTAATTAATTATAAAATAAATTGACACAAATAAATTTTTATATACAACTGGCTAAAAAAAGTTGACAAAAACTGAAGTATTTATGAAGCTGACAAAAAATTATAATATCAGCAGACGAGTGAAAAATATAAGTAACACATTTAAACGGTTGTTTCACCTACATGTTATGTATACTATTTTATTTTAAACCTTTTTTCCGAAAAAGGTGCAGTTACATGTAGAGGTAGTGATTTCCAAACAACCTTCTTAATGTTACTCTTAATGTTATCTTTCCTTACACCGATATATATTTACAATTTTAGTCAAAGTCTTAACATAAAAAAGCAAAATTATATGATGTCATATTAATCCACATAACCATAAAATAAAAAATAAAAACTGATCAAGACTAACTCGTTGTAGCAGATTTGTTTAATAAAGTTTCATCTCAATTTACCAAATAGTTATTGAATTATCGATCTTTTTATATTCATCGTGAACGTTTCTTATTTTCTTATTTTCTAGAATTTACAATGACAAAAATAAAATATTAGTTAAATTATTTCCCAGATTAGTACCTTTAGGCGTTGGAGTAAAAATGCATCCAGCTTTATAATGGCAAACAAGGAAGGTGATGAACAGTTTTTTAAAAATAATATCCAGCTGGACATTCCACAAAAACAATATACATATATCTACTGACAAAGCAACTGAAACATTTGATATAAAACACATACTTTATTGGTCGGTCAATGAAAGATAAGTTTAAACACAAAATTACTTGACAAACACTTTCATTTCTAAAGAAATTGAAAAGGCATCCTTCAGAAACGTCTTCAGAGTACATGTACATGTATGTGTTGTATAAAGAGCAATGTATGTATGTCATTTGCTTACTAAATTAAAATCAATGTTAATGTCAACGTCGTTTTTTGTTTAGAATTTAGATATGTACGTACTCTTTGGGGCACCAATAATGCAAATAAAGAAAATTCCGAGGTTATATTTATATGAAAATCATAAAACGTATTACAATTCAATAATTAGTAAGCATTGTACAAACTGCACATGGAAGTATTTTATATACATAATAAGGAAACCGTATAGTCTAATAATGGTTGTTGTATATTATTTATATTTTCGTTGTTTTTGAAAAATCACCAAAAGATTTAACAAACTACAAACGTATTTATAATCGTTTTTAAATTGTTTTAAGGAAATTTCAATATAACTAGTTATTGTACATTACATATGCAATCCATTTCCATTTCCAATAGCATGATTTTGATAAGAAAATAAGAAAGTTTCTGCGTCCGAAGCCACATTTAACACACTAACAACTTTTTCAAAATCACGCTAGAACTATTTAATAATAAGCATAGAGTATGAACGAATTTAATACTTTTTCTTTTTATAGATGTATAGTATATTTGTTCCGGTCACTTTGCGGCATCACTTTATTAAGACCAGATGTTATATGCAACAAATTGTTTGCAAATATAGATTCACTCGTAAGTCCGTTTGTCCCTGATATTTAGATCTTACCTCAATATGTCATGTTTATCAACTTTTTTTTCATGTAACTGTAAACCCATAATTGCAATGGTAGAAATTCCGAAATAAGCGAAGTACTGTTCTAATAGATAAAAAAAACAAACTTACAGGTTTATTATATAAATTATGTAATGTCTCTAGTATATTAAATTGATTATACATGTATTTCAAAAATGTTAATGTTGACGAATTGTTGACACAACGTAATAAAATACCAAATTTTCCTGAGTCAAACTGTGTACTTTAGCTGCATGCATGTGTAGCGCGGAGGGATCGTTTTGTTTTATAACGAGAATTTCCACTCTTAGATTCATTGGCAAATTAGTAGAAATAGTTATATATTAGGGAGTATTGATAATCATGTTTTTATTTTGTTATATTCAGTCGTATATTGTCACTATATAAGTATATTAATATTGACCGGCTAGGAATAATATAAACTATATTGATTTGATTTGAACATATTATATATATATATATATATATATATATATATATATATATATATATATATATATATATATATATATATATATATGTATATATATATATATATATATATATATATATATATATATATATATATATATATATATATATATATATATATATATATATATATATATATATATATATAATGATACATACACAAATGGTTAGGACACAAGTTCTTACAACTTACGAGGTCTTTACAATTAAAATAGAAAAATAGAAAAAAGTTTAACAAAACTTACAACTGTTATAACAACAATTTGTAATTACCTATATTTCAGTTATTTGCTTCTGATTCGTCGGTTCATACACGTTGACGTAAAAAGAATCCTCGTGACCCCCCAAAAAGGTGACTTCAAAATAGGCAATTAGTCAAGACAAGTAAACAACGGTTTGGTTTTTTAACGGATTATGATTTAAGAATTATTGAGAAGTTAAGTAAACATATTTGTAGATCATCTGTAGCAAATTTCCTACGGTATAAATATCATCAGTGACCTCTGATGCCGACGATATTTTGGAAATGGACTTTGCGCAAAATTGAACTCTATTTTGAGCTAAATAAAATCTGGTTTTTGGACAACATTTATTCATTAGCCCCCTTTGAACGAATATATTGCCCTGAGCTATGAGTCGGACAATAGTTCGTACCTCGGAGGCTAATATATCGATTTTTGCTCTTAACCCCAGTGTAAGCCTAGGGTTTGGTTCCATTCCTTGTCCAGTCTGGAAATGATAAGTACATTGTGGTGTTGAACAATAGTTTATTAAAGTGTAATCGTATAAATTTTACAAAGCAGCTTTCAGACTCTCTACAAATTCAAATCACGATCTCTCTAACTTACTGACCGTCTAGCTTAATGACCGTTCTCAACACACACATCATCTATTAACATGAGCTTAATAACGTTTATGTACATAGACAAAAAAAAAATTCAGATTATTTCTGTCCAGCTGGTATAATCATAAATAATTACATTATTATAATAAACAATCAACACTTCACACTGCACGAGCATGATTTTTATGCATTTAACCTATCGCGACATTTGGCCCGTGGCTATTATCTTCTGAGTCATATGCATAGCTAACTTCCAAACTGGTGATAATTTCAGCAAAATATATGATTATATTTCGTACATCAAATTATTGATCGTTACCTTTCTTCAGCTACATTGATTCATCTGCGTATAATTTAAATAAGGTCAAGCCGGCTATCTTGTTATACATTGTACAGGTCAATGATTGTATAATATCAACTTACAAAGCTTACTTCCTCCAAAGCAATTCAAAGCTATAAAGTAAATTTTAAGTTTAACTTAAAAAAAAAGGATAATACTTGATTTCTAAAGGACATATTATATGACTGATTATGTGTACTTCCTAGCTCTCTGATTGGCTGATATCTAACAGCCTAGAACAATATATCCTTATATTCACCTGACTAATAAAACATTTAATTTTTTCTCCATTGGATTATATATACATCAGAAATTTACAAAATGTTACGATCCATCTAGTCCAATGAAATACCGTTAACCAACTTTTATTCGCGACGACCTTATTTCGCGAATTCCTTCCAATAAACTGGAGGGGGGGGGGGGGGAGTCCATATTCTTATAAAAAAATAACGATACTTTTTTCAAGTGATCATGAACTAATTTATTAATTATACTAAGATATTATGAGTAGATTTAAGCTATAACATCATAATATCTGCGAAATTTTGTTTTGCTTTTTCTTTTGCATTATTTATATTAGGGGTGAAACAAATTATAAACTGATGTATAAATCTTTAAATGTAATAATATGTCCTTTTTTGTTTTTTGGTGTTTACATTTTTAGGTAGACATAAACATTTTTGTGTATTTGATCATATCTTGAAAATACTTATTGTTGAACCCTTAAATTCACAAACAAATGTTATATTATTAATCAACATCTACATCTTCATCTACATCTGAATACTTATCAATTACGATTTATCTGTAACTTGACCTGCTCATACATAATATATGTAGGCTGTGTTGTCTTTCTATCCTTATTGAATTTATTCAATCAAAATGTTGAATGCATCAATAAACATCACACATTGAATAATGGTTTCTCCTCACTGATAAGCGTAACTTCGATGTATATCATTTTGAAACAATTTTGTATATGCAGATTTGTTATTATATATGTTCGGTTATTTAAGTAACAAACCGAGAACCAGCTCATTAGACTTGTTTAATTAATGTTTACGGTAACACCATCAGTGTAATTGAGCCCTCGTACTCTGAGAAGTGTGTAATGCGGGTTTTTTGACCACCCACAATACATGTTAGAAACTATAAATCTTTTGATAATAGTTGAATGTTCTAAAAGGATTAAGCAATGTATAAAGGAGTGAATATGTTCTTAAATAGAAAAGTATAAAATAAATGATTCGTTATGTTGTTTAAATGTTGAAGATAATTCAATATATTAAGTTTCATAGGAAGCAACCAAAAGCAATTTAAAATGTTGGAAGTGTAAACCCCCCCAAAAAAAAGAAATATGCAGAATTTCGAAAATGAATCGAAGGAATGAAAGTTTGAAATCAGCTTTTACTGCAAAGCTTTTTAACTCAAAATTATGATTGTGAAGAGGGAAATAAATTGTGACAATCCCTAATACGATTATCAAGAAGGCTGGGAATTGGAAACAGTGAGGAAATAGGGGAAAATGAAATAAGGAAACATTTATTTGAAATGTACAACTTTTACGAATCAACTAATGGTTTGCTACTATTTTAGTCTATATAGTGATCATATTTTTGCAAACACACATGTGTTAAGTGTTCAGTTCCTGTAAATAATCACATGAATTAAATAAAAATAAAAACAAAACAATCACATTTTCAAACCCAGATAAGTAATTTATATAGCATTTATTTCATCTGTTTAAGTAAGCATTTTTTTCACCAATGACACATGTGAAGACACACCAGTTATAGACGCATCTTGCCTTTCATCTATAACTAATAAAACTTTTTGGAGCAATATCAAAGGTCATTTTAATGTGTATTGACTCTTCCATTTAGGTACAACATGATCAATAATACAATATTTTTTTTTTTACTTTTACCCGTTTTATAATACAAATCCTAGAGAAAAAAATATTAAATGAATACGGACAGTGCAATTTGGAAATGTATAAATATTTTATTGTTCTCAACTATCAAAACACAATACAATGTTAAAATAGCTGTAAAAATGACTCCCTAAACAATAAAAAGTATGAAACTTCCTCATCAATACATAATTACATATTTCCCTGTATTAAGGAACTACCCAATTTATTAAGCAAAAAACCGGTGGGCATTGATATCCGGAGCAGACTTGTTATGTTCTGTTTGAATTTTTAACGCCATTAAAACTAATTTGAAAATAACACTATTCCTCTTTCAACTGTTTAATAAATTTAATGTACTAATTCACATGTTTTGCATACAAGCAGTAATGATATAATATATACAGTAGTCATTTTTGCAATATATTTTTCATTTTTTAAAATTATATATATATATATATATATATATATATATATATATATATATATATATATATATATATATATATATACACAGTATATTTCAGAAAATATTATTCCATGGGGATTTAATATTATACAATTATAGCCTTTTGATGAGGTCAATACATGGATTTATAGACCTGATGAGAGTATATCGACCGAGGACGAAGTCCGAGGTTGATATACTCTCATCAGGTCTATAAAACCATGTATTGGCCGATATCAAAAGGCTATAACTGTTTTATTATAATAAATAGAAAATTAATTCTCTTCATTCTCTTCAAGCGTATAATAGTAAAATATTTTGTATATAATGTATAGGTGTTGATTTCACTATTATGACGTCACAATGTCGCACGTGCAAAAACCAGTATTTCGTCGTGAAAATCTATTTTTAGTATAGTGAGGTCAATAAATTTTCTATTTTTAGTATAGTAAGGTCTATAACAGAATTTATAGCACGGTACCCGTGACAGCAATCGACCAATCGAGTGCTTGGGAAAAATACGATATTATACAATTATAGCCTTTTGATGAGGTCAATACATGGTTTTATAGACCTGATGAGAGTATATCGACCGAGGACCGATATCAAAAGGCTATAACTGTTTTATTATAATAAATCAAAAACCAATTCTCTTCATTTTCTTCAAGCGTATAATAGTAAAATATTTTGTTCATAATGTATACGTATAGGTGTTGATTTCACTATTATGCCTTCATAATGTTGCACGTGTCAAAACCAGTATTTTGTCATGAAAATCTATTTTTAGTATAGTGAGGTCAATAATTTTTCTATTTTTAGTATAGTAAGGTCTATAACAGAATTTATAGCATGGTCACGTGACAGCAATCGACCAATCATGTGTTTGGGAAAAATACGATATTATAATAATATAATAAAAACTGTTATTTCTACGACAAAATCATGTACAAGAATTAAAACAGATACACGTTATTAAGTTGTTAAAATGACTAAAATCCCGTGTAAACTTAGAAAAAATATTAAGATTGATACAACATAACAAAAAATTGACAAAAACAATTTTATAATATATTGGTAGTATTTCAAAGTTTTACTCTATTGTAATATAAAATTAGGTGATATTGAACAGTGTTCAAAAACAAAAGTCTAAAGGAAAGATACAAAACAGGGGCAGAGCACACACAGACCTCTATTAAACTAAAATGTTAAATCAGGTGCCATGGAGGAGTAAGCATCCAATGACCGGTCACGCCCGCCGTGTGCTCTTTGTCGTAATCAGGAAAACGAAAAACTCTGTTGTCAATTTGGTGATTAATAATGGTCTAACAATAAGTATGAAAAACGTCAGTCAGCATTCGACCTAGCGGAAGATTGTTTTTACTGACAATGTCGTTGTATCAATCATAAAACTCATTAAGTGATGGCTTAAATCGAGACTGTTGATAATCTTGTTTTATCAACTTGCTTGTCAGTAGTTTGTCTCGTTTTAGAAATTGTTCTTACGTAGAGCATGCCCTTGCGAATCAAGTCAGCGGAGTAAATCATTTTCTGTTGTCAGAGTTTTTCCATTTGATCTTAACTAAGGTATCAAAACATCCTTAAGCATAACCAAAATGTATAGCAAATATTGAATCACGTAGCTCATTCATCAATTGTTGCAGAAAAATTGTAAAAGAAAATAGTTTATATCTATAGTTTTGTGTAATTCGTGTCTAATTCATTTCATGATAAACAGAGTCAATTTCTGGTAAATCTTCATCATTTCTGTTACACATACTGTTGATATATTCAGAAGAACAATGTCTGCGTATTGCATACAATATCGATATTAGTAAGACGAGTGCGATCACAACTCCAATGAAAATTATAATCAAGTTAGCGGAAATAATTTCAAAATTTCTGGTTCCATATTGTTCTGCATTTTTTCCTGCGGTATATTCTGTAAATATTCAAGGAATATGGAATCATTCTCTGAGTATTATGAAGTGATAATTTCAGTCGGGGTGTGATCAAATCCAAAAAAGCCCGAAGGGCTTTATGATAGATTTGATCACGCCCCGACCGAAATTATCACCTCATAATATTCAAAGAATGATTCCTTATTACTTATATTTATATAATTTAAAGCTATTACACGATTAAATATTTAAATATGAATAAGCAAACCCCGCTGGCGCCCCAACTATACGTCATTTGAAGTTATGGGTTATATAGTACAAAATATACGTAGTGTTATCACAGACAAAGATACTGGAAAATGTAACTATTGATAAATATACGCAGTGTTGTCATTTATTTAATTTTAAATGTACTTTTATGTGATAACTTCTTACTGTGAACTAACATTAAAAAACATAATGTAATAATAATATTTTTTTAAGAAGACTAAGAATCACTGAAATGTAGAATCACATACACGTATCTATAAATTAAATTGGCTTAAATTAACTTCATGATACAATTGGCTCGAATAAGTTGAAGAAAAATTCATAAAACTAATCAACACTTAAAGAAATGAATACTACATTTTAACGTTCTTTCAGATGCATGTATGTTTACTGCTTTAATATTATAATTAAAATGTTTAACACAGATGATTTTACACATTCACGTATAAGAAGTGGGGTGAAAAGAATGCAATATATATCTTAATGCATGAATAAAATTGTTACTTTGAGATAACATTTGGTAAGCGCTTCTTGCATTCTTAACACCATGAAATATCTTAAACATATCATAACCATAATTCTTCTTAAAAATCAGAAAAGATATTTTCAGATATTTTTTTATGATATAAAAAGCGCCCTATCAATTCATTAGAATTGACTCCTTGCCGCACGTTTGCTCATTTGAGACAATTTTAGATTTTGAATTACCAGTTTTATTAATGTCTAACGTAAAGATATACAAATGATGACATTGATGGCATTGATCAAAGAGAAATATCCGCCTATTTTTACCTAGATAAGTACCCGTGGACTTTGGAGTAAAAATACATCCTACAATATAATGGCATACTGGGCAGTCACATTGCTGAGTACACGAACATCCATAAGATGGTGGGATACACAGCATTGAACAGTTGTTTCCAAAGAACCCAGCTGGACACTCTACAAATGCAGAAAATCTCATTTAAAAGTAGCTAGAATACCTAAGGTTTGAATAAGAAATCCGATTCAAACATGAAGACGCTGATAATAGTAATAATAATCATCATAATCAAAATAATTACTTAAGATTTTTTTTTGTTCTGGAATAAAAGCTTAGGCGTTTTAAAAGTAAATACCTTGACAAACCGTTCCATTCTTAAAGAAATTGAAAGGGCAATCTTCAGAAACAGTATTCTTTAATCTATTAAATGATAAATAATCAAATATCAATATGAGGTTAATATTGGCAACTTGATATTGAAAACTAATCTAAATAGTTGTTGCCAAAAACAAGTTGCAATAAATTTACATGTCTACATACTGTTGTGGGCAACTGCAGAAAACGCCAAAAATCCAAATAAATAAAAGTACAAAATTGTATCGAAAGTCAAAACCCGAAAACATTCTTGCAAATCAGTCAGTTGAATGCACTACTGCAAATACATACACAATTAAACTACATCAGGATGGTATTCGTTCCTTGTTTCAATAATATCATGCAAAATCAATATTCATTTTGTCGTTGTAAAACGAGATTAAATTTAAACTATTTTTGTTTTTCTATAGATTATAACTTTTTGTTCGTATTAAAGGCATTTAAAATAAATCATTTGTTTGTTAATTATTTTAAACACTACACGTATCATGTTCAATTCATAGCTATTACGGGTTCTTGTACATAATCATTTCCAATCGAACGCCTAACTTTCACATAAAAAATTAAACGTATCTTGGTCTGATGCAAATTCTCAATCATACTTTTTTTTAACTCTGTAAGAGCAACTTATTCAACCCGCAATTTTGAGCTAAATAAGTAATTGTTTATAAGGTTAAATGCAACATTTATCATAATTATAACACACTCACTTTGAAAATAAAATAAGATATATCAGAAATAATAATTGTTTATAATGTGAATTTAGTATAATTGGTGTTATAACAATTATACGAAATTCACATTATAAAAAAAATGTAAAAAATAAATAAAAAATAATGCAATGGAAAAAAATCGATATGATTCGAACTCATGACTTAGAGATTTGTAGTCTAAACCACTGCGCTACGCTGTTAGTTAACGTTTTTTGGAAAAAAAAAATACACTTGCTTTTTATTGTTTTTTTTTCGATGAATAGTATGTCACAAATAGAGATGTCCCATACCACATTTAAAAAGAAATGACAAGGCATTTGCTACAGTAACCACTGCACGGTGAAATTAAAGTCTTTTAGAACAGCCCCGGTTGTTAATATTCATTTTTTTTAAATAATCGATGCTAACTCGATGCAATGTCTGTACCTAGAATGATTAAATGGTACATATATTTACCCTATTTTGATTTTGATTAATTTCATTACAAAAATGTCTATGGAAAGAAAATAAAATTACTTTGAAATAGGTCAATGATTCCTAATATGCCTTTAGAAAAGGTAAAATTCTAAAAAGTGTTTTGCATATGTATATATCAAAGGCTGTCAATCGAAATGAATTGCAGATGGTTCATTTTCGTTGCTTTTTTAAATATGTATCACTTATTCTAAATATTTCTTTGTATCATAATCTAATTTTAACACCTGTATTAAGGCTATTTATGATTTATTTATCGTATCTAAGGAAATCAGTACAAGTGTAAGGATGGATCTTGGAACAACCTCATCAAGGTCTTAGGCAGTACACATCCGGCGGGATCTAAGACGTGTAATAGACAAATGTTTCTCACATTTTATGTTCTAAAGCCATATATCATGTTCAGTACATGTAGGAGATTCTGGTAGTTTACTGATTACACTCAAGGTTTATTGTTATAGTTTATCCCAATATATTTATACAGCACATTTTGGCGATTTTTAATAATAAATATCCATATATGCCAAAGAAATGCAATTGAAATCAATGAAAGGAAAAATACCCAAAGTATCTTCATTGATTCACTCGGGAAAAGTCACAGAAACGCAAAACAGATTTCTTATTTAGACTTATAATTAGAAATGTTGACATCTTTTCTCCATTATAAAGTCAATATATACCTCGCACAATATTTTAACATTGTCATTTGGGTTTTTTAAATATATTGCAATGGAAAATCCCAATAGACTTTCTATTTTTAATCGTGTATTCAAACCTGGCAAGCTAGAGGAGGCGTTTTTAAAAGAGAAATTTTGGAATTTTTTTTTTATACTTTTATATGAACATCGCTTAAACCCTGAGGTATTTATAAATATGAAATAATTTAAGAAAATGTGTTGCATAATTATCTTGGGACAGAGTATAGAGAATCATATCCGCGGCTTTTCTTTGATTACGACAATAACTGTTGTAGAATTTCACTCTAATCTACAATAATGATGTCATCGTCAAATCAAGATGAAACAATTTGTATCAATGATTCATTTATTTGTATTCAGTAAAATCATGGTGACGATTAAGGGTGTTGTTTACTCAGGGTTTGAGTTCTCAAATTGGGATTGTTATAAAGTTCAATGTCATGAGTAAAATTTGTTCTAAACACAAAAAGTAATTATAAAACGAGTTATTACTGACATAAAATTCGATATTTCTATTATATTATGGAATTAGGCTCAAACAAAATTAACCTGTTTAGCCAAACAGAGGAAATTCAGACTAAATTTTGCAGAACTTGTTTTCCGCTCAAAATGTTTTGGCTGTACTCTAATATTAAAAGTTAAGATTTTATATTTCAGTCTATATAATTTGCATATTTTCTGTTGGTTTTACCTCAATTATTCATTAAGGGCATCGTATGTCACGAATTGCAAAATATTGAAAAAATGCTTAAAAACTATAAGACACCATATCTCAAAATTTTGATCACTGGCCTCATAAAAATTTTATGCCAAAAGAATAAGGTCTGTATACGTAGTTTAAAACTATAAATGTTTTTGTATTATTATCATTCAATTTTTTGTAAAATTTTCAAAAATGTGTAGGGACTTGAAAACTGATAGAGGAAATTTAGACTGGAATATTTAAAAAAGAATATTGCTGAAATTTTAATGCTTTGTATCTAATTAGTGCCACTACCATTCATTAACTGTATTTCATTTTTTAAAGTGTTTAATTATTTGTAATATTTTCACAATTAAGAAAATCTCAATCGTAATGTAAAATTTTATGGGATTTTTTGGATTTTTCAATATCATTGACCTCCTTTTTTGAAAGAGAAAAATAACACTACAGTCAAAGGTCTATAACATACACTAGGCGGCTTTTCATTATCATCAGTGGATTATTTTTTCATTATGAGTAAACGTTATCCTTAAGTAAAAGGATGTGAAAATTTCCCACGGGTTGCTGTCATGCTTAAGAGCACAACTTATTGACATTAGACAGGTTATGCAACAGCTAGGTATGTAATTATTAGTTTTCAGAGAGGTTAACGCAACTTTGCAGTTTCACTAAAGAAGTAAAGTTTTATTATGTTTAAGTAAGGTTTAAGACATATTTTGATATTTCAATTGAAATATAAATAAACATTATTTTTTTTCTAACAACATGTTTCATTCTTCAAACGTTGTCAATACTGTAAGGGAACATGCGTCGATGATTTTTTTTTAAATTACTTTCTTCTCTACATACATAAACATGCAAGTAACGGTTTGATTTAATTATTTAACCACATGTATTTTTCCTAACTTCTCAGGTTATTTCAATTTCTACTACATGTAATGCAAAGCTTTATCAATAACATAACCATAGAACGCTGTTTTGTTATTCTGTGTTGCTTTCACACATATCTTACGATCTTCTGTTTATCTATTTTTTGCGCGATTTTAGTAATTAGTTAGTATTTGTAATTTTTATACAATGCTTTGAGCTTGACAAGCAATGTGGTGAGAAATTCACATGAAATAGTTATTCATTTGGTTTGATATATTATCTCATGATAATTAGACGAAAGTTGTATTGATTCTTCTTCAAAGATCCAGATAACCTCATATTAAAGTTAAAATATTCACAGTAATATATTTATACTATAGAATAGTACATGCATTTATATAAAGAATGAAGAGGTATTAAATGAAATAATATAAAATACTCTGCTTAGCAATGATATTTCCTTGAAATTCTCTGCTATTGTTTTGATGTCTTGAATAGATTTAAACACGCCTATATATGCTACATTGCCCTTTTCATCGTATCTTTGTAAGGCTTGACATTTTTTTAACCTTACTAACATTTATTTAATTTATGATAAAATAAAGCAATACTGTAATATAGTTTTGAATAACAGTAGTAAATTAGCGTCATAGGAATACATTTTTCCCTAATAAAACACTTTATTGGAGACAATATATTGCTTCAGAGATCAACCCAGTTAAAATGTTGTTTTATCATACATAATACAACATTGAATTTAATACCGTTCGGAAAAAAGGTTTGTTTTATTGCAGAAACATTGGTCTAAGAGAATAAGCTGTGATAATTTGTTCTATAATCAAACATTGGGGAAAAAATCTTTATTACTTTTAGTTTAAACCAAACTAGCATACATGTAGTTTTCATTGATTATCTTATCTTAACGAATTATAATAAATACTCATTTAGTTACATTTTCAGAATAATTAGTGTTATACGTTTAAAAAACAGATAATCGACACACGATTATGGCAATTTGGAAGACATCTATTGTTTTTTACTCAATCAATTATTTATAGCTTTTTCTATACTAAGTTTTGTATCTAATATATGTAACTAATACATATGGCATGTCAAACGTTACAATATTCGATCTTTTCCATTTGTATTGTATGAATATTCATTTGTATTCTATAATTTTCTATTTGTATTCTATAATTTTCCATTTGTATTCTATAATTTTTCATTTATATACAAATGGAAAAGATCGAATATTGTATGCCATTAGGTGGATATCGATAGTATTATTTTTTGTTTTATTATTATTTTCTTAAACTTTAAAATTTTTTCTCAGAAACTGTATTTACCTCTTCGTTTTTATGTGTTAACAAGGTAATGCTAAATGTAAAGAAAACGGTGATAATAATAATTGAACTTAAAATACCCTTTTAAAATATAAACCAATAAAGAATATATTGATTTTTTTTAAAAACTCATTATAATTTGTTTTTTTATTTTTGACGTTAAATATCATTTCTACTTTTTTGTTTTGAGTCACATCAAATGTAAGTATAAACAACGAAATATAATCACCAATACAAAAAGTAAGTTGAATAACGTATTTTGCAGTTATTGCTGGGGGTACATATAAGTATTTCGTTTATTTGTAATATTGTCAAAACATTTCGCACCATCATCGAAATAAGGCGCATTTTTTACCTTTGAAACCCGATTTACACAAAATTGGTAGTTTTCCCCCAAAATGATTTACATTGGTACTTATTTTCTCTCCCAACTTTACGTAAAATATGACAAGATTGTTTTGATCTTTACCTTGCGCCAAGCTGCGTTTTACAAAAGAATGAAGCAAGAATAGTGCTATCGGCCTTATATAGGGTGTGTGTAGCGATGAGCAGAACAATAAAAATAGACAACTTATATGGCGGTAGTCGGAGATAAAAGGGTTATGAATTCATGTCAACTTTAATCATAACCATCATCATTCCAACAACACTGATCACAAATCTTGAATCATATATACAAACTTCTCTTTATTCTTTGAAAGTAAATATCTTTTGCCTTGTTTTATCCTTGTCTAATCCATTTCATGATTAACATACTCAGTTTCCTGAGTATTTTCTTCGCCATTTCTGTGACATATACTGTTGACATCTCCTGGACGGCAATGTCTGCGTATTGTATATTAGATTTATATTAGTAAGGCTAACGTGATAATAAATCCAATTATTATGCCAATCAAGTTGGTGGAAACACTTCTAGAGTTCAAATCCTCATGTGGATCCGCCTTTTTCCCTTCCATATATTCTGTAGATATAGATATATTCAGAAAACTTGTCACTTTTATGTTAAACATACTTTAATATTTCAGACAGATTTCTGACATTAAATAATGTATGTTCTGATAATGCAAACATGTCGTATAAGAATCTACATTTGTAAACAAAGCTGAAATGTAAAATCATACACACGTTTTCAAATAATATAAATACACTTCTTGGTTCTTGATATGTTAAAGAGACTAATTTAAAAGTATTTTTAAAACTGTCAAAACTTAACCATATCAGCAGTGAAAATATACATGTAAGTAACACATTTAAACGGTTGTTCACAAACATGTAATTTTACTGAATTTATTCATATTTTAACCTGTTTATAACATGAATTAATGTACATGGTTATGATGTTAAAAACATATAATCTTAATGTTTATCTTTACGTTGTCTTATCTCAAACCGATAAATATTTCAAGTCATAATCATAGTCTTACAACAAAATGAACAAATAAAATTTCATATTAGTCATCATAATTACAAAATAAAAAAACTGACATGACACATTTCAGCAGATTTGTTATTTGGAGGTTTATCTCAAGTTTAGAAATATTTATTAAATTATCAATACTATTTTATTCATTGAATATACTTTTTTGATTTTATAGAAATTTAACAATTAGAAAATGAAATATCCGCTTATTGATTGCCTAGATCAGTACTCGTCGATTTTGGAAGAACAATATAATGGCATACTTGGCATTCACATTTCCCAGTGCACGAACATCCATAAGAAGGTGAAGGACACATCGTAGAACATTTTTTCCCATAATACCCAGCTGGACATTCTACACAAACAATATTTCAGAATTAAAGATCAATTGCCATATTTTACGCATCAAACACTTACTTCAAGACTCGTTTATCGGAAGAAAAAATTTGAAAACAATACCTTGACAAACAATTCCATTTCTAAAGTAATAAAATTTATGCTTTATACATACAACGAAGTTTTTTTAATATCTTAATCAGTTCAGTCACTATGCATGATTTGTTTGAAATGAATGTTTACTGGGTACTTTATGAGCCTTTTCTGTGTGTATTATGCATTGTGCTTTCAACACAATTACTGGCTTATAGATTACTCATGTTTTACATGACAACAGGCAAATATCTGCTCTGTTAACGTCTATTATATTTCGTCTATTACGATTACACATATAGGGAAAACGTACAGGATAGTAGCCTTTCCTTGTTCAATTTATTTCCTGCATAGTGGATATCCGTTTTGTCGTTAAATAATACACATTCAACAAGTTTAAACCATACTATTTATACAGATCATAATCTCCATCTGGCTGTTTTAAGAACATTGCGGTTTTTTGTGCATTGCATGTACAAGGTTTAATCCATAGCTGCTACATTGTACAGGCTCTTGTACATTATCATTTTCAAATCAAAGTCCCCCCCCCCCAAAAAAAAAACAAACAAAAAACAAAAAAACAGTCATTAAAATGCTTTTAAAATCGTTTAAGAAACAATTTAATCAACAACAAAAAATGATAAAAATATATAAGGTCATATGAACATAAATATGAATTTGGTTTTATTTATCCATAACTGATAATGTTCTAAGTAAACGACTTTAAAATCACCATCATCAATATTAACCACCTGAGTCCCCCATCTATATAAAGTAAAACTAGAAACAAAAGGATTATGTTGCACTCAGCCTCTATTGTGCCTTTATCCCAAATAAACTTACAAATGAAACCAGATGACAATAGATGAATATGTAATAATCACCTTTAAAGATATTAATATCAAATTAATAATATTTGATCCTTTCTCCCAAGAATTATTTATGAACCAAAATACTGATAATTGAATAACTCATACAATTAATGACCTAATTGATAACATAATTTAATCTTAAACTTATGAATGTTCAGAATTGTATTATTGAAAGCATTATATTTTAAAAGATTAACTTACAGGTCTGAGTATGTATGCTTTGTCTCAGTTTCAATAACACACCTGTCTGGCTAGAAGTCTAGGTTGCAAATAAAGAATTACAAAACCAGAATACAAAAGAATATCTCCCGCCAAACTCTATCAGTAGTGACCAATACTGACCAATCACAAACCGTAAATATTAAAATACCTATCTTCAAATGGAATAATTAAACCACTAAAATAAATAAACTAAACGGGCTACGGTATACCATTATTTAGAATAGGGGTGTTTAAGTTTACACACAATTGTTAGTATTAGTGCAGCGCAAAGAGTGAAAGATGGAAGAAGTGAATGAATGAATGAATGAATAACTAAATAATGGTAAAAAATAAAACTAAGTCAAACTATCACATTACAATTTAGAATGAACATTAATTTATTACATTAATTCTTACCGGGACAAACAATCCTAATGCTTTAAGTATATTGCTATAGAAGGATGGTATGACCCGTTAAAGGGCTAGACGGGGAGTGCAAGTCCTAAGTAAGATTTTAGCGGGGAAGAGTGCATGCAGAATTAGTCATGCGACACTATTGTACAGTCTTGTCATTGTCCATATTACAGATTTTAAACTCTCTCACAAACACTCACTCTGCACACGTATACCAATCCAACACGTACACTAGCGCTGTAGTTTAATATACAAATAATATAACTGGTTACATATAAAAATTGTATTTAAATCAACTTTTGCTATAGATATTTTGCTCTAGGTTTTAACCAACCAGATCGTATTTAGAAAGTCATACATGCACATAGCGGCAGCTATACAAGATTTATTTATTAAGTCAAATGCTGTCTTTACAACCCATCGTGTTTGCTGTCCTGTCAGGAACAGGCATAGTTCCCAACACATTATCAAAATGTCGACTGTGGTTGTCGGCTGCATTGCTAATAGTGTCAAGCTTAGGTTGAAGAAATTTTGCCAGACGCAAAGCGATGGGAAGTATGTTTGTGACAAGGAAGCTCTCAGTCGTTTGCAGGAATTTGAAATCTTAGTTAACATTGAAAGTTCAACATTAACAATTAGAATTGAAATAAGAAAAATAAAAAAAAGGTTGCTCTCATTTTATCAACAAAAAGTGAAGTTCTGATGTTCAATTCTGCAGAGAGGTAATCAGCAAAATACCTTCGTTATCGAATGGTCTCTGGTGATTTTCAACCGCTCAAGGGAATTACAAATTAAATGCTGAAGATTTTCACTAAATCTTTATTAGTTCGAAAATTCATTTGTCTGTTCTGCTAGCAAAATGCTGTATTTCACATCCGGATTATTGCCTTTACCTATTACCGTTTAAAACTTCCCTTTTTGTGGTTAGTCACTTGTTCAACTTCGGTTCGAATTTTGTCGATCAAATTAAAAAAATAGTTTAAACATTACTATGTGTGCATAGATTTCGAGCAAGCAGATATTTGCCCTGTAGTCCATATTAATGTTAAATATTGGTTCAGCTTATAATTTGAATGTATGATTGTAAAAGCACTAACATAAAATTACCTTAATAACTATCGCAAGGCTTTGTAAAAAAGTAAATTTTAACCGTGAATCGTGCAGTGGCCACAGATTAAGCTTGGAACAAAAGAAAGAAGAAATCAAAAGCAAAAGAATTTCCGGATATACTTATAGAGTATAATTAACAAAAACATTATATTGAAATCAAACACGCTGAGTACCAGTAGAAATTAGTTATTTGATAAATGTTTTTAAAATCAGATATATTTATTGTACCAAGTCCTTGATTTTTTGGAACTTAATATACATTTTCAAAACATTTGAAAAGTACTTAAATATTGCTCGATTTTAGCCCTCTTTCATTTATCTTGACATTAAGAGTAAGAACGACAAATACATAATTAATTAAAAAATACATTAATATATAATGTATATATTGTTCAAACAATCTGTTAATGACCTATCAGAGTTGTATATAAAATATTAAGTCGTTGAAAATGCAAACGGCTCGAAATATCACTTCAAATGTTTTTTTTTTGAAGGTGCTTATCGAAAGTTCTATAAAACATAAATTCATAAAAACTGAAATTTGAAGGTCATGCATAGTAACTTAAAACAACTTCTATTTGTTTTATTGGGAATAGTTGCCTTTGCTACAGAGCCAATGAAAAAGGATAAGTTGTACGACATTTCTAAAATGTCCATTCTTAAAAAAAAAAGAAATAAAACGTTCAAATACAAATTGATTGATAAGGCAAATGAACATTTCATCTGTGCTATTATGTGAACTATTTAAAGGAAGTGAACATTAAAAAATTAAATGTTGCTTAACAAATTTTAAAAGCCTTTTAAAACTTAGAAATGAGCTCTGTAACCTTTATTTCTATCATGAGATTTTATCAATTTAACACTCTCAGTGAAAGGTTTATGGAGGTAATCCATTTTCCCCCAGCATGCATCTGTTCTCTGACGTACATAAGCCACATTGCTGCTGTTGACTGGGTCAATGTTTTTACATAGCTGATAGAACTGGGTCATTGTTTACAGAGAATAGATAAAAGTTACTAAGTTACTTGTCTTGAGAGGACAAGGATTCAGTATATTTCTATAACTGAACCTTAGGAAACTATTAATATATGATTTGTGCAAAAAATGAATAGATAATTTGTGAAATATGAGACCATCGCATTCCAGATGTTTGTACGGAGATGTGGCAGTCAGTGTTTACATAAATAAAATGCTGTTTGTAGATTTCAAGTGAATATAAAAATGTAATTTCATTTTCTTTTTGGGGTTTCTTACCGTTACTTTTTAAAGCGCTAAGCATAGCTCAGCGCTTTATTGTCGTTAGACTTCTATTTCCGGTGCAAGGAATAACTGCCCTCTATGAGCAGAAATATACATCATTTAAACTGGTAAGAGGTATAGGGAACCAGTTATCTGGGTGACGGAAATGGCCGAGTAGATTAGTCTCGTTCAACCAGACGCTCGGCTGTCTCCGTAAATCTCTGCTCGTCGAGATTTACGGAGACAGCCGAGCGTCTGGTTGAACGACACTACCTAGTAGATACGATTGGTTTGCGGGGCTTACGTACATCAGCACGGGATGCTACGCAGTGATGAAAAAATATAGTGCGTATTCAGAAGCTAAGATATAGAAAAATAAAATCGATTCTTTGCAAGAAAATGTCAAAAACTGTGATAAATTACTGTTCAAAAGGTATAATTTGTGATTTTAACATA
This sequence comes from Magallana ariakensis, assembly GCA_020458035.1. Classification (NCBI taxonomy): domain Eukaryota; kingdom Metazoa; phylum Mollusca; class Bivalvia; order Ostreida; family Ostreidae; genus Magallana; species Magallana ariakensis. The sequence goes on from CM035813.1 coordinate 29,051,104, forward strand.
TTTTTTTGCGAATTCGTAGTTTTGTTATATTACTGCGAATGAATACATTGAACAGCGCCAAAAGATAGCGTGGGTTTGTTTTGTAAACAGAGCTTATCGAGATCGAAGAATTGATTGGGGATACAGCCTATCAAGATCAAGAAAAGGCGATAAAAGGCGTGACCAAACCAACATCAAGGTAAATTTTATGGTTGAGTGCTCCATGTTAGACGCATATTATTGTTTACTTGTTTACCATGTTTCATTGACTATACTGTACTATAATCGTAAAAAGGCGCCATGTTTTAATATTGTTTTTCCATTGACTGAGATAATATTGAAAGTTTGTTTATTTCTTTTCGATGGTTTTCTTTGACTGAGATAATATTGTAAAGGTAGAATGTATGCAGGCTAATTTATTCTACTATCCTTATTTGAATCAGAAATTTGTAATTTATAATTTACAAGTTTGTAAACACTGTTATATATTAGATTAGCAGATTATATAATTGTACTGCAGAATAACATTTAAGTAAATGAATAATTTAGTGCACACAATTGAACCACAGTACTAGTATTGAATGCAGAAATTTGAAGAGCAAATTATCTTGGAGTTTATATGACAATACATTGAAACAAAGAGATCTTTGAGAAATCTAATGAGACAGTACCGCCATAAGAGCAATCAAAAAACCATTGAGAATATGTGAGAAAAATGAGATCTAATTGAGATATTGTACAAATGCCATTTTAAGAACATAAATTGAGACATCTGAGATATTATGAGAGTTTTATGAATATGCGAGATAAAATTTGAAAAGCAACTGAAAGATTGTGAATATAAAAAAATGAGAATTGAGCTCAATCAAAACAGAGATCCTAAGAAGCAACTTTATCAGATTTAATGTTAATAAAATATTTGAAAATATAAAGCTGCATAAAAATTTGAAATTTAATGTGAAATCATTTCAGTTTTAAGCACAGAAGAAGTTATTCTGAGGGTAAAAGTGACAATATTGAGAGAAAAAAATACACGTACAAAAAAAAATCCTAAACAAAATTTGTTAACCAACTTGTGCAACAACAACAATAAAAAAAACTGTATGAAACAAAAATCCCAGAAGACAAACATCAAATTTGTTTAATTACAATATTATTGATGGAAAAAAATTGAATATTGAGTGCGAAAATTGCAGGATAGTAAGAAAGTATTAATCTTCTGATTTAAATATATATATGTGACAAAAATTTTTTCAAGATACATTAGATAAACATTCCAATTTGAATTTTTTTAGTTCATGAAATAAGAAAAAGAAGAGTGCATATGTTATTACAAGGAAAAAGATTGGTTAAAAAAAAAATTAGGTGATCAAACAAGAGCTTTCGCCCCCCACCAAAAAAATCCTTGACCAATGTGATGATAATTTGAAAAATGTTTGAGTTTTTATTTTCTGTATTGTTCAAATACATATCCTTTTAATCACTTAAAAATGTTGTCATATAAAAGCATATCGAGCAATTTCCTTTATTATTTAGAGTAAAAGGAACTTTTAAAATTCTTTATTATATTGTATGAATTAAAACAGACAATTTCTTGAAAATGACATGCAAAAGTGCAGCATTTGTTAAAACTGAGTTATTCTAATTATTTATCAGTGTTATTGATTATAAATAAGGAAGGATAAAAAAAGACAGACTTTTATGTGAACTAGTACATGTACATGTATATTTGAAAAAACTTGTTCATTCTGTTACTTCAATTCTTTATGCTGAGTGAGCATACATTACAAACTAAGTTTTGAGTCAATTGTGCATACTAAGATTTGTATAATGGCTAGTGCAGAATTGTCAAATTTAAATCAAAGAAAAGTGTTGTGTGCAGATTTTTGTCAAGGTGATGAATGTTTTTCCAATTTTTCAAGAGGAAGGCAGTGTGTGACAAACTGCATATCATTTCTAATGAAATCTTTTCTGAAAAAAATTGATGATTTTGACACACAAGATATGAATTTTGTTTTGATAACTGGGGACACTTTATATCAGAAACTTCGCAGTGAAGGAGAAAGTCATGATCTTTTGCATTTTTCAGATATACCTAAATTTATTCTGTTTCAAAGCTTTTGTTTCACAGTTTATGGAAAAAAGTCATATGTAGGAACTATGTGTAGGGAAGGAGGCATAGATGGAGTAGGATTATCATTAGAATCAAGCTTAAATTTGGTTTCATCATTAGCTCGTCAAGAAGTTTCCTTGCTTCTTACTTTTCATTCTGCTGCTATAGCAATCAAGTATTACAAAACAACAGGTGCATTTTATGTGTTTGACTCTCATAGTAGAGGAATGGATGGACTCTGTTTACCAAATGGAACTGCTGTTCTATCAGTTTTCTATTCTTTAGAAGACATTTGTGTTTTCCTTAGAAAACTTTGTGTGTCTTTAAGTGCAACAATTCCTTTAGAAGCAGTGCAATATGAACTTTGTTTATTTGACATTAATTATGGTAAAAGGCGAAAAAGAAGAGCAATTGATTTAGATAGGGATTTGGATCTGCAATATCATTTTGTAAATCTTGTAGAAAGGGGAAATGAAAACACAATTTGTAATGAAAGTACTACCAATACACCAGAAACAAAATATCAATGTTTGCAAATCAGTGGTAGTTCTCTAACACACCTGGATGGAACTAGTCCACCCCCAATAAATGATGATGACAGTCATTATAATTGTAGAACGTCTAGTCCTGACAACAAATTTGCTAGAAAAATTGAAAGTTTTCATAAAAAGGTGGCACGAGGTCCAGTATATCAGTGTTCTTGTTGTACGCAGACTTGGTTCAAAGAAAGTGTTCGAAATGCAAGTAATTTACACAATTCGTTATTTGCAAACAAATGTTTGACAGGACTTAAAAGCGTTGATGATATTGAATGGGTTTGTAATACTTGTTACAATAGTATCAAGGCATGCAAGGTTTCAGCATTAGCTGTTGTAAATGGAATGGGTTTTCCTCCTAAGCCTCCAGAGTTGTTCATTACAGAGTTAGAAGAGAGATTAATTAGCCCTAGAATTCCTTTATGCAACTTGTTGAAAAACCCCGTGGAGGTCAAAAAAGTTTACGCGGTAATGTTGTTAATGTTCCATCAGATGTTACAACAACAGTCACAACATTACCAAGAACCTTATCTGACTCTGAAACTGTACAAGTAAAGCTAAAAAGAAAGCAGAGTTTTAAACACTGTGTATTGCAAGAGGCAATTCGACCCAATAAATATATTAAAGCTCTACATTGGCTGTTACAGAATAGTGTTTTGTTTCAAAAACAAGGAATTTCTATCAATGAACAATGGAACATAGATTCAGAGCAACAGAGCTGGTTAGGATTGCAAACTGATGATAATGATGACTGTTCAAATGGTGAACAAGATTCATCAAATAATAACATGAAAGATCATGTTGATGATTGTTCAACAGATGATTCCAGCTCTGATGAATGGACAGAGGATCCCAACTTTAAAAGTCGACTAACTGGAAATACTGATACGTTATTGCATCCACTTGATGTCAGATCATTATGTAAAACAATGTCATTTTCACCTGGTGAGGGACAGACTCCTCTTGGATTGTACCAGGACAAGAATGCAGAAATTTTGTCATTTCCTACAATTTATTGTGGTCAAATGCGCCCTGAAAATAAAGATCGTGAAACTCCTGTTCATTACAGCTCAATTTGCAAATGGGAATTGCGCAGCTTAGATAGACGTGCAGCAAGTTCAATTCCAAATATTTTCTTCAAACTTAAAAAAAATTCAGGTAAAGCAAATTCAGGATAAAGTCTCTCTAGCAATGAGAAAGTGTCAAACTGAAGGAAGAAAGGTAACTGTTGGAAATGTACTCAACCCTGGGGAATTTGATAATATTGTAAGACTTAATGAAGGATTCAGGGTTTTGAGGAAACTGCGTGGTTCACCAGCTTATTGGAAAAATGCAAAAAAAGACCTGTTTGCCATGATGAGACAGCTTGGCATACCTACTTGGTTTTGCTCGTTATCAGCTGCTGAGACTAAGTGGTCTGATTTGCTGAAAATTCTCGGCAAATTGGTTAAAAATGTAGAGTATACTGGTGATGATATTAAAAACCTAACATGGACAGAAAAATGTGAGTTGATACAAGGTGATCCTGTTACCTGTACAAGATACTTTGATCATAGAGTACAGGTGTTTATTTCGGATGTGTTGAAGTCACCTTTGGCTCCACTTGGAAATGTACAGGACTTCTTTTACCGTGTAGAATTCCAACAAAGAGGATCGCCCCATATTCATATGCTTGTTTGGATTGAAGGTGCTCCAAAGTATGGTGAAAACAGCAATGAAGAAATTGCTGACTTTGTACAAAAACATTCTACTTGTCAAAAAAATGATGACATACCAGAACTCATTAACTATCAAACTCACAGACATGCCAGAACTTGTAGAAAAAGAGGCCAAAATATTTGTCGTTTCAACTTTCCTTTGCCTCCCATGTCCAGTACCCAGTTATTGGAACCATTCCAAGAATTCGAGAAGGAAAAATTTCCAGATATTGCAAAAGAATATGATAAAATTTGTTCATTCTTGAATGAATTAAAATCAGGTGTACAAATGACATTTTCTGATTTCTTCAAATCATTGAATTTGAGTGAAGAAATCTATATTACAGCAATAAGACCTTCCCTGAAAACACCTAAGATATTCCTGAAAAGAAATGTTTCAGAAATAAGGATAAATGCATACAATGAACTCATTCTTCGATGTTGGGAAGCGAATATTGATGTCCAGTTCATTACTGATGGTTATGCATGTGATGCTTATGTAGTTAATTACATATCAAAGTCCCAAAGAGGAATGTCAAATCTTATGTATGAAGCATGCAATGAAGCCTGGCAAGGAAACAACAATTTGCAACAACAGGTGAGGCATATTGGAAATAAATTCCTTTCTCATGTTGAAATAAGTGCACAGGAGGCAGTGTATTTGATTTTGCAATTGTCATTACGCTCATGTTCTAGATCTTTTGTGTTCATCAATACTTCACCTTGTGAAACACGAACATTTCTCTTAAAGCCCTATGATGTTTTGTCTGACATGCCAGAAAACTCAACTGATATTCAGTCTGATAATGCTCTGCAAAGGTACCAGCGTCGACCAAGAGTGCTACAAAATTGCTTTTTGGCTGACTTTGTGTCAGGATATGATGTTGTATATCCTAAGAAATTTGATGAACCAACGAAAGAAAATCTTGAGTTTTTACCAGAAGATGAACATTTTGAAACAAATGAGGATGAGATTTCATTAGAGGAATGCAACAATGAATGCCAAGTGTTTGATGAAGAAATACCAATGAGAAATGGAACCATTTTGAAAAAAAGGAAAAAACCTAAAATTATTCGGTATGTCAGGTATAATAAAGAACAAGATCCTGAAAATTATTATAGAGAACAGCTGATGTTATTTTATCCATGGAAGAAGGAAAAGGAAGATCTGCTGGGTAATATGAGGCAAAATATAATGAATGCATTTCTGTAATCAATACCAACAAAAAAAAGTTTGAAATGGATAATGGAATAACAGACTTGGTGGAAAATAACAGTAATGAACAGAGTTATGAAAATTATGTCGTTGCACCTGAAGTTCAACATGCTGAAGAAATAGACACAAATGAACAGGTAGAAAATCAAGGTCTTTATCATGGTTGTTTTAACCCAAAGGATATGGGACATGAATATGATCTAGGCATTGACCTTGGTATTACAAGAAAGCAAATAAGCAGTGAGACACTGATTAATTGTATAAATCATAGTGAATATACACAACTAACAAGGAATCTGAATGAAAAACAAAGGATATTTTTCTATCATGTCTTGAGCAAAATTAAGAATAGTGATTTGCCATTTTATTACTTCCTTACTGGTGGAGCAGGTGTTGGTAAAAGTGTTCTGACCACAGCTTTGTACCAAGCAATTACAAGGTTCTCTGTGAAGTCTTTGTCAGACAACCCTGATGAAATTAAAGCAGTGTTATGTGCCCCAACAGGAAAAGCTGCACACAACATTGGTGGCCATACAATTCATTCTTTATTTTGTATTCCTGCTAATCAAAGCTTAAAATTCAAACCATTGGATGTTCAGCAGCTTGATACTTTTCGTGTGAAATTTCGATATTTAAAAGTTATATTCATAGATGAAATATCAATGGTTGGAAACAAAATGTTCAACTTCATTAACTTGCGACTTCAGGAAATTTTTGCCACTGAACAAATCTTTGGAGGTGTGAGCATTATTGCTATAGGAGATCTGTTCCAGTTGAAACCTGTATTTGATAACTGGATATTCAAACAATTGCAAGATGGATATGGGCCTCTAGCAACAAATCTTTGGCAAGACTACTTCAGAATGTTTGAGTTGACAGAAATCATACGACAGAAGGAAGATGGCCAATTTGCTGAGTTGTTAAATAGATTAAGAGAAGGCATGCACACAGAAATTGATATCGCTAAACGAAAACAGAGATTGACTGCACCTGAAACAGTAAATTCTAATGTTTCATCTTTGCAACATTTATTTACTGTTAATGCTTTAGTTGATTTGCACAACATGGAAGCTTTTGAGAAAGCAGATGATAGACAGAAATGTGAAATTGCCGCTATAGATGCTGTTGATGGTGATGTTAAATAAGAAACAAGGAAAATAATCTTGAACAATGTACCAGATGATCCTTCAAAGACAATGGGACTGGTTAGTAGATTATTGATAGTTGAAGACCTGCCAGGAGAAATTTGTATAAATATTGATGTTGAAGATGGCCTTACAAATGGTACTTCTTGTATGGTAAAAAAACTGGATTTTAGAGTAAAAAACTCTACTCGTTGTAGTATAATCTGGGTTGAATTTGAAACTTTGCTAATTGGAGCAAAAGCTCGATCAAAATACACACATTTGTATACTTCAGATTGTAGTAAGACATGGACTCCAATTCTGGAAATAACTAGAAATTTCAATGTAGGTCAGCATCGAAATATTTTCGTAATTCGAAGGCAGTTTCCACTTCGCCTTGCATGGGCTAAAACTATTCATAAATCGCAAGGATCAACAATGAACAAAGCAGTCCTGCACTTTGGAAGTCGAAAAATTGAACATATGCATTATGTTGGACTAAGTCGCATAAAAAAATTAAACGATGTCTTCATCTTGGAATTAAATGAAAAGAAGATTGCTGTATCTAAGCATGTCATGCAAGAAATGGAAAGATTAAGAACTGAAACCCATATGCATTCATGTGTGCCAATTTTGAAAGACATTACCAGCGATCTTAAAATTGTGTACCATAATACAAGATCTCTTCATTTGCACATTAGAGACTTAGCTCATGAAAGCAACATGCATGAAAGTGACATCATTGCAATTTCTGAAAGCAGACTGAAACAATCTGATAAAAATGACGACTACAACATTCCTGGCTTTCATATGTACAGATTTGATGATGATGTTGGTGTAAATTGTGGAAGGTCTTACAAGGGTATTGTTGTATATACAAAGCTGGAATTTATGGACATTAAAAGGTTATTCTTGTGTGAAAATGTTGAATCTGTACTCGTTTGTGTCACTCACAATGGAAAAATGCATCAGATTGTATTCCTCTATTGTTCTCCACAAGGAACCAGTTTGTGCAAACTCTGCAATATCCTTAATCAATTGCTTGGCATTCTGGAAATGGACAAACCTATTATAATAATGGGAGACACAAATGTGGACTTCAATAATCAAAATACTCTAAGTAAATTTATGGATTTAAAAAATATTCGCCAGCTTGTTCAAAATGCAACAACAGATTATGGTACTTGTTTAGACCACCTTTATACAAACATGATGTCCAATGATCAAATTTAATCTGCTTCATTAGAATCCTATTACTCTGACCACAAACCAATTGTTGCTTACTTACCACTTTTATAAAAATCTTCTGCAAGTCAAATGTAATATATCCGACCATCATTAGTGTTAGTCAACTAAGTCAACAACTAAATTGATTCATCGCATCTCTCATATAGAAAACTATAGCAGGGAAATAAAATTTGAATAACCCTTGCCATCAATATTTAATAAATTGTTTGATTCTCTTCAATAGGATAAATTTAAATGATAAACAAACATTCAGTTACTTAAATAAGATCAACTAAGCAATTTTAATTTTCATGTTCTATCCCTATACTTGTCAAATTTCAATGCACTGTTTTATGAAAATTTATGCTTTTTACTTTCAGAATGGCTCAGAAAAGCCTGTCAGAGCTTAAAAACTGTCACAGTGGGACCTCCAAGCCAGTTCCTTACTCAGATGGAGTAACCGTTGTGGTAGTTAAGAAAGGTCACACAGCAAAGTTTGTCGATAGTAATGGACAACAGGGGGAACTACTAAACTTCAGTGTTGCAGACAAATCTGCTCCCATGTTGGCCACTTTGTCTGACAAAACCAAACACAGCAAAATTGTCGAAGGAAAAACTCTCCTTGTTAGAAACTTCATCCTGAAAGGAGGGAAGATAACAATGTCGTCCAAAACCTCCATCATGGGTAAACCTAGCCTAGAAATTCCAGATGAAATCAGGACAAGTGCTGTCCAGTTAATCTTACCACCTTCTCCTGAAAAGAAAGTTGCAGAAGTGCACACTGCTCCCCTAAGAAGCATCTGCTCTGTGAAAGGTCAAGTGATTAAGGTGATAATTGCTTTCCTTCCCATAGTAGATGTACAATCACTTTATCAATACTCCTCTTTATTTATAATTAGAAGTTTGCTTGTTCATGTACTAAGATTTATTAACAAAATTAATTATAAACTTGTTTTAATATATATATATATATATATGTAAAATTTTGCAATTCTTCTCTTTAGGATGAGGCTACAAGAACTGTAAGAGTAAGTGGATCAGAAACAACTATAAGGACCATTACAATTGAAGAGAACAGTTTTACCATAGAGATTACTTTATGGCGAGAACTTGCTAAACTAGCGATAAACATTGGGGACACCCTGCAAATCACACACTGTCTCCTGAATAAGTGGCAAGGAACGAAAGCCCTCAATACGACTAGGAACACCACGATACAGGTACAGGTTTTGAAAATTATCTTTGATATAATTTTTCACTAATCACTATAATTTTTAAATAATAAGGAATCATTCTTTGTCGAGTAGTATGGGGTAATAATTTCGGTCTAGTAATGGTCAAATCCAATAAAGCGCGAAGGTCTATGATAAATTTGACCACGCTTTGGCCAAAATTATCACCTCATTATATTCAAAGAATGATTCCTTATTACTTATTTTATTTCTAATTTGTACACTTTAAAATAACGTTATTTTAAAAGCACTATTTTTTTATGTGGCACATGCTATGTATTACTACTGGCGCAGCATATAAGTTGTTTTATGTACAGTTTTTTATAAACATGTTCTGTATCTTTTTTCTGTATTCTGTACTACCTCTTTTAGGAAATACAGCCCTTGGAGGCAAATGTATCAGGAACAGTGCAGGCCCTTAGTTTAACAGAAACTTCCTGGGAAGTCTGCCTCAAAGAAGACAACAAAGAACAATTAAGAGATATTGTTATTGAAAAAGACATGATGCAAAATGCATTAAGCCATATTGACGAAGCCTGCCTTCTGACAGAAGAGGAGTTAGAAAACGTCCTTATCAACAGAATTCCATTCAAACTTCAAGCTGTCATGATGGGATCAAGAATTCTTAATCTGCAACTTGGAATTTTACCAGCACAGCAGATTCCACATCCACAATTTGAGCAAATGGAATGAACATTGCCTTTGTACATAACATGCACTAGCAAGTACATATATAGTGACTCTTTCTAGTTTCTGGGAGGTTTTTTTTTTTGAGAAATTAAAATACAACTGTAAATAATAGTTACACTTTCATGAGTCAAAGGATATACTCATATGTGTTTGAATGTGTTTTATGCAACTAGTGCTTATTTTTGGGATGTTATTTGTATAAAAAAACAACAAATTTTTCTTATGTTTTTTGTACATGTATTTTAATAAGACAGATGTTTGTAGCAGACTACCTTTCTATTTTTTATTTGGTTTCAAAAATTTTTGATCAACTGATATTTTATGAAATTCTGACAGATTCAGGTAATATTTTGGAAGAAACTGAAAAATTAATTGTTATTTCCTATAACAACTGTAAAAAATAATAAATATGTCACCTTATCATTCACAAAAATCCAAAATTATCATTTCTTAGCTACAGACTCTGTTATAACTTTTCATCTGCATGGCTGAAAATTGAAAGAAAACATATTTTGAACCTATACCTTTCATGTGTAGTTTTTTTTAAATATGTTTACTGACTGTGTGTGCGTTTACTAGTAATAGTACATTTTCTTAGGTAGTATCTAGTCTTCACACTTACTTGTAGTACAGAGCTGTAAACTACTTCCTTTAATAAACATGTATCATAGATATTTCTAAAATTATTATACTTTAAACAGGGAAGCTTCTGTTTAGTTTACTCTTCATGTTAACAACCAGACAACCTTGCATGTCATTAATTGTCATTGTGATGTTTCTAAATGTAACTTGAGATTTGAAGTATTTGTTATTAATAGTCAACTTCTATTGATAATGGCTGTACTTGTAAGTATTGTTGAGTTGATAATATGTGTATTCTTTGTACCAATATTTTGTTGAACTGTACATACCAGTAAATATAGGTTTTGTATACATTCATGTAGATAGTATTTTGTCATTCATTTCTCATTTTCCATTGATATTATCATTATTTTTTATTATTGTTTGGTTATGAAGAAAAAAACTTCTCAGTCTGATATATATCAGAAAAATTCCAATTTTACTTTCAATATACCAATAACAAAAAGCCTAAACCTCATTTTGTTGTACACTATGATAAAAAAAGGCATGACAAGGTTATGTCCAAGTCTATTCTAATCATTTTTCAATGTTTAGCATTTAAATTATACAGTAGTGTTAGGTATTTTACTTGCAAGAACACTTTTTGTGTACTTTGAATATGTCTTTTGTTGCATTTCCAAATGTGTTAAAATTATCCACAACATAGAAACTGTACAAGTTATTGTTTAAAGAGGAATAATAAAACTCAGCTTGTAAATGCCATGAATATAAACATGCCAACTTCTGTTTACTATAACTTTAATATATAATTATTGGACACTACTTCTCAGTTTCATAATGTAACATTTATAATTTCCCCTCTTCCATTGCTGCCAAAATCTCACTTTTTTCTTACATAACTTACCAAGACGTAGTTCTTCTTGTCACTGACTGATGAAAAATCATCTTGTGAAGAGATGTATTCTATTAGAATTGTCATTTAAATTCCATATCTGATTTCCAAATTACATAAAAATTACTTTTCTCCATTTTTCACAAATTGAAGTTTTACCACATATATATGTTGTAAAAAATAACTCATTGTTCAAACAATTTTGATTCGTTAGAATATTACTTCAAAATAATTTGTACAAGGTCTAATTTGAAACATCTGCAAATAAACGTTATCTTTCCTCATTTTGAGTCATTTATTGTTAGATGTATTTGCAAATTTCTACCACACCTTTGGTAATTTTTATATGGTTTTAAGAACTATTTTATTATTGTTGACACTAGTTATTTAGCTTTGCTGCAAAATAACCTTCAATGGCGCTAATAGCTGTATAACAAAACAAAATAGAATAGTGTTATTAAAGGTGCTATAACACACCTAAAAAAACTGGTAATAATCTAATATAATATGAAGTGAATTATGATGATGAACTGTTTGTATATCAAAAAAGCAAAAAATATGCAATTGTGCAAACGTATAACAACAATATAAAGTGCAAGCATTAGACCCCCAAAAAAACATTCAAAACGTCGAACACAAGGTCCACATGAGAAATTAAGTTTTATAAAATCAAAAGCTTTTATATACCATGTTTCAGGCAAGTATCCATATACAAGTCGTGTTCAGCTTTAATTCACATCATCTTCAGAAAGTAACATATATTTAAAGAAATCTGGCCTTCGATACTTTAAATTGATATTCATTAAACATAAACCAAAATTTCAATAAGGCTCATTTCCGCCTACGCTTGCACACAGTAAATTTTCTTAGAACCAAGCTAGGTTAGCGCTTTTCAGTACTTTCAGTACTTTGATTATTTAAATCCTCTAGAAATCTTTCTCTCTGATTTGTTTTATCTTAGATTAGATCTTGATGATACGTATGCCAGTTCAGTTTATGCTGTCAGAAGAATAACAGAACTATGACACATTTTAAAAATCAGGATGCTGAGCAATGCACCTTGTGTGCTCATTAATATAGCACACATAATGTTCAAACTCATAACAACAAATTATGAAATTCCTGAGTGCAAGAAAAATAGGTCACAATAACACTGATCCAGGGACATTCCATTCTAGTTACATTTAACATTAACTGCTGGTGGGAATGCATCATTCTGAGATCCAAAAATTCAAAATCTTCCTCAATAAACCCTGTTTCAAAATGACAACTCTTTAAACCCATTTCAAGTTTCAATTCACATTTTGATGATGGCATGTTATCTCTGTTACTAAGCGTGTGTAAAAATGCAATGTGTCTCACTGACGTCAGCATCGGTACTGCCCTCTCTTAGATATTTAGGGATAACCCAGCAGGGAGGTAATGATTTTAACAATATGGCAGCTCTCATGGATTGCAAGAATTAGTTATTCTAAGCGGTATATCTTCTTACTGAGGAAAGCTGTGTCTAGATGGTTTTCAGATATCATTATATACATCAAACAGACAAATTTGAGCCCTTGATAATTTTTTCATGTTCACTTCCTTTAACACAACAAAACCTAGATTGTTTATTTAAATTAGAAAACGATAATCCTGAAATTAAAATAAAACAACATAATATGTTTTGCTTTACAGCGAAAATAAGATACATGAAAAAAAATTAAAACTATTTATTAAATACATGTAACAAAACAGAAAACAAGGAAAAATTGTATTGATCTTGTTTTGAAACAATTTAATAATAATTGTAAACCTCTATAATGAGCTCGAGATAATTTGATGGAAAACACCAAATGTGCCTCTTACTTTTATAGTTTATCAACGCCGAGTTTTAGAAAATAGGGAGTGTTTTCAAGAGAGATTATTAATTCATCATTGTTTCATATATGCATCATCAGGAGAGATTATGTAATAATGCTTCAATACGATCGCTTTTGAAGGTTTATCAGATTTTTGTCACAAACAGAGACAAATTACTGATTCTGAAACATGTTTAAAACACGCCCCATAACTTTGCAGGGTCATAGCGATTTCTCTATACTTTGCTAACATTCTAATCTAAGAAAAGAAAGTCGATTGATACAAATGTTGGGAAAAGCAAAATTAAGAAGAATATATCATTATTTTATAGTTGGACCTTTTGTTTAAAAATGACTGAAAAGTCAATTTTCAAAACAAAAAATCCCACTTATGATTATTTTTTTTAAATATACAGGTTTACAAAAAAACTGAATGTAGAATTTACCTATTACATATATTATATGTTCTGTCCTAACTTTTTTTATGATTTTGAAGTACATGTAGCTATTGTGCAATATATGCCTTATATTTTTGTTACCATACTCAATAATATCCTTAGCAACCATTTAATTGATTTTTTTTAAATATTGTTTATATCTAGATGTTATTCAAAAATGTATGCAATAAGAATTGGGGGAATTTTGTACCAGAAACCATAAAGAAAATTTTGATTTATATAGAAAGCCTATAAAATTAACTTCCGTGTGCGTCATAAAACAAAATAAAATGACAATGTTTATGAAGTAACCTAAAACACGAATGTTGAAATAAACGGATATTAGATAATTTATTTGATATATTTCCTGAGACAAGCATTGTTTTTTTTTTGTTTTTTTTGGGGGGGGGGTAGGTTAAGGTATGTTTTGTTTCCTTCGGCGACCAAAAGGCCCTGAATAAGAATTCGAATAAAAAATAAAATTATACCACACGAATAAGTAAACAAATACATTGTGTGTAAAATGTAAAATTTTTAAAATGTATAATATTATGACTCTACTATCAGCAATTATATTTTTCTTATCAACATTCTCAGAGACTGTGATACTTAAATCTATATTTTAAACTCCAAAATGGCCTAAACCTTCAAATTATATATGCCTATAAGATCAATACAATATTTTTTTTCTCGAATGGTATTCAATCGTTATGATTCCAATGTATTTATTCTATTGCATACATCTTTATTAGCTTTGAAACGTTGGAATTATAATCTTACGCAGAGTACTAACATGAATATAGTTCGTCAAACATATATCTTAAAAATATCAATTATTTTTCAAGTACGCAAGAATATTTACACGAGACTGTCCAATTTGCTCGACTTCTGAATGCTGACCCATATCGTATTTCAATCTACAATATGTTTTCTTTTCCCCTCCGTCCATGAACTTCAACTAACTCTGCTGTGATATTTCATGACTTTTGATTGCAGAAAAATTGCAGTTTTAGATTCAATGATTCAACCTTATTCATAGGGACTATTTTTTATTTCATGTTTGCATTTATCTATGTTTACATTTCATTATTGAGCAAAATTAATACTCGCGTAATGTTAAAACGGTTTATATTTCTATTGTTTTGATAATAACATGCATATAGAGGGAACATTAAATTTGCGCCTAATTTGAAATCATTTTGTCTATAATTTGTTATTTTTATGATTTTTGACAGGCAGTCAAACGTTGCGAGCCATTGCTAAATTCAATATGCATGATGCCCAGCTACACTGCTTAGGACCAACATAACAGATCAACATGTAAATATCAACATTTTACATGATGATACTCGAAATCTATAATTATTGTTTAATTGGGATAAAGTGCTTACAGCTGTCAGTGATGCATGATATTTTTGTTTATTTGATATTAGTGCATGTTTAAAGTGCACTCATGGATTCAAAATGCATCAAATAAATAAAACAGACAAGGATTGTACAGCGTCTAAATAGTCAATGAGCATATGAATAAAATTTTATTTGACCGACGAGACTATTTGACACGAACAAAACAGATGAGAGAAATCCAATTGAACCAAAAGCACAAAACACGTGATATCGGGTTTTTTAATAATATAAATAAACTGCGTTATCTACGGAACCTTTAGAAGTGCACTGGTGTGGAGTTTAATCAACTTTTGGGAAACTATTTTGTTAAAAATGAAAAAGGATATGAATTAAGTATTAAACTAATGAAATTTTCTTACGATTGGACGTTTATTCATAGTTGCTGTTTATCTGTTTACATATGGAGCAGACATTTTAAAGTTATCAACGTCGAGTGAGTATGATTCATACAGTCTGACACCAGAACAACTTATATCGAGATAATTTTTTGAATTATAAGATTTTTTTTAGATAAACGGGCATATTTGTACAGTGGATAAAAACATATTCTCTCTCTGTCTCTGTCTCTCTCTCTCTCTCTCTCTCTCTCTCTCTCTCTCGCAAACACACAGGGTAAAAAAAAAATGCGCATAGCAGTATAGAAGTTTCAAAAAGTCATTAGTAATATAAATACGTTATAAAAGAAAAACACGATATATGTTCAATGTTTGCTCACTTTAAGAATAATTCACTAATGAAAATTGGTTTGTTATTCACACAAAAAAGAATTCAAGAATATATAAAAGAAAAATAACCTAAATATAAAAAAGAAATTTTGATTTAGCCAATATCTGTATTTAAAAAAAAAATTTTTTTACGTAAACATTATTTTGAATCTTGTTAGTGTATATATGGTTTGAAAAATAAACACTTAACAATAATTAACTAGAATTTGTGAAGTTACATATAAAAATGAAATGTATTTATATATAATTAGTTTTTACTTACGTTTTTTAAAAGGTGAAACCAGTCACACGGTTTTCTTTTAAAGAAACAACTTTAAACAAAAACCAATTGTCTTTGACACCGAGTGGTTATAGTATTTTGGATGACAATGTCTTGTCTCAGTAAGTTATTGTTAATCAAAGAATATTAAATTAGAAATTTTGTTTTCTTGTTTCCAATTCATTTGTTAATCCATAGTTTTAAACTGTCGGGTGCTGAGTTAAATTGTTTATTTCTTTTATATTATGTGCACGTTCAACGTTTTTTTATTGTTGTTTTTGGGGGGTTTTATTTTTGTTTGTTTTGTTTTTTTGTTAAGTTTGTGTTTTATACTATTTTGTTTCCTGTCTTTTTTAATCTTTCTTCATAGAATTCATTATCCTGTTTGTATTGGTGCTTGATAAAACAGATCATGTCAGAACAGAAGAAAATAAAAGGTTAAAAGTTAAGTCAATAAAGTGAATTTAATAGGATTACAAATCAAAATATTGTTAAAATATAAAATACGTATCTGTAATTTTGTGTTGCAGTTTCTTTTCATTTTTACACACCGGAAAAACAAGCCCAATGAATATAGAGGATTCTTGTTTTGATATCGATCAAGATTTAGTGAACAGAATGTATTTAGGTAACTCTTGAGGTTCTATATACTCTTGATAAAATTTCAATTTAGAATATATTAATAATATTTATTATATTAAAAAAAATAATGTATGATGTTTGAAAAACTTGTGGATTTTAGGTATATCACTTTTTGTACATAAGAATACGTCATGCAAACCTGAAAACATTGGGTTAAAAGAGGTATATAAATACATAATTCATGACAAGCATCAGCGACAACTGTGTAGAACCAAATTAACTGTGTCTCTCAACAGCATAAATTGTGAAAAAGCCATCGAGAACTTGGAGTTTATATGCCAACATCTGGACAAAAAGTCAACGATTTTCTTTCAAGGTACGGTTCTCTAATGATGATAAAATTATTTGCTTAGCTTGAATTGATAATTATAATTTGTGTATTAAAAAACCTTAACTACTCAGAGATGTGTTTACAGATTGTATGGTTGACAGTTTCCTTGAAAAAAATGAAACAATCACAGGTAATTTAATAAGATAATCAAGAAAAAAAAATGTGATAAGGTATGTTTGATTTAAAAAAAAAAAAGCTACAAGTCTCTTTGATTTTTACAGAATCTGGAGCAATTATTATTTCGGCGTTTCCAACACCAAATATGAGTGAACTAAGACATAAATACGAAATTCCAACAGCTCATTGTAACATGAAAAAGTGTGAATTGAAGAACGCAAACAAAGTGCGAGAATTCGGGACATCACTCTCTAAAGGTATTTGAATTAGAGAAGTTCGGCTTGCTTGCTAATATCATACATTAAACAAATAAGAAATTAGTGAAATTTTTATACTCGTGCGTCGTCCGCCGTCCGTTAACACTTTCACATTTCTAATTGAAATTACAAAGCCAATTCTTACCATTTTTGCTTTGTATCATCTCTAGGTTCAGAGGAATCTAAACTGTGAATTTTATGACTTTACCATCCCTGGTGCCTCATGGGCGGGGCAAAATACGCTAAATTTGACAAATTTGTGAAAATTATGTTCTCTGTGTCAGGTGTTAAGGCCCTTGGATGGGGCGAATATGGCCATATACATGTAGTGAAAATGTTTTCAATCTTTGAAATTCCTCTTCTCTACTTTCAAATCATGGGAAATAAACTGATGTATGGTTGTGATGTTCATGAAGCCCTCTACCTAAATTGTAAATTCATTACCACTGGATCAGGGGTTCAGGCTCTTGGGTAGGGCAAATATGGCCACATACTGAAAATATATAAAAACTTATAATATTGTCTTATGTACTTACACAGTCATGGGAGATAAGCTAAATTCATTGTTATTATGTCCATGGTGTCCTCTTCATAAATTGGGAATTTGTAAGTTATTGTTTACAGTAACCCATAGTTAATGCATTAAATTCCTTTGCCTTCAAAATACTTTAATAGCTAAAGAGGATAAGACAGTGCAACTTCAATTACAAAATGTGCAAAGACTATTTAATTTCTCAACATTCTCGAGTACAAACTTTCATTTCAATCATTGGCAAGTGACCAATAAAGGTCTCTTTATATCAAAATTTTACAATATTTGGCTCCTGGAACTAGGGTATTGATGTTCCGAGATTCTTCTGACTCTTGCCTCCCTCTTTCATGAATTGATTTATGAAACATTAAAACAGTAAAAACGGGTTTAATAGTCGCAAGAACCTCAGGTTTGGATGTAGACTCCAAAATAAAGCTAGAAGTGCAAACATGAGACTCCTGGTAGGTTCACATACGGGTGATGGTATTCAGGCGAACGTCAAGGCATGTAGCCTGGGCCTCTTGTTAAAGAAATAATAGCTAAGTTCAGGTTTTTTTCCCACAAGTAAATATTGTTTCTTTAAACAATTGTTTTTATAGATACTTCTTACCCGGACTCAGACAAAGGATCCGCGCAGGTAGTTTTAATTCAAGCAATAGTGTCAGGCTGTGTAGGGCTCATCTTGGGAGTTTTGTCAACATCATTTGTATGCATTTGTATTTACAAGCAAAGTCAAAGCAGGTATTTGCTATCAAAGTTGTTCTTTAATTCAACACAAAGCTAAATAATTCTGATAATTACTGTAAAGAAAAAAATCGTTCTCTTTTTCTCTCTTTTGGCGCATTTTCCGCGATGTAATAATGTATACCATTAATTTGAATTTTTTTTACAACAAATGAGCTCTTTATTTCAATTCGTTTTTGCAGAATAATAAATGAAGGTCTATTTTCAAAATCAAACATTCATCGCATGAATGAAACCGAACGAATATTTTCGATTCATTCAAAGGAGGATGAAATTGTATATCACGATATTATGGACATCGAGGTTTGGCTTCGTTTTTATTCATTCCGTAAATTCAGATAATCGTCATTACCTATCAACATTAAAATAAATTTTCTCCCAAAATGAATTACATGAATTTATATGATAATAGTAAAGTAAACATTTGATTGAATAAATTGTCAACATATGTATATATGTTAATGGCAACATCAACCACATATATATTCTATAATAATTAAAATAGTTTAATCTCAATTTATAATGTGCGACGTTGTAGGACGTGGCCAATAATAAGGATACACAGCATAGTGTGAGCGACGTTTTCTATCACTATGACCCTCCTGAGCAGCGATATAGTGAAAGTCCAAAGAGCAGTACTAGTACATATGAAAACGAATTTGGCATATCCCAATTTTCAGAGAATAAAGCCACAAAATCATCAAAACAACATACATCAAGAAAAGAACAATCGGGCATGTACCATAAGTTGTCAAAAGAAAACAATTTTCCTTTGACAAGCACAGAAAACGAGGATTTGTTTGAAAGTAGAAATGTAGACACTGAAAACACTGCAACAGGTAAGACAGTGGCTAGTTCGTTAAAATCAGAACACAATAAGCAATATGCTGCATATGAAGTACCTGTAAGTCATTCGAATGCCAAAATCTCTCGAGACATTGGGTCAAAAACTATCGCTATGTCGGACTTAAACGGTAATAATGAAGACTTAACAACTACTGTTTACCATGTGTTAGAAAAGAAATAGGAAAGGCATCCAGCGCCTTGATTTTGTCTTCAACGTCAGCCACTCAATTGAAATGACAAATTTGTTTTCGATAAATAGGATAATTATTTAGGTGAAGACTTGTATATAATAAAAAGCATGGCGTATTTACCTAATTCTTTGCTTTGAGTACGTTACCGTATGATTCATGCAAATGTTGTATGAATCAAGAGGGAAACTCATGTATGGATTGGAATCATATTTGATACATACATTTATACTATAACAGAAAATTATTAACACTTATTTGAAAAAAATATGAAATATCGGTGATCTGACTGATTAAAAACAAAACACATGATTTTCGTGTGTTTTTTCATTTATATTTTACTTTCAAATGAATATTTAACATCCCTATACTATGCTATAATGCACTGTGTGATGTGTTCATGTATTTGATATAAATATTATGTTCGAATTGTAAGTTTTCCAATAAAAATATTGAAATTTTATGACTGACGTAATATCAAACTTTCGTTACTTAAACAGACCTAAATATATTCAAAATGGTAAATTCCAGTAAACTTTGGCTGTTATTTCATGTAAGAATAGTGATATTGATAAACATATGTTATTTTTGTTTTGCTATAAAAGAAGCACAAACTATACAAGTTTCAATGATAGATGGCTAGCTTGCAAATATGAAATGAACAGCATTAAAATGTAGCTTTTAGAAATTTCAAAATACGTGTTATCTCATTATTTTCTGCTTTTAGGTAATGAAATGTATTATTTATATTTTTATCTAAAAAAGAACAAGAAACTAGTTATATAGAAGTATTCCATAACTTCGTGTATTGCGTTTAGAACATATTTTACTCATGACATTGAACTTAATAACAATCCAAATATGACAAAAACTGCGTATACAACACGCATAAGCTAAATGTGATATATAAAATTGTTTATTGTAATCTTTGACACGGAATAAACTTTAAACATACTTTATACGTGTGTAGGAACCATTTTGGTTTTTATGTGTTTCCTTGACTAATTACAGTGTACCTTAAGGGTTGGCATAAAAAAAATCAAGATAAAATTTTATTACATTTAAAACAATGTGTACACCAGGTCACGTGATCCGCACATAAGTTAACCTGATGAAACGACCTCTTAATATAAAATGCATTTAAAATGTTTCCTGGACACAGTTTTTACCCTATGTGTTGATGTAATAAACATAACGGCCTTTGTTTCCTGTTATGTTTCCAAAATAAATGTAACGAGGGAATGGGTATGGGGAAAACCACATTAAGATACATAGGAGATAAATTAACATCGTGTCCTTTTAGCTATTATATTCAACCCGATGTTTGATATTGTTATGGTTGTAAAGGTGAATATATGGAAATCGTTTTAATTTTTTTTTTACTTGATGTTTGTATCAGAATCGAAAAGCGATGTAGAAATATCAATACACGATTGTGGGTCAAATGTGACTTAATCAGTTTTTATTAATACAAGATTAGACATATTTTATTTTTCGAAGTTATGTAAAGTGGACGAGGTTTATTAATAATTAAAATTTAAGTTGTTTGTAACAGATACACACATAAAATCTAAATCTAAGCTGTGCCATTCAGTCTAAATAATCAGAAGACCTAGAAGTATTCTTCAGATTTATACATGTATATTACAAGAGTATCGCATGGACTGTAAGTGATGTCCAGTAACTTATATGTATATACAGTAAGTAATTATGCATTTTTTCTTCGTAAGAAATCCAATTGTTTTTCATAGACAAACTTGCAATTCTGAATTAAACATAGTTTAGCTTAAAATCTGTATCTCTACGGAAATATAAGGGTTGGCATGCCGAAGAGCTACGGTTCATTCCATACAAATAAAACATGCAATTTACGGCACACACACAAAATCTTGCGCTAATTTTTAAAGTCCAAACTTGGACATAATATTAAAAAATATTTTATCCATTGGGATATTCATATAGAAATACAAGTAGTTTTGAAAAAAAAATATTCATATAAGATTTTGGGAAAGTACTCAAACGAATGTACACTTGAGAGCATATATGTAAGGATGAAAGCGCAATCTTAATTCATGTAACAACAGATCATAAGTTGTATTAAATCGCTTTTGGTCAAGTTTGAAAATCATAGTGTGATCTCTTTTCATGAGCATAACCATTTGCAGCAAAATCAATTACTTTATTTAGCAGACATGAAGCCGGCAGCTTATTACTGCATTTTGGTGCTAGACTTATCTTCTATTTGATCGATTAATTAATAATTACTTATTTTTTTCCAAATTTGAAAATGAGTTTGATAATATAATTTTTAAATAATAATAAGCATTCTATAGGGGTCGATTGAATAATCAGGTCTTGATTATCTTCGTGTTTATCCAGTGATACTGAGTGTGCGGTCAACTTTGCTCGGTGTAGCATCAAATTAAGGCAATACAAGGTTAGCTTTTTAAAAAGCTAAGAAAGTCAGCCAGCGGAATATTAACTTTTAGGTCAAAAGTGAATACATTTTAAACTATTACAATACAATATAATCATATAGTCTGCAGAAAAATCATGACATGCGGGTGTTCAATTACATGAAGTTTTTTTAAAATCTAAATTAAAGCAACTGTGCATGCTGTCTTATTAAATTGTAACTCTGCAAATTATATCCTCTCCAATCTCACTAAGAGTCTGTGAGATACATGAACTGTATAATTGTATATATGCGGATTGCGGACCGTGGTTGCAAACGATACCCGTGGACAGTACTCCAATACAGAAGTGCGCAGTTTGACCTAGAAACTGATCAGTTTCATAACTTATTCGAAATTTCTCAAACACGGACTGTCTATAATTCTTTCCCAGAATTCCAATTTACGCAAGCGCATTTGAAGTTTCATCCTAACTTAATTAGTCAGCCCGCGGGCTGACTAATGATTGTGCGGTCATCCCAGCTTATATTGGGGGTAGTTGTAGCGGAACGATGGTGTGCTGTTATCCTTGCTTTGTTTTGCCAGTGTAACAAATATTGATCCGGGTTAAAAACTGACTCTGGAAACATTTTTCAACTTTGAATATTGACCCGGGGGTCATTTTCTACGTTAAAAATTGAGATCAAAAGTCGTGAAATTTATATCTGGGGTCATTTTTTAACAGCTTGAAAATGATTTTTCTAAACTCTGATGACCTCAACATGTTGAAAATTGACTAATTTGAATAATTAATCTGTCTTTGGTGACCTTTAAAAGTTTTGTCCCACAAGGGAATGAAAATCAATTCGATGTTCAACAAATTGCTAGCCCGACAAGCCCGTCCCAATCAGAAGCAAAAAGTCATCTTCTTTTATGTATATGTACATTTAAACCGCGTAGAGCAAGTTCCAGTTCAGTTTAAAGACAGTTCACAACTCGAAAGTTGGAGTCAATTTTAAGAGGGAAATTATATATTTTTAGTATGAGAAAAATATATAACGTCAGCTGCCTGTGCTTAATTCTTCAAAGTCAGGATATTTCCCTAACAAATTAATTGATAAACAGTTGTTATATTTTTATATGACTGGTCGTCAACAGTTTTCGTTTAATTTATTCGACAACAATAATTTTTTTTGAAAACTTGCCAAATGAGCAATTTTTGAATATGCATAGTTCTTTTAAAAAGATTTAAATTGATCTCTATTATTTTTACTTAAGTTTTTAATTTTGCTAACTAAATGTAGATTTGAAACACGGGCACCTGAAGTTATATATTTTTCTCATAAAAAAATATATACTATCTACATTAATTATGTAGGTGCCTGTGATAGGAAGGTCCACGATTTACTCCGACCCTCGCATGATCTTCTACTTTCTCATGTACGATTTTTTTTATTTAAAAAATGCAATTTACCATTGTAATGACGAAAACAATTTTGGTCAATAAACATATGTTAAGTTTTTGCGATCAAACCTATTTAGAAACTATAGATGCAAAATTACTTTATCGTCATTCTGTACAAAAAGTAGGTTGGTAACGATATATATTCCATGAAGCAGTGTTGTTTATGCCTAGGAAAATAATGATTTGTTTCGATCATGTCCATTTCATTTAGTTACATATCCTGTTTTATCCTAATAGCGCATTTCCTTAGCATCACTAAAAATATCGGCTTTCAAGATAAATATATAGTTCTACAGCACCGTTCAGGAAAGAGTAAACGTACATGTATGCATGAAAATATACATGTACATGTATCAAATCAAAAATTTCCGAAATACTAAAATTACAAATGTTATGGGAAATGAATTTAAAAACAAAAAGATGATCATTTGCTGGGTTTTTTTGATAGTCTTAAGAAAACTTCTATGAAGAGAATACTGTTAGCGTATTGTAAATTTGTTATTTACTGGGTGGATGTAAATACAACATTTAGATAATCACAGTGTTAAACTCACATACTGAGTGGGTGCAAGAACAAAAATCACAATGTCATATTGAATTGAAATTTTGTATTAACCCCCACCTAGAAAATTAACAATGAACAATACAACAGTTTCAATTTATTGGGTGAGTGTAAAACCAAAATTAAACAATTGGACTAACTGTAAATTTTTATTCATGTTCAATGTTCAAACGTATACACATAAACTTCTCAAAAATAAATATGAAAAAAAGTTAAAATTTCGTTAAAAAATCCAAGATATAAATATTACTTTGTTACTTTGTGATCAATTGCTGTTGAATTTTGAACCGGTTTCATAATCAAAATTTCACGGTGCGGGTCATTTTTCAACGGAACAGCGTCTTTAATATACACCTTTGTCAATCTTCTAACCGGGTAAAAATGCTTCGTTTCACCGCCGAAACACTGTGCCCCTATATAGGTGCAGGCGCGGTGATAAAGTCTGCCTTTGTATATATCAGCAGCAATAAGACCTACATGCATCCGATTTCAACTCAGGAGCGGGCATGCGGGGGAACAGTGGCAGTGACTTCCCTGCACGTTTCAGACATTTATCTATTACATACATAAAATCAATGTAAATTTAATTGTCTGTCATGTAAAACTGTTTTTCAAATGACTCTAACAGGATTCTCTACAATGGATTTTACCATGAAGCCTAACATGGCTAAATTACTGTGCGCAATCGATAAACTAGCTGCGCCATATTTCAATCAAAAGCCGCTTTGATACGATATTTTTTTGTATTTCATGAATGTCACCCAAACTGTAATAACTTAGTAGAGTAGTGAAAGCTTAACACCGGTCGTAAATAGGCACTGTCCGCCATAGTTCTCTTTCATCACTGCTGTCCCAACAACCCCTATATAAGGCGAAGACCTCTAAACAGTTCAAAGTACTTTGCTGTAGAGGTCTCACCTGTGTGGACGTACATATTGTCTCGCCGTGTTACTCGGTCGCGATGAAATAATCAAGTTTTACGCACTTTTTTCAAGCCAGGAGAATACTATATAACATCATAAAAATTGGTTAATGCATTATTTACAAACAGAATATGCACATAGAATAAGACATAAATGCATAAAATCCAAAGAACACGATATAAATACTACACGCCGGCCACGAGTTTCAGGTGTGCAATCGGCTTTAACGAGCTCGAAGGGTTTATATACCAGGTACCTGTGTGACGGTGCCTATTTACGAGCGGTGTTCAGCTTTAAGGTTGAAGGCTACATCGTCACAACATGTCTGACATCCGTTCGAAACGCCATTTTGTTCCGGATTGATAACATTATGTCGTGGTACAAGATAGCTATACACCGTTTAATTAAACTTTTCTAACAATGGGGATGAGATAGGCATGAAATCACCAAAACTCTTAGAAAATATGTCAATTTTCTTCCTGTTTAAAGCTTTCAACTTACATTGATTATCAGCTGTTTTGTACGGAAAACGTGGAATCTAAATCAAATATATGTAAATAATATACTGTTTCCCTACTCTGCTGTCATTGGCAATACATTTTTGTCATGTCATCTGCAACATACGATCATACATATCTGACGAATTATCGATATAGGTAAGCAGATATAATAATTTCACTTAAACTACATACAGTATGTATGATGAATATAAAACGAAAGTACCGTAGTACGATCTCTTGAATTGATCCTAACTTCCCAAATCTAAAACATTTGCAGTTAAAGACTTGCATTGAAACTTTGACATTAACTAAATAAATGTATTTTGATTAAAAAGGATATAGCTAGGTAGCAATAGCAGTAGAAGCCCGAATTTGCAAGTCAAAATGAGGGAACGACAGAATTCTGAAAAGGAGCATGTTTTTTATTTCCACACATACATGTTTATCACTATGGACATCTAATGTATGTATTAATACTCTCTCTCTCTCTCTCTCTCTCTCTCTCTCTCTCTCTCTCTCTCTCTCTCTCCTCTCTCTCTCTGTGTGTGTGTGTGTGTGTGTGCGTGTCTATATAAACTCCTACAAGTATAGAACACACTAGTACTACTAGTACTACATTTATACATTTACATGTATGCCGTGTATGTTCTTACCAGGGCCGCGGAATGATAAAGAATTGGTAATGAAATTAGGATTGCTAGTTAACTTATTAGGAAATAAATTCCAGGTTGAACTATTAGAAAATTTAATTCAAAATCAATGAACACTCTCTCTCTCTCTCTCTCTCTCTCTCTCTCTCTCTCTCTCTCTCTCTCCTGTCAGACAAATTGTACCAATGTTGGTATAAAGTTAACACAACTTTACCATGTCACCATGCACCTTATAATAGTTGATCCTCTTTAGCGCGGTAGGTCTAACTACCGGTTAGCCTTACGTTGTATCCCGCATCATATTATATATACAAATGATTTTTTTTACATGTGATCAGCTGTATATGGCAAAACATATTGAATTAAAACATTAAGATGTTTTACGTCTAAAAATTGAACATACAAAACGTGTCATTCCGAGTCATTCGCAAACTTCCAACTCCAATTCCACCCCCTTCCTATTTGTACAGCACAATTTTATGTGTAACAAATCAAGCCCCATATTACAATTTTTTTTAATTATGACAATTTTTCTAATAATAATTTTTTGTTAACATTAAACAAATTAAATATAACAGACCCAGTTTATACTTCAAAATTAATATCAGTCTATATAAACTTTACACTGTATCTAGGTAGCTTAATTCATTATTGGTGAAAAATTACATAAAAGAAAAAAAGATCTGGAAAAATTTCATTCCGTAAGAGTAAGAACAATGGGGTCAGTACTTATCAGTACTTGTCAGTACTTCTCTAAGTTTTTCAGTACCGTCAGTAAAAAGTGTCAGTACTTCTCTAAATTTATCAGTACTGTGTAAGTTTGTCAGTACTTTTCTATGTTTCTCAGTACCGTCAGTAAAAACGTCAGTACTTTTCTAAGTTTATCAGTAATGTCAGTACATTGTCAGTAAATGTCTAAGTTTATCAGTAA
Organism: Magallana ariakensis; assembly: GCA_020458035.1. Lineage (NCBI taxonomy): Eukaryota > Metazoa > Mollusca > Bivalvia > Ostreida > Ostreidae > Magallana > Magallana ariakensis. The sequence goes on from CM035813.1 coordinate 29,078,142, forward strand.
AAAATGGGAATGTCAGTAATTTTTGACTTAGTATCTCTCCTTATGTCTTTAGCTGCTAGTGCATTTCGTTTCAAATATCTATATTTTTGACGGTTTTGTGAATATATCTCAAGTAGTTGTATACAGAGATTAAAGATATGTACCAGTGTTGGTAATTTAAACATTCTTTAATGCCGTCCACAAGATATTCCATTTCTAGACTGTTCTGTCCATATAACTTAAGTAGCTGTATATATAGATTGAATATATATAATTATGTTGTTAACAAAAACAATCTTTAAAGTCATTCACATGATATTACGATACAATTTCTTAGATATCTCTCTTACGAGAAGTAAGGAAAGCTAGCTACTAGTAACTGTCTATGAGATGAAATAAAAGTTGGCTACTAGTAACGAAGTGTACTAGTAGCTGACGAGATTTAAAGAGATATTTGAGTAATTGTGTCATAATTTCATGTAAGTGACCTTTAAGAATGTTTAAATAAACCATACTTGTAGATATCTTCAATCTATATATCCAGCTACTTGAGATATATGAACTCAACTGTTAAAAATGTAGATAGTTGTAACGAAATGTACTAGTAGCTGACGAGATTTAAAGAGATATCTGAGTAATTTTGTCATAATATCATGTAGTTGACCTTAAAGAATGTTAAAATAAACCATACATGTAGAAATCTTTAATCTATATATACATCTACTAGTGTTATATTGACAAAACCGCCAAAAATAAAGATATTTGTAACAAAATGTACTAGTAGCTGACGAGACTTAAAGAGATATCTGAGTAATTTTGTCATAATATCATGTGGGTGACCTTATAGAATGTTAAAATATACCATACTTGTAAATATCTTTGATCTATATATCCAGCTACTTGAGATATGTTGACAAAACCCTAAAAAAAATAAAGATAATTGTAACAAAATGCACTAGTAGCTGACGACATAAAGAGAGATATCTGAGTTATTTTGCCTTATTATCCTGTGGAGAACCTTAACAATTGTTTAAATTACCAACACTGCTCCATATCATTAATCTATATATCCAGCTAAATGAGATATGTTGACAAAACCCTAAAACATAAAGATATTTGTAATAAAATGTACTAGTAGTTGTCGAGATTTAAAGAGATATCTGAGTAAATGTGTCATAATATCATGTGAGTGACCTTATAGAATGTTAAAATAAACCACACTTATAGATATCTTCAATCTATATATACAGCTACTTGAGATATATGAACTCAACTGTTAAAATGTAGATATTTGTAATAAAATGTACTAGTAGCTGACGAGACTTAAAGAGATATCTGAGTAATTGTGTCATAATATCATGTGGGTGACCTTATAGAATGTTAAAATTAACCATTCTCGTAGATATCTTCAATCTATATAAACAGCTACTTGTGATATATTGACAAAACCGCCAAATATGTAGATATTTGTAACAAAATGTACTAGAAGCTGACGAGACTTAAAAAGATATCGGAGTAATTGTGTTATAATATTATGTGGGTAACCTTATAGAATGAGATTTAGAGATATATCTGAATAATTGTGTCGTTATATCATGCTGATAACCTCATAGAATGTTGTATATAACATCATTTGTAGATATCTTTAATCTATATGTACAGCTACTTGAGTTATATGAAAATAATGGTAAAAAAAATTGGAGATATTTGAAACGAAATGCACTAGTAGCTGACGATATAAAGAGATATTTCTAAAATATTGTGTCGTTGTATCTTGCTGGTGACTAAAAGAATGTTTTAATCGACAATACTTGTTGATATCTTCAATTCTTTTTTACAGCTGCTTGAGTTATATGGACAGAACTGTCTAAAAATGGAGATATTTGAAACGAAATGCACTATAAGATGACGAGATTTAGAGAGATATCTGAGTAATTGTGACGTTATATTATGTGGATTACATTATAGAATGTTGCAAAAACATAACTTGTAGATATCTTTAATCTATATGTACAGCTACTTGAGTTTTATAGACAGAACTGTAAAAAAATCGGTTTCAAGATATTTGAAACGAAATGCACTAGTAGCTGACGAGATAAAGAGAGATATCTGAGTAAATGCGTCGTTATATAATGCTGATGACATAACAGAATGTTGAAATCAACAACACTTGTAGATATCTTCAATTCTTTTGTACAGCTACTTGAGTTAAATGGACAAAACTGTCAAAAAATTGAGATATTTGAAACGAAATTAACTAAAAGCTGACGAGATAAAGAGAGATATCCGAGTAATTGTGTCGTTATATCATGCTTATGACATAACACAATGTTGTAACTAATATAACTTGTAGATATCTTCAGTTTATATGTACAGGTACTTGAGTTATATGGACAAAACTGTCAAAAAGTGGAGATATTTGAAACGAAATATATATAGTAGCTGACGAGATAAAGAGAGATATTTGAGTAATTGTGTCCATATATCATGTGGATTACATCATAGAGTGTTGTAAATAATATAGATACCCTAGGACATCTAATTGGGTTGTGATTTAATGCTAATGATACATAATAGATTGTTGAAATTAATAACATCTGTTGATTTCCTCAACCTGTATGCACTGCTACTTGAGATAACATTGTTTTAGAATAGAAGATATTTGAAACAAAATGCACCAATTTATAAATGATGGATTACAAAGTATATACATGTATGGGGACCTTTAGGATATAAGCATGTACATCACCTAGTCGAATGTTGAAATTAACAACACTTGTATATAAATGTTATCTATTATGCAGCTATTTGAAATGTTTTGACAAACCTTGAAAAATTGAGTGACTTTATAGAATGTTAAAATAAAAAAAATATTTGTAAGGCGTTTTATAGCGAACGATATCACAAAGGACGATAAATCATGTGAATGAAATATTGCAATGCCAATATTAACAACACAGGTAGACATTTGCCACCTAGATATGAGATACATTGTAACATGATATGGTTTGTCAATTGGACAGTAACTAGTAGTCAAGTTTTCTTTTATCTCGTAGCCAGTTACTAGTAGCTAGCTTTTTTTTTACTTTTCGTAACCAATCACTAGTAGCCAGTAACTAGCAGCTAACTTTTATTTCATCTCGTAGCCAGTTAATTACTAGTAGGTAGCTTTTCTTACTTCTCGTAGCCAGTTACTAGTAGCCAGTTACTAGTAGCTAACTTTACCTATCTAGTGTAAGAAGACTTTCTAAAAGCAGTCTCTGTTTTAAAAATATATTACTATTTTGATTAAAAGATAGCTATGTTGTTTTCTAGATTTATTTTAACAAGAATACATTAATGAGTGTTGTCAACCGTAAATGATTTGAGGAAATGTAAAACTTAGACGTCATTTTGCAACAATAAAGTTTCAGTGATGTTCCAAATGAAATCTGGTGAAACGTTTTACAGGGTTCTCGCACGCTTTGCTTGAAACGCTTTACACGCTGTGCTCGAAACGCTGCACGCTTTGCCTGAAACGCCAAACGGTTTACATAAAACGCTGCACACTTTGCCCGAAACGGCAAACGTTTTACACAAATTGTTTCTCACACGGAGGTCACACGCCTTTTTTTGTTGTAGTACTTTCCAGGGTCAGTATAAATTCTAACGCTCCTTTATTAGAGCAAAATCAATTAGTTTTAAAGTTTTATATTCACAAGTATTTAGGGGGATAATTAAACTTGAACCTATTTGTAAGTCATGTTTCTATAATTCGCTATTTTTATAATTTTTGACAAGCTTACAAACGTTGCAAGCCATTACAGATCTCATTATGTACGATACAGCTACACTGCTAAGGAACAATACAACAGATGTGCATGTAGATATCAACAGTTTAATTGAAAATCTAAATCTATAATTGTTTAAAAAGGGATACGGCTATTGCATCTTTTTGTATTGCATGATTTTAATTATTCATTTCATATTAGTACATGTTTAAGATGTACTTAGGGATTTAAAAAGCATAAAAAAAATATTAAAACGGAAATGCATTGATATTATAACGTCAAAATTGACAATCAGCATGTGAAAAACATTTTATTGAAGAACGGTACTTTTTGACCCGAACAAAGCAGATGAGAGATAAACAATTACACCAAAAGCACAAAGCAATGTCACGTGACACCCGGTTTTGTAAATAATATAAGTAAACTGCGAAGTATACGGAACCCTTTGAAGTGCACTGGTGTGTAATTACATAAATGGTAGGAAACTTTTTATATAAATATACTATGAAATTATTAAAATTTTACATATGGAGCAAACATTTTAAAGTTTCCAACGTCGGGTAAGGATGATTAATTAAGTCTGACATCAGATCTTATGTCGAGGTGATTCATTAAATTATAAGACATTCTTTAGATAGGTCATATTTGGTTATTCTCTATGAATTGTTTATCTTCTCTTTCTCTCTCTCTGTCTTAGTGTTTCTAAAAAAAAGGGCCAAGTAAGCTCGCATTGCGATATACAGAAGTTTAAAAACCAATCATTAAGGTATGATTTTCTCACTCCCTAATGTTGTTATATCAAGAATCAAGAATTATATCAAGAAAAGTATATCATTGAAATCTGTAGACAAAACATGCTTTAAAATTACAAAGAAAAAAGGTGATCAGTATGCATCTTTCTGAGTTATGGCGCATTTCATTTGACCCTTTTTCACCTAAAATGTAATTTCAGCCCGATTCGTATTTGTTGCCAGAAGTTTTAAATAAGCAAAATTATTTCATTTAATATAATTGTTTTCAATCATGCACAACGATTAGATTGAAAACAGAGACTTCGAAACAAATCTGTATGAAGCTGCATAAATTTTTTTCATGACCGTTAATTTTTGAACTTAAAAGACACTTTCTTTAATAATTACAATTTGATTTGAAATAAAAGCTTTTTGAATACCAAGAATTTTATAAAATTAATTCAGTTTGCCTAGATTTTTGTTTAGTTTTATTTTTACATAGTAAAACATAGGGGTCAGTTATGTAGTATTTTGGAGAGAGGACTTCAAAGTTAAAATTTTGCAAAATTAAGCTTAAAAATTTCGAACTTTGTCTATATGTTTACATGATTTTATTCCATTACTCCATTACACTCTTGAGATTCAATTTTCAACTTATTGCACAGAACATATAAACTATGTTTCAAATGTTACGTGCGTGTTTAATAAAGTATAATAAAAAGAAAAGTATATTGAGAATTGATAGAATTGCTTGATTTATGTCATTTTCGCCAAAAAAAATCACAGGGCGAAAAACAATCTTTAAGCAAGTCCTTAAAGGTGACTTAAAGGTGGCGTAAAGGTGGCTTAAAGGATATACAATCTTTAAGCCACCTTTAAGTCACCTTTAAGCCGAGCTTATAGGTCCTTAATGTCCAAACTTCTTTAAGTCACCTTTAAGCCATCTTTAAGCCACCTTTAAGCATCTTTAAGTGGCATTTACGCTTCCTTTAAGTTGTCTTTACACCATCTTTAAGTTCCCTTTAAGTCAGGTTTGATCAAGCTGAACAGATTCATTTTGAAAACATATATTAAATGCAAAAGCTCTTTTATAGGGATGGGAGGAGGTCCGATCCGAGTGATGATATAATTTCCAAGGAAGAGGGGGGGGGGGTGTTCCAGGCGGATTTAATTGTCGCTCCATTAAACACAGATCGCTATCATCAACACCACTCCAATGGACACACATTGCCGTTATAAAATTCTTTATAATTTTTTTTTCTCAAAATTATTGTAGGGGTAAGCGCAGTCTCTGTATCAAAATCTGCGCAATAATAAAGTATGTTTGTTTCCTATTATAAATTAATCGGTGAAATCTCTCTCTCTCTCTCTCTCTTTTTCATCCGGTTATTAAAAAAATGAGCCAATAATGCATGATTTAATTTAATCGGTTTAAGATATGTATTTTTTTTTCAATTTTAATTATTTCTAGGTCTAATTCTAGATATGCTAGATACATGTTAAAGATGAAAAGACTCTCAACTGCCTTGGTTATATCGGGCGGGATATTACCGCGTTGTTTGTCTAGACATAGTTTTGTTCGTGTGTGTATATCTAATTAGAGTCTATTGTTTGTCCAAGTTAAGAAAACCTCTGGAACTAACACAGAATATACAAGATATACACAACAGGTGTGTCGTGTGCCCAGGTGCACGTCAGGGTTTCTAAAGGCGTTGAAATCTTAGTATGTACGTGTATACGATAAGTCTAGTGAATGAAAGTTTATTTACATTTGTAATTCGTTTTCAAAGTATTATTTCCTAGCTATGGGTTTTAAAAATGTTACGTCTACAAATTAAAGATACATGTATGTAAGAGTAAAATCTAGAGGCTAATTAATTACTGTACCGGTGATCATAAATGGGGGTTAATTATTTAAATATATGTATAAGGGTAAATATGTCACATACCCGGCCTGGTACATCATACAATTGTATGTACAAGTATATGCATACATCATTTGCAATTGCCACATGCAGTAAATACGTCACCGGTAATTGGTAATATTGTTTGTTATAGAATTGATAGTTTAAAAATCATGTATACAATTAAACATTTAAACATATATCATTTTATTTGTTATTCTAGATCTGTTGTAAATGTATAATAATCAATATTATTAAAATTATACATACTGGAACGGCACCGTGATCATGAAAACCGGTAAATTGCGTAGAACTAATACCCTAGCTAATAGTTTCAATGCATTTAATAAAAGAAATAGTTTCATCTTCTTCCTTGCATTTAATTTCATTTAGCTATGAATTAGATGAACATAGCCTATATCTACTTGGTTTAAATTTATTAACTAAGTACTAGCTAGTAACCTGGTTTTCATTTAGGTATAATATATTTTTTTCACTGAAGACCAAGTTTCTTATTTAATTCTAAATACATGCATGCATTTAATTTATAAATTAGATATAATTGATTTATACAAACTGAATGGAAGTCAAAATCTTTTTTTTAAAAAATAAACACACTCAATACATTGATTCAATAGCCACTAATTTATAGGATATAAAAACCTTCCTAATATATGTAAATTGCCGTGGCGCAGAGGGAGTGAGGTGATGCTGGTAAGCGAAGGGTCCCGGGTTCAATCCTCGTCTTGGGCGTTTTGAATTTTTTTTTTCATTTTAATTCTAGAACAAAAACCGTTTTTAATACCTTTTCTATCATAAAGTTAATACATTTTGTTGGTAAATTAAGCACAATATTGAATTAAAAGATTTCTTAATGGCTTAAAGGTGGCTTAAAGGTGGCTTAAAGGTAGCTTAAAGGTGGCTTAAAGAAGTTTGGACATTAAGGACCTATAAGTTGTCCTTAAAGGTAGCTTAAAGGTGGCTTAAAGATAGTCTTTAAGCTGCCTTTAAGCCATCTTTACGCTTTCTTTAAGCCACCTTTGAGCAACACATATAGCTTAAAGGTGGCTTAAAGATCGTCTTTAAGCTACCTTTAAGCACCTTTAAGTTATCTTTAAGGAGAACTTAAAGATGGTCATTCATCCTGTGAATTCTGCACGAAAACAAGTTTCCCCCAAAAAATATTTGTTTCTAAATTTCAAATATGATTTTCTTAATGAATGTTGTGGAATTATGAAATAATAGTCTTTCTGTGCTGATTAGATAAATGAAATCAAACTCATCTTAAAGAAAACTATCATGTGCGCAATGAAATCAAAACATGACGAATGAGATACCTTTCTTGAACCCGTCACAAAAAAAAATTCGATATATCTTACATATTAACATTTTAAAATAATACATTTTAAGAAAAAATACACTTTGAAAATCACTTGATTACAAATATTAAATAGTATGACATCCATGTCAATCTATTGTTCAAATATGACTGTACAAAGAAAGATTCTTCTGGATATATATATATAAATATATATATATATATATATATATATATATATATATATATATATATATATATGTGTGTGTTTTAATTCCTGCGCCGAAAAACATTTCTTCCGTCCCTTACTGTGTGTCTGATCTATAAATGTTATAAACAAAACCTAAAAAGAATGTAAAACAAAAGAAAAGCATTTCATTTCATTATATAAGCCATAATTGAATGCATTTTAATTATGAATATTTCAATATATTTTATGTTTTTCCTGCCGCGGGGGTGTTTAGGAAGCATATGGAATCTGAGTTACATGTAATTTCGTGAAATCACAAATCTTAGGTATTAAGTACATATTCAAATATTTAAGCAACGAGACGTAGACCAAAAACAAACAAAAAATACTGGAGACATTTTTATCACAAATTAGATTGTATTACGTATATTTACACATTGATGACGTCATGACTGAAAGTTGAAAGTCGTGTAAATTTGATCGGAAAGCATTGTAAAGAGATTCAAAATATAAGTAATTTAAGAACTCTAACAAAGTAGTTTGTTGTGATTTATTTAGAGTGGAACAAACGAATACTGGGAGAGATGTTAGTTTTATCAATTATTAGCTAAAAGGTATGTAAATTTGCTTTTATTATTATTTATTATTCAGGTTTTCCCATGTCGTTGTTTATGATATAAAAACCCAACTAGAACAACACTACCCCGTATATATTGAACTTCAAATTTTACCTGATCAATGCTTAAATTGAAAAGTACTGCTAGAATCCTATGTGATGTGTTGTTTTGATGCAACATATCGTTTTCCGTGCAATCTAAATAAAAGTTTGGGTTTTTTTTTGAGAACCGGATGAATAACTTTTTAAATAAGGAGAATATAGGATTCTAGCAGCGGTTTGATAAAACTGAGATGTTTCGCCTTCACCTAATATGTTTATTGTTTTGTGGATTCCGCAGGGTAATGTTGTTCTATCTCATTTTATGTTAAGGAATATACGTAAGCTATTTATAGTTGTCACGTGATAATGCACCGATGTGGCAGTGATGTAATACCCGATTTTATTGCATTGACATCTATTTCAAAGGATAATACTAAGATTTTGATATGATTCAAAACAGTTATTTAATCTCACGATTTTGAATATAACAGTCAAAATAAGACGCTAAACTGCCCATACGCTTCCTTAACACCCCCGCGCATGTAGTTCCTGTACAATTATAAAATATTTGAATATATTTTATGTTTTCCCGTACTCTTTTGAAATGCCTATGCTATGACGTCACCAATGTATCTATGGTAATTACTCAAAACTCCTAGGGATCTATTCACAAAAAACCGTACGTCTACAATTACACCTTAACTTACGGCAATCGTACGTTTACGTTTAAGGGGCTATTCACAAAAGCTGTCGTAAAACATTAACATTGTAGTATGTTTATTAAAGTCTTAAATGTGTCTAAGTCTTTGGTTACCGACAATGCTCATGCGCAGTATAGGCATTGTGGAGAAATGGCGTCACGCTGTATTTTCGCACATTTACATTCATTTGGTGGAATATTTAGCACTTTTGAGCATAGACATAACGTATAATGTTATAACGGAATTATTTCTGTTTTTCATTACGTCTACTCTAACATATATGTGTACCAGTATGTGACTGTATACAGTTATTAGGAGAAAGAATATACACATGCGCTTGAGGTTAAAAATATTTCTTTTTATAATAAGAAAAAAATCATGTTATTAAAAGATTGTTTTAACGGCAGACGCATGTTAAAAATCTTATTTCTGCATGAAATTTATTTCATGCTTTAAACTTCCTTAAAATCTACAACAGATTTTGTTTGTAAAATGACATACTCAAAATACTGTTAAACGATAAAAAAATAAAATATTGTCAGTTTGTCGCTACATTCAAAATCAGGGATAACATATTTTTTAAGTATTATCATTAGCGTGTCTACTGATAATTTCCCTTTCAATATTTTTTTTCCGAACTTGAGTAAATAAATCAAAAAAAAAAATATGTATACACATTAAATAACCACAGCTATATCAATCAAGTTAACGCATTTCACCAACGATTATGTTCAATTTTTATTTTTTTTAAAATGAAATCACAATAGCTCGTAGCAGTGTGCTTGCACTAGACAATTCGATCTAGGTCTAGAGGAACATTATGGATTCAAACGCCAATACAAGTACTCAAATGCGATTACGTAATTATAAAGGCATTCGTGGATAAAAAAAAAATTATAGGGGATACTTCAGAGGGATTTTTTTTTTTTTTTTTTTTTTTTGCCAGGGGGTCCAAAGCCCATTTCGGTTAATTTCTAATGTAAATGAAATAATTTATTAAAACACATATATTACATACGGGATAAAACAGAATATATGCACTGACCTTCTACGGTAAACCATAGCCCATTATCAAATAAGAGTTTCTTGTATCAAGTATGCGTCTGACATTATTTTAACAATAGCATTTATAAACTTACGTCAACCCAATGGTAGACGTAAACTTACGATTGCATTTTGACGTACATCAAACGTAAGATTCTTATGAAAAAATCTTACGTCAATATACGCTTACGATTAAAGGTACGGATTTTTGTGAATAGATCCTGAAGATTATAGCGAAAAAGGTAGAATTTTGAATTTTTCTTATTATATATATAAAACGACTGAAGATTAAATAAAAGCGCTAAAGATTTACTCTGTGTTTTTCTTTATAAATTCTCCTAAATTCTTCTAAATTTTCTTATATATATATATATATATATATATATATATATATATATATATATATATATATATATATATATATAAAATCACAACACCGAATAAACTCAACACATACAAATCCATAGTCCTTATTGTTACGTCACAAAGCGCTAATGATATGTAACGTTATAGCTGAACTGATTATGACGTCATGATATTATGATAATCATTTATTACGAGAATTAAAATTCTCCATACATGTAATACATATATATTGCGGGAAACAGTTTATATCTGACACAAAGTAAAATTATTAGGCATTTAAAACAGATTTATATTTGTAAATAAACAGTTTTTCTTTGTCTCACGTTCTTTTTCTGTGGTATCAAATTTGTAAAATGGGAAAACGGTCAAATTGGGACTTTTATTCTTCGCACAGTTTCTGATATGTTCACTGACGGGCGTACATTGGTATTTTGGTTCCCCGATTTGCTGTCGGTGTACAGTCATCCTGTGTCTCAATGTGTCACCTGTCTGGCCAATGTAGTTTTCACCGCAACCAGCGCAAGTTATTACATAAATAAGATTGGAACTGGTGCACGACATTGAGGTTTTGACTGTAAAGTGGCTTCCGGATTTGAAATGAAATGAAGATCCATCTGCCAGATATGGACATATACTACATCTGGTTTTGTCGCATTGTTTGATGTTGAGTGTTTCCTAGTTTTACTGGTAAACGATGCATTGGTAAGAATACATTTACGAAAAGGGCTTTGTCGCGTACTTTTAATGATCTGTGAATTATCTAATATTTTCTTCATGTCTGGATCCTCCTCTAGGAAAGGTAGGTTAGGTTAACAAAAAATTCTATAACGTTACATATTATTAGCGCTTTGTGACGTCACAATAAGAACTATGAATTTGTATGTATGTGTATTTGTCTAACTTAACACAATTTGAAAGTCCTGATGATTGATAATGAAACTAGTTGAGTTTATCTCGGTGTTGAGATTTTATTTACTACTACGTGTGTGGATTTATATATATATATATATATATATATATATATATATATATATATATATATATATATATATATATATATATAATTTGTGTTTCTTAAAAGGTCAAACCTGTAACGAGATCTCCTATTAAAGTAGCAACTTCAGCCAACACCAGTTGTCTTTCATACTGAGGAGATGTTATCTCTTGAATGACAATGTCTTCTCTCCGTAAGTTAGAAATGTTTTAAAAGCAAACAATAATGATTTAGAAATTTTGTTTTCTTCTTCCAAAGTAATTTGTTAAAACATAGTTTCAAATTTAATGAGGTGAGTTTTAATTGTATATTTTTTTCCCTAATTTTATGTGGAGATTTAAAATGTTGTTCGTTTTGGTGTGTATTTGTTTACAAATCATTTCCTATTTTTGTTTTAGAATTTATTTTCCTTTTTGTATTGGTGCTTGATAAACCTGACCATGTCAGAACAGAAGAAAAGACAAGGTTAAATGTTAAGTTAACAATATAAATTCAACGTAGATTTAAATCACAATAGAATTATTTTAAAAACAGCAATGTATGTCTGTATTTTTTTTTTTGCAGTGTTTTCTCATTTTTACACACTGAAAAAGCAAGCCCGTTGAATATAGAAGATTCATGTTTTGACATCGATAAAGCGTCAGTAAACACTATGCATATAGGTAACTGCTAGATAAATTTTCTAGATACTCAGACTTGTTATGTGTCTCCAACCTAAAACCTTAAAATCATATGAAATTTCTTAATTTGCAAACGCTTGTCTTTGGTATTTTTTATTTATTTTTTGTCTACTTTTCGTTGTTTTAATATTTGAAGATTTATATAATAACTAAGATTTGTTGCTTGCGGAATTACACGTAACTCAGATTTCAACTCAGTCTCTTTGATACCCTTGCGCATAAATTATATAAATTTATAACATGTGATGGTTTGTGAAATTTATCGATATTTAGGTATATCATCATTTGTAAATAAGAATACGTCATGCGAACCAGAATCCATTTTGTTAAGAGAGGTACAAAAATACATAATCCACGACAAGCATAAGAGACAACTCTGTAGAACCAAATTAACTGTGTCTATCAACAACAGAAATTGTGAAAAAGCCATTGAGGACTTGAAATATATTTGCCAACATCTAGATGAAAAGTCAACGATTTTCTTTCAACGTATGTTTTTTTAATAATGAATTTTTTGTTTGGCTTGAATTGATAATAATTACTCGTGTTTTGAAATTTAAAAAAAAATCAACAACATAGAAATACTTTTACAGATTGTTATGTCGACAGTTTTCTTGAACATTCTGAAAGAACCACAGTTGGTAAGATATTAAAAATGTTAAATTATATTAATGCAGGGTTTTTGTTTTCATTTTTTTAAAGGTAGTCCATCCATTACTATCATATTTCATATACATCTACATGTGATAGATTACAAGTTTGATCAATAAAATCGTATTGTGATTTTAAGGAGTTTAAATAATAAAGATTCACCTTTGAAATTAAAAAAATATAATAATAAATTTATCATATGTTGAAGTTAATATTAAAGTCAATGGGCAAAATGCATTTTTAAAATATATTTCTTTAGTATAAGTAATTTTTTTTACATTTCTCTTGGTAAAAAGTTGCAAAAGCTTTCTCTTTCTTCAAATATGCTAAAATAATTCATAGTTTACCATACATATTTTAAGAAAATTATTTTTATTTAAATTGTCCTAAAGGGCAGACAACTCTTTTAAAAAGTTTTAAGTGCAAAAAGTTCACTTTATTGACTACATACATATTTAATGTACTCAAAGTTAGTTGTGTATGGACTACCTTAAGAAATCTTTCTAGCATTTTAATTTACAAAGGGGCTGGAGCTATTACTATTTTGGCGTTTCCGACACGAAAACTAGGTGACCTAGGATATATATACGAAATTTTGAGAGCTCAGTGCAACATTAAAGAGTGGGAAGTGAAAAGATGTTTATCAAACAAAATGCGAGGAGTTAGTACTCCGCCGTCTACAGGTACAAATAAAAAAAAAAAAATTTCAAATTTCTATATTATTTTATCTGTTAAATAAGCTTTGCTGATGATAACAAAATGTTCGCGTCGTTTATTTGATTTTTATCAAATCAAACTTTGTACAAAATAATAGATAAAGTGTTTTAATTCATGGAAAGAACAAAATCATTCGCCAATATTTTTTGTAAATATAATTCTTGATTCTTTCTTTACCTGGACTCAGACGAATTATCAACGCAGCTAATTTTTATTCAAGCAATAGTGGCAGGCTGTGTTGGGCTTATCGTGGGAATTTTGTCAACAACATTTGTATGCGTTTGTATTTACAAGCAAACTCAAAGCAGGTATCTGTTGTCAAAGCTGTCTTTTAAATCAACATCTGTCGCATGGTTCCACTCTAATGACTGCATATTTCCATTTAACTGCCCTTGGTACTGTGGTTTCATTAATTTTCAAGGGTATCAATTTTCGTGGAAAAAGTGAAAATCACAGTTTCAAGGATACGTAAATTCGTGGCCAATGACCCTATGAATACAAAATGTTAATAGAAATTGAACTTCAATGAACATTTAATTTCATGGATCAACTAAATAACGAAATCCACGAAAATTGGTATTCAACGAATATTGATGAAACCACAGTATATCACTGTTATCTAAACGGGTCTTTTCAGTGGGAAAGGTTAGTTGAATAACTATTGGACCAATCATCGTGTATTTAACCTCAGGTCAATTTAAATACATAACACATATAACATATAACGCACAACTCTGTTCCTTGCACAAGTCCATTTGTCTCTGGTATCAATATTCCATCGGGTGTTCTTTATTGCCTTCTTTAAGTATTTATCACAACATCTATTTCAGCTATGTCCATGAAACATAATATTTGATCTGCAAGCGTTATCTACGTTTTAAAGTATTGACCAGAGTAAATATTTCATATCAGTGTAACTGCTTATCTAAACACAGTCCCCTGGAATCAAACCCTGATAAGTTTAATCATTCAATCAAGAAACAAAGACCATATGCATGCGACAAAGGGGTTGTCTCACGGTTGCCGCGGGCACGTTAAGCCGTGAAAGAAACCTTTCAAAGACAAAAAAGTTCTAATGATAACTATAAAGAAAATATGTCGTCTCTCTCTCTCTCTCTCTCTCTCTCTCTCTCTCTCTCTCTCTCTCTCATAATGCAGCATTGTTTATCATTAATATTTTTCGACAACATAACAATTTTTATTTTTCATTTCATCTTGCAGAATAATAAATAATGGTTTAAGTTCAAAATCAAACATCCATCGCATGACTGGAACCAACCGAATATTTTTTATTCATTCAAAGGAAGATGAAATTGTATACAATGATATTTTGGACATCCAGGTTTGTTTTTGCTTTCATTTCAATTTATATATTCGTTGTTCCTGATCAATATGGAATGTATTCTCCCCCCAAAAAATCAACTTGAATAAAAATAATAGTAAGGTTGACAAATGACTTTAAAAAAGACTTTCGGCATAAACAATGTTAAATGGTAAATAAAACCACATATATATTTATATTTGATATAATTAATAATAAAGTCGAATGTCGTTTTAGGACCCTTCCAATAATAAAGAAATACTACACAGTGAGAGCAACGTTTTCAATCACGATAACTTTCCAGACCAGGAATATACTGAAAGTCCTAAAATCAGTACAAGTACCTATGAAAATGAAATTGACACAGTTTCATTTAATAAAATCCTTACATCACCAAAAGAATATAAAACAAGAAATGAACCATCGGACATGTACCAACAGTTTTCAACAGAGAACAATTTTTCTTTGACATGCACAAAACACAAGAATCGTTTGAAAAACGAGACAGTTACTGTAGATATCCAAGACACTGCGACGGGTAAGACAATGGCAATATCATTACAAACAGAAAACAATGAGCAATTTGCTACCTATGAAGAACCTGTTAGTCAGTCGAATGCCAAAAGCTGTCGAGACGTTCAGCCGAATACCAATTCTGTGTAGGCCTGCAACGGTGATACAGAAAACCTAACATCTACTGTTAACCATATCTTACAGGAGAAGGAAGAAAAGCATCCAGCGACTATACATTGTCTTAAGGTCACCCTCTCTATCTCTATTGAAATGACAAATTGTGATAGAGAGGGTAAGGAAGTGAGGACTTACACATATTTATAGCATGTTGTTGTTACCCAATTCTTTACTAATTTTGTAAAATATACTTATCCGTAAAATTCATGCAAATGCTGTATGAATGATTAATGAGGGAAACATTTGTATCGCTAACGCATGATCTTCATTTTTTTTCTGCATGGCGCAGTTATAGGACCAACGATATCCAAAACTAAGCATTCAATATTCACAGTTATATAAAATTTAGGAAACACTAAACGTTTTATTATATATATGTACATATTGCTGAATTCGGGAAGCTTTTACTGGCTTATCAGAATTTTACCTTACGCTACACTACTGTTAAAAAATTTCCAATGTTCTATAACATCGCTATTATTTTATTTTTAAACTGCAATTGTTATATTAATTTTCATTTTTATGTTGGTTGATTAGGATATCATACATGTAAATAGGTGTACGTGAAAGATATAGTTACTTCCTATTTTCTATTAAATGGTCTGTACTGATTTACTATTAGATACATTTTTATTACATCGTCTGGAAAAACAACAAGACCACAGATATTTGTAAATACTTCGCTGTAATACATACCTGACAAGCACCAAGTTAAATTGTATACAATCCGAATACAATCCAAATACATTCAGTTTTTGTTATATCATCGAAATATTTTTGAAAAAAACAAACTGTATATTCGCAAATGGCATCCATATCATTTTATATCAAAATATATATCATATATGTATATTGTTTTTATGTAATGGATTACTGTATTAAATTGAACAAAAACAATGCATCATAAATTTGCATGTAACTGGAATAAACAGTTCTTTTTAAAGGCAAACCAAAACTTTGTAGTGGTGTGCTTGTCCCAATGAAATCTTATAACATTGATGATATCTCACGTACAATGTGAGAAGGTGTCATCTCCAACCCAACCAAATCATCGTAAATAGTTGATTTGTGAAAGTTCCGCTTAATACTTTCGCTTACTATTTAACAAGTCATTTGACAGAGTAAAAGAAATAGGAAATAATTACTCCTTATAGATAAAAAATACAATCCCTAATGCACAATAACCATCATATTCTTAAAGGCAACGTTAACCACTGCAGGGTGACATTATCATCTCTCAGAACTGAGCTCGTTGCTGTTTGGTATCATATTCGACATACATTTTATAATTATTGATGCATAGTGTCTACCCAAATATTTTCAATGTTACACATTTTTCCCGTACTTTGTTTTAATTAATTTCATTACAAAATGCCTCTTGAAAAAGAGATACGTTGAACTACGTCAATGATGGATAAGATGTCAATAAAATGTTACATGTCTAGGAAGTGTTTTGTTAGTAATATGTTGCATGTGTATATATCACAGGCTGACGATCGAAATGATTTACAGACGACAAACCTTTTGGTTGAGTTTTGAATATAGTTTACTTGTTCCTGAAATATTTTTAAATCTTATTATATGTAACACATGAACATTAAGGTAATCAGGAAGACCGACTTTGGTTTTCATTGCGCATGTTTTTGCACAATCTAGTAAAATACAAGGTATTCATACCTTTTATGGGTTTTTTTCTCGATACCATTATCAAATTACACACAATACACAAAATAATAATAAAACAAATATGGATTTTTAAAGAAATTATTTTATAAACGATATTTTCGTTATTTGGTAGGTGATCGCTGCCATTGTGGTTTTATGACGTTATGGTAAAATGAAGCTTTGCAGGAGTACGTTTTTAGAAATAACATAAAAGGAATAATTAAAAAGTGTACGCCTTTAAAAATTTACACACAAACCAATGTTATCCTCAAGGATGTTATTGATTTCTTAATTATTGAATGATTCTATTTATCAATCTGCATTTGTTATACGCCAAATACATAGCAAAATTTGGTAAATTTTGATATTTTGAGATGACCAGACGATAAAAGTTAGTATTTTTTACATATAGGGTTAAAACATGATATTACTAATTACATAATAGAATTTGAGGACAATGGCTATTGTAATATCTTTTAATTGCTTCGTAGTGCGGAAAATGACATTTTTAAAATTTATATATTCCTATGTTAAATGGACCTTTATTTTTAAATGGCTTTGAAAAAGAACCAGGTGATAGTTTTCTTAAACTTTAAACTTCGCAAATATACATGTACTAGAGTTGATGTAAATTACATAATATTATGTTTTTAAAATAAGGAATACATGTAATGCTAGTATAGTTTTACGCAAAAAAAAACCAAATCAACCTCTTCAATTACTGTTATTACCATGATTCCAATTTATTAATCGTATGTAAGAACAATCAGTTTAAGGATGAGAACAGTTCTTGGAACAGCGCACCAAGCTCTTCGAAACAAACATGTTAGACAACACCTACCAAACTAGAACTAAGATGTGTAATAGACAATAATTTTCACTTTTCTCTGACGTTCTAAAGTTATATATCATGTTCAATATATGTACGGAACTGCTATGTTAACTTACTGATGACGTTTAAAGTATATTTTAAGAGAATCATATCCGCGGTTTTTCTTTAATCAGGACAATAACTGGTGTAGAATTTCACTATAATTCGGTAATGTGTCTAGACAAAAACGATTAAATCAGGCTACTCTGACGTTCTATTATTTGTCATTATAATTCACTACTGTAATGAAAAAACCCTGAGACTATCAAAAAACCCTGAGGAAACCCTGAGTGGCACTGAGAAAACCCTGAGAGACCCTGAGGTTGGCACTGAGGGTACTGAGGAAACCCTGAGAGACCCTGAGGTTTGCACTGAGGGTACTGAGGAAACCCTGAGAGACCCTGAGGTTTGCACTGAGGGTACTGAGGAAGCCCTGAGAGACCCTGAGATCGGCACTGAGGCTACTGAGGAAGCACCGAGAGACCCTGAGATCGGCACTGAGGGTACGGAGGAAGCCCTGAGAGACCCTTAGGTCGGCACTGAGGGTACGGAGGAAGCCCTGAGAGACCCTTAGGTCGGCACTGAGGGTACGGAGGAAGCCCTGAGAGACCCTGAGGTCACTTTTAATATAAAAACAATATAAATTATGCGATTAAAATAAAATGATACAAGCTAATAAAATTAATTATTATTAATATATAATTAAATATATTGTATGATTATATTAACGTTTTATTTTTAAACAAAGTGCTTGATTTTTTGCTTGAACAATCATGCTCTCACGTATATCCAGTTTGTATGTTTCAAGATTAAAACTTTCTATTCTGTGATACATATACAGATGTATTCAGTCAAATTGAACTGACGATTTTCAGTAAAAATTGTCCACAGATTGCCAACATGCTTAGGAGCACAATCTGTCTGATATTAGTTCATGCAAACAGCTAGGTATGTAATTATGAATTTTCAGAGAAGTTAACGTACCAAATTTGCAGTTTCACTAGAGGACTGAAGTTTTAGTTTGTTTTAGCAAGTTTTAAGACATATATAAATACTAGATGATATCCCGCGCAAGCGCGGGAATTAACACTTTGAAGATTTTAAAATATGATACAATGCATCGTATATATGGCCCTTTTTTGTTGCAGGTGACTGGAAAAAACTGCAAACGTTATCATTTTATTTCAACCAAGGAGTGGCTTTTCAGTGAGTCGTTTCTCAGCCAAAGTTCTCAATAATAATTATTATCACTGTTCCTAAAAAAATTTTCAGATCATAACACTGTCACCTTACCCGACCCGATTCAAATTCTTTGGGATATGCATGTATAATTTTTTCATACAGACGTAGAGTTGGTAACACGATTTGTTTATGGTTTTAAAAATTAATGTATATGGTTTACTACCAATATGCAGTGGTATAAAAATGTCTGTAATTTAATTAAAAACGCTAGATAAGTATAAACATATTTTTTTGCATATTTTAAACTGATCCAAGAAAACTGTCCGGTGATCATCTCGCCCTACACTTTCCGCCATGACGTTGATTAGTCAACCCGCGTTCTTGGTTACCCCGTTCTGGAATGTTCTATCCATCAAATCTAGAATCGCGTATTTAAGAAACGAATTGACTCATCTTATTTATTCAACATTTGTCGTATCGTTATTTGTATGTATTCCCTAAATAAATTTCCAGTAAATATACTCACTTTTATTTCCCACTGACTTGGATCCGCTAAAGCGTGTCCACCACCTTACTAACATTTTTACTATTTCGGGTTGGTTTATAGAAATTATTATTATTTATTTCTCAATAATTACTTATTGGGTAAAATTCAATTATAGCTTACGGACATCAGCTCACGTGTCATAAAATACTAAAGGTGTAAGCAATCACTCTGGTGCAGACATTTCGTAGTTAATTGGCACAATGTCTTAATTTATAAGTATAGATACTACAATAAACCATAATAAAAGAAAAAAAAAATATGTTGTTTTGAAACAATATACTTCATACTTCAAAAGTTGTTTCTACTGATAGGGAACATGCAAGGATAAAATATTAAAAATAATAAAGCATTAGAAATATTTGTAAAATGACATTAATACCGGAGGAACCTCGACGTTAAAGGAAATGTATATATATTCTTTTCTATCCTTATTCAAATGAATACTTTCAAAGCAACCGGCTGGCTAATATATTTTGAATCCTTATTGCAACTGTTTAAAGCCCTTTATATCATCTTTTAGAAAAAAGTTTTTGTAAAGGCTAAAACTGTTGCCCTACGTGCATATATATATATATATATATATATATATATATATATATATATATATATATATATATATATATATATATATATATATATATATTTACATTTTTGCATGTAAGTAATAAATCAATCTTTTCATTGAACTATTTATCCGTTACGTCTTAGGCTATCGCAATTTATACTACAAAGCTTTATCAATAACATAACTATAGAAAACTTTAAATGTTTATTATTATTATCTTTATTATTATTACGTGTTGTTTACAATTGTAGTATTTTCTAGTCATTTACATATTGTTAATAAATGACAATTACACAATCGATGAGTTTGTTTTACCTTTTGAATTGTAATTATATCAAATTCTACAGCAAAAATAAGCTTCGAATTGCCAGAATCAATTTTCGTACACCAGAGAAAATTTGTGGATATGAATAACATAACTATAGAAAACTTTAAATGTTTATTATTATTATTATTATTATTATTATTATTATTATTACGTGTTGTTTTGCATATATCTTTCATAATTCTCTGTTTATCTATTTTTACGCAATTTTAGTTAATATTGCATAATAGTTATCTCTATGCAATACTTACAGCTTGACATTAAAGGTGATAAGAAATTCATATGAAATAGTAATTGATTTAGTTTGATGTGCTATGTTTTTAGAATTAAATAAACGGTGTGATTAATCTTGTTCAAAGATTCAGACATGCTCGCATTAAGGAAATATAAAAATGTTGAATTTAATTATTCACAATTATATGTTATATGCATTAATATGAAGATAGATTAAATGAAATGCTATGAAAAGAGTTCCTTGTAATACTTTGCTATGGTTTTGATGTAGTTAATAGACTAAATACTTGATAAATGTAACATTATCCTTTTCATAATATCTAAGTAATCCCTTTAAATATGTTTGGATCTAGCAAACATTTATTTGATTTGTCATTAATTAAACTAAAATTGGAATCTAGTTTTGAAACAACAAAAAAATAAGCGTAACCGTCCTAGGAATACCTTTCTTGACATAAGATCACTCAGTTAGAGAGAATATACTGCTTCAGAGATCAAACCAGTTGCATTTGTAGCTCACCTGAACCGAAAGTTCAAGTGAGCTTTTCTGATCACCCGTTGTCTGTCGTCCGTTCGTCTGTCCGTCTGTAAACTTTTCACATTTTTGACTTCTTCTCTAAAACCGCTGGGCCAAATTTAACCAAACTTAATACAAAGCATCCTTATGGGAAGGGGAATCTAAATTGTTAAAATAAAGGACACAGCCCTTTTAAAAGGGAGATAATTGTGAAACTTTGAAAACTGGGTGGGTGTCTTAGAATATATAGTGATCGGAAGATTCTTATAAAATTGTTCAATTCGTTATTACCGGACCAATACTAGGGCCCCAAAAGGGGTTCAAAGTTTAACATAGAAATATAATGGGAAAATTTTAAAAAATATTTTTGTCAAGGACTACAATGCTACAATTAGTGAGATTACTATGCAAGTACCATAGAATAGATTCTAAATTGTGAAAACCATGACCCCGAAATTTAATACTGGGGCTATAAAAGACATTCAAAGTTTATAACATAGAAATATATAGGGAAAATCTATACTAGTATATTAAAATAACAGATTCGAATTTTTGGGCTTTAATACCGAGAAATCGGAGAAGTACTGTATTTTGTTTTATATACTTTAAACATCATTGGTACTTGAAGATTACCAATTTGTTTTTATTTTTCCTCAATCAAGCTGCGCTTATTAATAATCAACAAAAATTCCTTTAAAAAATCCGGAAATCACCTGGATTTTTTGGATTTTACAATCTTGCGCATTACATTCACGCTTAATCACGGGAGGCTCTTTAGTTCATGTTTCCACAATATCACATTTGTATGGATAAACTCAGAAACGACAAGATAAGTATTGATGCAAAGCATCAAATCGGCCGCAAACTGTTTAAGGAGGCAAATTGCAGTACGTTTTGATGAAGTAATACAACCTTACTTTTTTGAAAGAGAAAACTACTATTTCTAAAAAAAAAATAATTTTGAATATCATGAAGCATTTTCATTTTTAGCAAAATGCATTAAACAAAAATATTTATAGCATTGTAACCTCCATTTGAAATGTACATCAAAAGTAGTGCTATAATGAAACTGAAATTAAACGGTCTCCTTTAAACACTTCAAATGATGTGCATACGAGTAAAAGGAATACACACCTACATGTATTTTTTGCTGAAGTTTATTTTTTAAACAACATTTGTAAACAATAAACAAAACTTGTAAAATGAAAAAGAGTGCTTGTCTATTTTCATAAGATTGAAAGAAAAAAATATTGTCCTAATTCTCAACCGATGCATTTTTTTTAATTCAAAGTTTGAGGAAAGGGCAAAAACTCTTTGACATTCTCCCAATGTACGCAATGTGTGGACATATTTTTGAACAAAAAAAAAATAAATTAAAATGTCATTTTAATGTAAGCATTTGAAAACGTTTGCTTTAATCAAACTATGTGATTTTTATATGCACTTTTGTTTTTCATAATTTACTCTGTTAAAGAACGTGACGATGTCAATTTTTTTTGGCAAAAGATGATGCATGCTGTTGCATACTCAAATACAAAATACAATATAATATGGTTGTTTTTAAGCATGCAGAATAATGAAGAACAAAACGTGAATTGAATGTAAAACATCTGCATTTTTTTACTCCGTGTTTTCATTCTTTTTTATCGTTTTTCATGAAGTACTATCCGGAATCTCGTATTCATAACGAGTTGCTTTTATATTTTATACACTCCTCTCCGTTGGAGCATTCATTGTTTAAATATAAAAAACTTAAATAAATTTACAAATTTATATACAATAAAAGTAAGTAAGAAAATATTTTTTTTAGAAATCAAGTAAATCTCAATTAAAAACATTTTTTAAAAATAATATAAATCGGAATTTTACGATTGTAATGCAATTAAATATTTCTTTAGAAATAGGAATAATAACGTCTCATTTCCCCATGTGCACATTCTAACACAACCACAAATAGATCGGCCGCTCCTGCGGCCGATAATAATACAAATACGTGTTAACTTTCATTGGAAATTTGCTCTATATTCTGTTCATCAAAGAGAATACGGGAGATAACTCTAACTCAGTGCATTTAATATGAAAAATCCCGAGAGTTCCGAATGTCAACATGGTGTGAAAAAGTGTTGAATTCTTCATTAATATGAATTAAATTTTCAGATGAAAGGTAATTACAGCCTCAAAATGGTTTGTTATGAATAATTTGACAGTTATTTTCAATGCAGCTTCATTAATTTTCTCCAAAATCGTTTCGGAGCGATTCTGCAATTTGTTGCTACATTACGGGTATATGGGAGGCATTTTAACTGTGGTGAAGGCCTGAGACCGGGACACAGTTAGATTATTCTAATTAAGCAGAGTGTAGTGAAATTATTAATAGCATTATTGTAGGCCTAAAGCTTGGTTATGTAAATGTTAACAATACGGTATGTCGATGTATCTATTTCGTAAATTGCATGCAATTTCAACCCGTGCACGCACGGGTCAAAGTCTAGTGTTAAAAATATTCTTCCCAGAAACTATAATGTGACAATTTGTGGGATTATTATGCAATCATTCTAAGAAAGTGAAGATTCTAAATTGATTAAATATTTTTTTATTCAATGAAGTCTCAAACAAATTTTTTTAAAAAGAAATTTTTGTGATAAGTTTATCATAGTTTAATTATCTGAAAAGTAGTCTATCGACTTGTTGGTTGTTTTTTTTTTTTAATTTCGATCCCTGCATTACTTAGTTACACTTTTTGGGGTCATAGTAATCGGGATTAAATATCACTTAATTCAAACAACTTCAATGGTGTGGATCTTAGTTCTTTCGAAGTTTTGATCTACAAACACACAGCAAGGAGGGAAAAAAAGTTGTAAAGGTTATGGAAGGAAAAGTAGGTCGAATCATTGATAGACTATATCAACTATAAATTTCCTTGTTCCGTTCAGTTTATAAAGCAAATGAGAATGCAACATCTTGGCCAAAATGGAATGGTACAATAACTATTGTTCAGGTAAGCGATATGTGGACCATGGGCCTCTTGTTTTAAATATCATACAAAACACACCATTGGATTTGAAAGCTTTCGAACAAACACAACAATTTATTTTATCTTTAATGCAGATACCTTGTTTAGAGAGAATAAGCTTTGATAATTTATTCTATGATCAGATATTGTAAAGAAAGAGTCTTTATTATGTGTTGTTTTATACAAACTGTAATATATATACATGTAGTTTTCTTAAATAAGGATTTCAAATCAAATTTTATTAAAAACTTATCAAATCATTCTTTCAGAATAATAAGTGTAATACATGTAGGTTTGTAAACTGATGATAGACAACGAAACAATCACTGCAATCTAAAGACATCAGTTAAACAATTATTAGATGTTTGTCTATTACCTTTTCTATACTTTTACCTACGTGTAATTATATACACCTTTGTCGCATACCTGGATCGCTGTGCAAAGTAGAATTTGTTTTAATTTTATTAATATTGTGACGGAGATAGATGGAATTCATTCATGTATTATACATTATCTTCTCTTTGCTATTTTTTTCCGGACACTGTTTTCCTCTTTCCTTTCATGTGTAAACATAAATTTGTTTTATGTGAAGAAGCCGATTGGTGATTATTATTTTTATACTTGAAATACACATTTTTAAATATAGATCAATAATAAATAAATTTAATTTTTTCAAACTCATTTTGAAACATTTTTCTCAAATTTTGACTCTTTAGATTTTTCTCGTTTTTTCTACACTGAAAAGACAAACCCAGAACATTTAAAAGATACCTATTAAGCCATTGTCAGCATGCCACTGCACAGTATGTACTTAGGTGAATATCTACAAGTAGTATAAGGATGAAATTAATGTAATAAAATCTGTCTTAGATTTATGCATTACACACTTTTTGATAGCATGGAAATCGTTTAAATTGACAAAAAATGTATAATAACCTAGCATAAGGAAATTTGTTTGGCTCAGCAATCTCTCTAATAGATCTTTAGGATTACTTTGAGATATTTTAGACAGTTGCGGTGTTTGAATTGTTACAACTTTTAAGCATTTAGTATTGATATTTTTTAAGAAACTCAATGCTAACAATTGCTGGAGAACTAACGAATAATTATTATTAAATATATACTTAGCACGTTTATTGTCTCCCGAGACAATAAATATTTCCTGAAGCAAAACCGATGGAAAAAGTTGTGGTCAAGGAGGACACTAAAATTGCATTTGTCCGAATAGTCAGTAAATAGGTATTTTATTATACAGAAGAAAACACTTTTTTGTTCGTTAATAGCAAACAAATTATAGTTATCGACTTAACAAAAAATTAGGATTACACCAGAGGTGTTCCGAGATTAAAAAAGAGGGAAATCGAAAGTTCCCGGTAAATAGTTTCGATGAATATTTACCATGGGCAGATAGCACGTGAACTATTTCAGGATTGGAAAGAAAAGCATGACTTGTTTATTCGCTGTAATTTTACATAGAAAATGTACAAAGCGGGTATAATATTTCAATAACGGATTTTGATTTTAATTAAAATCTTACGAACACTACATTACTTTTATCATATTCTATATCGGTTTAAACTCTGTGGACTCGAAATAGCACTTTAAATGTTAAACATAACAGTTTATCTCATATAATAATTCAATGGTATATGAATACTGAAAATAAATGGTCATTCATAGTATTTGAAAACAACTTCTATTTATGGTTATGGGGACCGTTGCGTTTGCTTCAGGGACATTTGAAAAAGAATATTGTAAGAGGTGACATAATTTTAAGGAAAACTGAATGTTTCTTTCAGTTTTATACATTATTTATCAGCACTGAATTTTGGCAAAATATTGGTTAGTTTTCAGAGGATTATTAATCCATTATTGTTTAATAGCAATAACACAAAAAAGCTTCACTGCGATTGATTTTGAAATGTTGTAAGTTTGTTTTCACAAATAAAGACAAAATACTGATTCTGCAACATATCTGAAACACGTACTTAAGCTTTGCAAGATCACAATGATTTTTATATGCTTTGTTAACATTCTAATGTAAGCAAAGAATGTCAATTTTCATGTACTTAAACTTATTTGATATATAATTATGTTGAATTATTATTGAAAATTAGATAAGAAGACAGTCATGTACAATTTTATACAATTCACTGGTTCAACAGTTCAGCAACTTCACATGCACAGATCAATTGTCACAATATGTTTTCAATACGTCAGCACAACAATACATAGGAATCAGTTGATTTGGTGCGCGCAAATGCCACATGGCTGCGAATTGCCTAGGGAAATTCGCAGCCATCCCAAACTTGAGGGGAGCCACCATTCAACTGAGCCACGACGAATCTCACCTATTTAGAATTCGTTAGGAAAAACACGTCCCATATTTAGAGCAAAATACTTAAGTAACCCCCCCTTGAATGTTGTTTAGAACAAGTTTATAACCCATCTCATTGAAGTGGACCCCAGCAGCTGCTCTATTAACTCGTACACGGGACATATTCATTGCCGCAACATCCTGCGAATACCTAATATAAGTTTTACGTGGAAGTATCTGAGACCAAACCAATACTAAATTTGGAAATTGTTGCTTAATAATGTCTAAGTGATCGCAAACAATTTCAATCAACTCATATAATGGAATACGTTTAAGACCAATATCGTTATCCCATCATGCATTACCAGGAAGTTTCAAGCAGCTTCAATTTCTCTGAGTAAATGCAGCTTGCTCTTAAGATGCAGAAATAACAATCCAGAATAACCCTGCCACCATATACTTATGGCCAGTCTCTCTAGTCCTAAATTGGTTCCACCAGCTCTGCATAGTGCTTCAGTAAACGCATGTTTGATGATTGACGAGCCAACACACCAGACCTTAACATCAATTTCTGCAATATTTTGGAAAGTTGATATGGGAAAAATATTTTGGAAATGAAAACATGTTGTCTACTTATGTAATATCCTATTCTTTCTTAATGCTACTTAGCAGCTATTGACATAAACCACCATGTAAGACTGGACAACGAATATATGATTTCTAGCGACCTGTTTCCATTACAGCTTCTGGAGAACAACCAGCCTCAAATGCAGATGTAGCTGTCCCAATTCTAAAGGGTTGAGCCTTGAACCTCCCTTGTTTCCCAAAGGGTGTTCAGTGTCTTTTCCAACACAGAAGAAAACTGATACCTAGTTAAAGCCCTGCCTCCTGAACATATGCATGCTGAATGGATGAACAGTGGGTCATCACTTTTACCTCTAACTAACAAGAAATCATTTAAACACCAATCTGGACAGAAAATACCATCAATCTTATTTATTGCCACTGTTACACCTCTGCTATGTTGATCAGACTTAGAACTTCTTATTCTGATATAGAGGCTAGAGAAATCCAACTCAAACTGTACATCAGATACATATACATATATAATTGAACGTATGCTGTTGCCTACTGACAAAGAAAATTATCCAACCCTAAGAAACCCATGGAAGGCCAATATATAAGCAGAACTAAACAACCTTATTTCATAGGAATTATAACAAATTGCTGGCAAAATCTGAACATGCTTTTTCTAATTCTTGTCATACCCTCGAGAAGCTCACTCACTCCAGGTTATCTCAGTCTGTCTTATACTGGAGTTAGCCAATGCAAAAAGTTGCAAATGTCTCTCATATTTTACAACTTATAGAGCTGCCCATAGGAAGACATTTATCCACATAATTAAGTCCATCAATTGAAAAACCTAAGAGATCAAAGTCTGCTGGATCAACAAGAGACAAAATGCATTCTTGATGTGTAGTTTTCCTAATAAGGCCCCACTTCCCAATGTTGATATGATATCAACCACCGCATCAAATGAAGCATATTGGACCGTACATGATTCTGGTCTATAAAAAAGTTTATTCCACCTGACTCTGGGTTTGATAAATGTGTTATCATGCGCCAACCCATCTGATTTTGGAGCAACTCCTGCAACAAGTGTAAATTGTCTATTGGTAATTTATCAAAAGGACCCATTATACGACCAAGTTTTATTTCTTTACAACCTTTTCTAGCAATTCATCATGATGTTGTTAAGCTGAATTTAAATTTTTAGATGTGACATGTAACCGAGGTCCAGTGAAATTTAACTGAAACCCTTTCGCAAAACTATTCCTGAGAAAAACAAGCTGTCCTAACATCTGGGTACTAATCTAAGTACTTTGAAAGCTTCTGAACCCTAATAGGTGTTCTTCCTAGGGCCCATAAATCTTTGGGGTCGAAATGTTTGCCGAAATGAGGTAAAGATGGGAAGGGGAAGTTGACAACGGGGTCGACTTTGTCCTGGAGGTCTAAACTGCGGTGAATGGGTCCCCTTAGAGCTTGAAAGCTAGAACTTGACAGGATACAAGAGTATTGAGAATGATCCTCCCTTGGAATTCCCTTTTATAATCGATTCCCCCTTTCATTGAAACATATTTGTTTTTCAGCATCCTCATGGAGGGATGTATTGTCGAGAAGCAAGGCCAAGTCAATATAGACAAAACTGATTATATTAGCTTTGATACTTTGAGAAACATTGCTCGATAGATTAGAATTAAACCCTCTATTGGCAAGGGACAATTTTGTTATTAAACATTTAGAGCACATGCATCCAATATATGTACCTGTTTCTTGTTCTGCCGTTGTCCCGGAACATTGTAACTTTGGGATGGCCCCGGTACATTGTAACTTTCGGATTGTCCCGGTTCTTGAAGGGCCTGGCTAAACATCTGCATGTCTGCTACCGGGAGAGACTAGGCTGTTGAACAGAGTTCTCAACAGCTTTGGGTGGTTCATCTTCCGCCTCCGTCCTTTTCATCTTGGACCGAATGGTTCCTGTTGACCTTGTCGGTCCCGCTTGATTTCTATTGCTCTTTTCCTTAGGTGGCATCTCTTGCTTATAAAAAGATTTTACAATATTTTATAATTTTAAAATATTTCCAATTTTTTAAAATTATAATTTTTTGTTTAAGTGTACTTTTTACGAATGCCGCCATGAGCATGCAGACGAATTGTAATTAAAATTTGTACAATCCGACCATCCTTATCAACAAATTGCTTTACGTATCAAACTTTTATGAAATAAGTAAGGAAATAAGATTAATTTGAGCTTTTACACTATTATTTTTTGACAGATGCAGAAACGAGCTTAATTTTTTGGAAAATACATCACCCACCTTTTGGATGCTTTCAGCTCAGAGTGATGATTTGAAAGGACGAACCCGATCCTAATAAGTTAAAAAGGGCCCCCAACCGATCCCGCCTTAATTTTTGTTATGCATACAAGATACAGTAATCCAAATATTTTTTCGTGAAATAAAAACACCTATTTTCTATGGAAGAAAATTAATACTAATATTGATAAGGATATTATTTACTATGTCATAGTTTAAGATTTTGTTTGAAAACAACAAAAAATATAAATTCTGAAAAATATTTAGACTACGAATTTTCTCGATATAAAATTTGAAAGTTTACAATAAATCTATAAGTAAAACTATTTAGTATTAAAAAAATGTGAATAAGCTCTGCCGTGACTTTTTTTCTTTGTGATTTTGAAGTAGCTATTATGCCATTAATATCTTTTTAACCATCTCAAATGATATTCATATTATCAAATTACAGTCAAACTTCGTTATCTCTAACTGGATGGGACTTTTTTACAACTCTGAGATATCCGATTATTCGCGATATTGATGTAAAATACTTTTTAAAAAAGCGTTAGATATCACTTCGACATATCATTTGTATTCGAGATATCAGTGTTCGAGATATCGAAGTTCAACTGTAATTGCATTTTACTACATGTGATGTTTTCATCAGAATGTAATTCGGAAATGTTTGCAATACATAATTGGGTGGGGATTTCGTGCCAGAACCCCCATATAAAATTTTGGTTTTTACAGAGAGCCTATATAAACAACTTCCGTATACGTCATAAAATGAAATATTAATGTGTATATTAATAAAAAACACGGATGTTTTCGTAAACGAATATTATATTTATCCGAACGTTAGCTTTATTCAGTACATGTATACCATGTTTCTTTTGGCGACCAGAAAGTCTTGTTACAATTAGAATAAAAAAAAATATGATTGTACAAATGAGAATACAAACGGATTTATGTAAGATGCTTGATTCTATAAAATGTATATATTGATTTCTTATGATCTCCGACAAGTATTCAAACGCAGGCCATTGTTTAATTTGATATTAATAATAAACAGCTCCAATGCTAATGACCAATGAAACAGATGAACATATCAATATTTTACGTGATACTCTAAATCTGTACTTTTTTTCAATATTGATAAAGTGCCTTCAACTGTTAGTGATGGATGACATTTTTATTTATTTCATTTTAGTACATGTTTTAATCGCACTTATGGATGTGAAATGCATCAAATAAATTAAACAGACATGGATTGTATATCGACAAACTTTACAATACGCATACAAATACATGAAACGTTTTTATTCAACGGACGAAACTAAGTGACCCGGAAAAAGCAGATTAGAGAAATCCAAATAAACCAAAGCACAAAATAATGTCACGTGATACATTGTTATATAAATAAACTACGTAGTATCCGGATACTTTACGTTCTTGTTGAGTTCAAAATAAACGAAATTTTGACACGAGTGGACGGTTTTTCATTCAGGTAATGTTTTGTTTACATATGCATAGCAGATTTGAAAGCGTTCAATGTCGATTGAGTACGTGTCATAAAGTCTGACACCAGCCCTTATATCGAGGTTATTGATTACATTATAAGATTTTCTTTAGATAATAGTTTATATTCGTTCATTCGTCCAAGATTTTTCATCTCTTCTCTACTTCTTAGTCTTTCTCTAAAAAATAAAAGGCAAGCAAGCGCGCATAGAAGTATGGTGGTTTCAAAAATTTATCATTAATATAAATACGTTGCAAAAGAAAAACATACAGAATATAACCCAACAATCTATTAATGTTTTTTAATGTTTATATAGGAAGAAAAATTATCCTAAATATATATTTTTCAAATGGTTGATTTAGCAGATAGTTGAGGAGGGTTACTTTTTTCACGCAAAAATTAACAACTTATTAGTGTATAAATAGATTGATAAATTAGATACTTAATGATAATTTATAGGATTTTGTAAAGATCAAAAGATGAAATATAGTTATAATTTGTTTTAAGGTTTTAGTTATGTTTTTTAAAAGGTTTAACCTGCCACGAGATTTCCTATTTAAAAAAGCAAGCAACTTTAACAATAGCAGTTGTCTTTAACAGCGAGAGCTATGATTTCTTGGATGACAGTTTTTTTTCTCCGTAAGTAAGGATTGATTTTTTTTTTAAATACATTAAATAAATAAGGATTTGTGTGTGATTTCATTTCAAAATGTATGAACCCAAAGTTTAAAATTGTCGCTTTTCTGGGTTGAAATGTCTATTACTTTTATTTCATGTGGACATTTTGATGTTTTTAATAGTCTTGCTTATGCATTTATTTTATAGAATTCATGATTCTTTTCCTATTGGTATTTGATAAACCAGATCAAGTCAGAACGGAAGAAAATGAAAGGTTCAAATTTAAAACAATAAGATAAATTCAAACAAATTATGTTCCGAAATAAAATCCAAAAAAACCCCATACATTTCTATAATTTTAATTTTGTATTACAGTTTCTTTTCATTTTTACACACCAAAAAAGCAAGCCCGGTGGATATAGAGGATTCCTGTTTTGATATCGACCAAGCGTCAGTGAATGCTATATATTTAGGTAACTCTTAATGTTCTAAATACGTTTGATGTGTCACTCCTATAAACTTTAAAATTAATCAAAGGAGTTCATTTGGTGTATAATATATTAGAATAGAATGTAAATTCTAATTTATGACGGTTGTAATTTGTTTGTTTTAGGTATATCAATTTTCGTAAACAAGAATACGTCATGCGAACTTGAAAACATTGGGTTAAAAGAAGTACAGAAATACATAATCAATGACAAGCATCAGCGACAACTGTGTAGAACCAAATTTACTGTGTCGATCAACAGCGGGAATTGTGGAAAATCCATTGAGGAGTTGAAATATAGGTGTCAACATCCAGATGAAAAACTATCGATTTACTTTCAAGGTAAGGTTTTCTAATGATGTCAAATTGTTTACAGTTGAAATGATGATTATAATTTTCGTATTTAAAATTTATACTACAAATTTATTTTTTTATACAGATTGTATGGTCGACAGTTTTCCTGAAAATAATGAAACAATTACAGGTGATAAGATTTAAAAGTCAAGAAAACACACTGGCAAATGGTTTCTAGTTTGGGGTTAATATTTTAAATAGATACAAGTGTGATTGAATTTTACAGAAGCTGGGGCTATTGTTGTTTCGGCGTTTCCAAACCCAAACTTTGCTGATCGAAGCTATACATACAAAGTTCCAAAATTTCATTGCAACATGAAAGTGTGTGAATTAAAGAACTGTTTATCGAACAAAGTGCAAGAAAGAAGTACTCTGCCTTCAAAAGGTACTTACAATTCTATATGTGCGGCTCGCTTGTTATCATTCCAAGTCTAACATACTCACAATTAAAATACTCTTTAATAACAAAATTTGAAGATTATAGAATTTCTTTATTTTAACTAAGTTAAAGAGAGTTGTTAGATTAGCTTTCCTGATAAACAAAATATCGTCTTTAGTTGTTTTCCTAATAAGGTCTTTTTATCTTCATATTACAAAGTTCAATTCCATTTGGTACAAACATGAAAAAAAGACAATAACAAACCGTCGACCATCTCAAAAATCCATAAAACGAAATACAAATTCAAAGCAAAGCAACACGGACCTCCAAGATAGAGGTAGGATCAGGTGCCTAGGAGGAGTGAACATCCTCTGCTGACCGGTCACACCCGCCGTGTGCTCTTTGTCGTAATCGGGAAAATAAAAACTGCAAAAGCCCGTAGACAATTACGTAATTAATTATGGTCTAACAATTAGTATGAAAAACGTCAGTCAGCATGCGACTCAGTGGAAGATTGTATTTGCTGACAAGGTCGTATCGACCATAGAACTTACGAAAAGATGACTTTAAACGAGACTGTTGATAGTCCTGTTTTATCAACTTGTTTGTCAGTAGCTTGCCTCGTCTTAAAAACTGTTCATACAAAGAGCATGCCCTTGCGTATCGAATTAACTGAGAGACAAAAACACCATATGCAGGTGATGAAGGTATATTGCTACATAAGTAACGAAAGTTGACTATAGAAAAATTGAAGTCATCGCGTTTATCATAAAGTTTGGTTGTTAGGTTACCATCAATGTCCATTTCCAGTAAAATATCCAAATATGAAACAGATGAAGCTGACTGTGTGGTATCTTTTATTTCAAGTTCACTGGGATATATCAAGTCGACGTAAGTATGGAAATAACAATTGTTAATTGATAATACGTCGTCGATATACCTAAATGTTGAGTTGAAGGCCACAGCGAGTGATTTATTTTTTTCACGTACAAGTTTTTGAATAAATTCTGCTTCATAAGAATACAAAAATAGGTCTGCTAACAATGGGGCACAATTGGTACCCATGGGAATTCCAACATATTGTTGGAAGACTTGATTTCCAAAAACTACATAGATGTTGTCTATCAGAAATTCAAGCATCTTTTTAATGTCAACTTCAGAGTACTTGTGTGTGCAATCAGAATGGTTTTTAACAAAATAGTTTTTTAGATTTCCAATGACAAGCACTACTAAGTCATAAAAGTACTGACATTCCCATTTTTTACTGATAAACTTAGACATGTACTGACAATGTGCTGACATTACTGATAAACTTAGAAAAAAACTGACGTTTTTACTGACGGTACTGAGAAACTTAGAAAAGTACTGACAAACTTAGACAGTACTGATAAACTTAGAGAAGTACTGACACTTTTTACTGACGGTACTGAAAAACTTAGAGAAGTACTGACAAGTACTGATAATTACTGACACAATTGTTCTTATTCCCGCTAGAGCTTAAAAGGTGTGAAATTGTATTAAATAATGTATTTTTAATTATAATAAAGAGTCAAACGATTATTTAATAAACTTATTAATAACATTTTACTTGAATGAAAATGTCAATTTTATTAAAATGTAATTTTATAAGTGAAGGAAAAATTGAGCCTTGTTTATTGAAAAAAAGAAACTGGCGGATTTTATAATTCTTATGTTGTTAGCTTGAGTTCTGATAATTATTAAAAAAAAGAAAGTCAGTAAAAAATTGACACTCTTGAGCTGATCTAGTTTATTAGCATTCAATCTACCCGTATTACCCATGCACGGATTTACGGGGGATCTGGACCCCCCCCCCCCCCCAACTTTTGCACCCTCCATGAAAAAATCTAATTTCTTAAATTTGCATAAATTATAAATATTGCTCAGACCACCCCCCCCCCCCGGGAAAACAAAAACAACATGATTTTGGGGTCCGCGCATTTTACATAGTAAATTAATGCGTTGTGTTTCCGTACACTTATGATCGCGGTAAGCCTGAAGCGCTTGGGACAGAGGTCGAACGTGTTTATCAGTTATTTTGTCTTTGTGATATAATATAAATCTAGAAATAAACCCTATCCATCTACATTAAGAGCTTGAAGAAACTAGATTTCATCTAAACACTCTGTCACATTGACACAAATCAAGTTAGACTTGTATACTGATAAACTTCATATTTATCTTATAACATGTATTTAACAAATGACCGTGTTTTGTAGTTTGTAAGATTTAACAATAAGTGGAGAATCCATATAACCTGCCTGAGTTATTTATAATAGCGCTTAATAACACAACATAATTAGCACATGCATATAATCACACACCGATCGAAATGATCACATACATCAGGATGCAAATTTTGACCCTCTAGCCTGGTGTAATGACGCATAGAATAACAGTCTTAATGAAATGTCTGTTGGTTCTATTTAGCAGGAAGTAGATTAGTTAATATCTAAATCATGTAAATCGCTTAATCATGTAAAATGATAGCCATTGTTTTTGTTCTTGATAAATCATGAGAGAGAGAGAGAGAGGGTGTGTGGATTTTTTCGGAAGGGGGATATACATAAGCCCGGTTCTTTGACATTTCACAGTGTTCATTGTCCTGTTCAGTAATTCATATGCATTATTGTACAGAATTGTACCAATACATGTACATAACGATACAGTTCATAAATGATTTAATGCATGTATACAAATGCCGGTAACGTAAATACCCACATGCATGATTTTTAAAACAATGTTTCGGGTTTAAGATTAGAAAAAATATCATACGTTTATTTAAATTGTATTGGAAAAATGAAAAATATTAGAGAGCAATTAAGTTTTATTTTATAACTCTGGTTCAAATGATGTTCCGAATTTAAAACTCTTCCTTTTCATGTTTAAAATTTTTATAACTGATAAATCAAAATTTTCAAATTTTGTTTTCTTTACTTGACAAACTGGGAAAAAAGTATTAAGGGGTGTTAAAACATCATATTGCATTATTGTTTAGCAGTACCGAACATTCAGATCTTAGGACGTGTGTGTATATACAAGTACACGTGTGTCTGTCACCTCATTGTTCCCAATCTCGCTACCATGCACTGCAAATTGTCAAGAAGGGATGTCTACATAAGATATTATATAATCACTTACTGGCCATTCAGATCTTAGGACGTGTGTGTATAAACAAGTACACGTGTGTCTGTCACCTCGTTGTTTCAAATCTCGCTACCGTGCACTGCAAATTTTTAAGAAGGTCTGTGTACAGTAGCTATTATATAACCACTGACCGAGTGAAAAAAAGAATGTCAACATCCTCTCCTTTGAAAACTTTAACTTCAATCAACCAGTTGTTAAACATGTGTTTTCAGGTTATTAGGTGAATTGATCTGGTGTAAAATAAAACATTGATGGAAACATGTAAAAAATTGAATTGACCGCTCTAAGTTAATCTAAATAATTATACATTGTAATTTATGAAAATTAATTAGGTTTACATGTACACTTATTGAGACATCAATTACCGGGTAAACTATTGGTAACTTAATTTAAAAATCAATGCAAACTCTCTCTCTCTCTCTCTCTCTCTCTCTCTCTCTCTCTCTGTGTGTGTGTGTGTGTGTGTGTCTATATAAACTCTTACATGTATAGAAAACAATAGTACTACATTTAAATGTATGTCATGTATGTTCTTACCGGGCCGCGGAATAATAAAGAATTAGCAATGAAATTAGGATTGCATGTTAGCTTATTAGGAAATAAATTCCCGGGTAAATTATCAGTAAATTTAATTCAAAATCAATGCAGACTCTCTCTCTCTCTCTCTCTCTCTCTCTCTCTCTCTCTCTCTCTCTCTCTCTCTCCTGTCCGACAAACTGTACCAATGTTGGTATAAAGTTAACACGACTTTACCATGTCACCATGCACCTCGTAATAGTTGATCCCTTTTTTTAGCGCAGTAGGTCTAACTACCGGTTAGCCTTACGTTGTATCCCGCATCAAATTTTATATACAAATGATTTGTTTACAAGAGATTAGCTGCATATGGCAAAACATATTGAATTAAAACATTAAGATGTTTTACGTCTAAAAATTGAACATAAAAAATTGAACCCAGTTATAACTTCAAAATTAATATCAATCTATATAAACTTTACTATGATCTAGGTAGCTTAATTAATTTATGTTGAAAATGACATTAAAGAAAAAGATTAGGTAAAATTTCCTTCAGTAAGAGTAAAAACAATGGGGTCAGTACTTATCAGTACTTCTCTAAGTTTTTCAGTACCGTCAGTAAAAAGTGTCAGTACTTCTCTAAGTTTATCAGTACTGTCTAAGTTTGTCAGTACTTTTCTAAGTTTCTCAGTACCGTCAGTAAAAACGTCAGTACTTTTCTAAGTTTATCAGTAATGTCAGTACATTGTCAGTAAATGTCTAAGTTTATCAGTAAAAAATGGGAATGTCAGTACTCTTTTGACTTGGTAGTGAAGGTAAGCATTTTAACGACTTCCATTTTTATTGAAGAAACAACTGTCGATGATATCAAAAAGTCTGGATTTTAATTTGTCGTGTGGAATGGTTGTAAAAGCGTTGAAAAATCGTACGTTTTGATGCTATTGATTTTGGTAAGATTTTGTGACCTCAAAATTTCTAATAATTCTTTAGAGTTTGTTAGTATCCACATCTGATTCACACCACTTCTGGAGTAGATTGTTGTACAGTACTCTTGAAGCTTCTCCTTAACTTCTGTAAGAATTTTAGTAAGGAGTAAAGAGAGAGGTTTGGTAGAACATTTACTGGAACCTGCTATATATATATATATCTGTTTGTAAGGACTTTTGTGAAGCTTTGGAATTCAGTACAAATAAGGACTGCGTAAGAGGGTTTTATAATTCCCACGGGATTTCATGTAGTATGTTTTCAGTTAAACGTTTGGATGCATTTGTGTAACATTTGTTATTATTCTGGTACATTGAGCATTATATTTCTTGCATTATTTTTAAAATTGTATTCAAGCGTATTAGCTCTCGTTTAAGTGTCAATTTTAGATGTTTCTCTTTTTAGAAGATTTTCTTCAGCACTTCATATAAATATTTCGAAACTTGATTTTTACAATAATATTTCTTAAAAAGGAATAACACGGTTACATAATACCATTCCTAATACCGTTTTGTACAAAAGTTTTTACTATGTATCATTGACGAGAAACACATTCTTTATTCAAAGATTATATTGTAGACTTCCCATATCTGGACTCAGAAGAAGGGTATACACAGAGAGTTTTGAATCAAACGATAATAGTAGGTTGTGTTGGACTTATCGTGGGAGTTTTGTCAACATCATTTGTATGCATGTGTATGCACAAGCATAATAAAAGCAGGTATATCTCTCTCTCTCTCTCTCTCTCTCTCTCTCTCTCTCTCTCTCTCTCTCTCTCTCTCTCTCTCTCTCTCTCGTACAGAAAATGTAGCTGTGCATATCATTGATATTTTTGACAACCAAATAACTCCTTAATTTGTTTTCAAATTGCTTCCTTGTTTTGCAGATTTCTAGATAATGGTCTATTTTCAAAATTAAACATTAATAACAGGACGGAAACCGAACGGAGATTTTCGATTCATTCAAACGCCGATGAAGTAGTATATCATGATATTGTAGACATGAAGGTTTGATTGTGTCATTCATTTTATTTGTCATTACCACTTAACCTAAAATGATTTTTTTCCATGATAAATAACATGAAATTATAATTTTATAATAATTTAGCATTATTAGTAAGATTCATGTACATACCGATTAAAAAAAAATGCAAACAGTTATTAAAGGAAGAATTAAGCGACAAAGATAATGGACTTAAAAATTTTTGTATCGAGTTTTTTTTTTAGTTTTATTTTGTATTAAAATGCTACTGTTGTTGTAGGACCAATTCTTGAATACGAATACACAGCACGGTGTAAGTAACGTATCTTGTCACTATCATGACTCTTCAGAGCAGCGCTATAGTGACAGTCCCAAAAGTAGTACAAGCACATATGAAAACGAATGTAACATGTCCCATTGGTCAATGAAAACGGCCGTAAAACCACCAAAAGAGCATATATCAAGATATGAACCCGCGAACACGTACCATAAGTTGTCAAACGATAATAGAATTGCTTTGACAAGCACACAAGACGAGGGACTTTTTCAAACTGAAACTGTAGATATCGAGGACACCATGACAAAAAAGACATCGAGTAGTTCGTTTCAAACAAAACACAATGAGCAATGTGCTGCATATGAAGAACATGTAAGCCTGTCGAATGCCAAAGAGTCTCTAGATGATGAGTCAGATTTCAGATCTGCATCAGCCTTTTACAGTCAAGATGAAGACTTAACATCTCCGGTTTACCACGTCTTACAGAAGAAAGCGGAAAAGCATTTAAAAATTTGAATTTATCCAAAATGTCAGTCAAATCACAATGACATATTTTAAAGACAAATGGGGAAATACATTTACCAATAAATGAAAACGCATTTATTTGATTATTTTATGACATTTTGTAATATTACTTTATCCCTTGTTAGGGTATATAAAGGAAATCGACATTTGTAAACAACAACATCGCGCATGTGAAAAATCAAACCTTATCATTCCTTATTGAAATGTGCTTATCAATGAAAAGAACATATGTTTATATTTAAATCAGACTTGAAACAGGCATAGGACGATGCAATTACTTCAAACTGTTTGTTTATAATTGTATGTAGTTAATTTTGTTCGACCGTAACTAAATGTTTGATTAAATATGTTTAATGTAATTCTAAAAGTATTTTTAGGATATTACATGTATCAGATATTATTTTTTAATAGCAAAGCATTAACATTAGAATTATACATTTTCGTATGAAATTATATCTATCAGATAATTATGGTATCCATACAGTAATGCTTAAAGAATCAATTATACATTCAAGAAGGATTTAGCATTTTACTGTGCAACCCCCGTTGGGTCATTCGCACCATTTTGTATCTAAATTTGGGAAAGAAGCTTGAAAATAATGTGGATATTCCCTTTCTTTAAACAATGTATATCATAACTGATTTTTTCTGAAAATAAGTACACCCCAAAAATATTTAACATTATTATATAAATAAAGCATTTTAAATATTAAACTTAAAACTCCTATGACAGCACAATTAACAAATACTTGAAAAATACTAAAGAAAAACTATTAAAGGGGATTAAAGTCAGTAATTAAAACACATTTTTAGAGTTACCTATACATGTATCTATATTGGGATCATGGAATTACATGAGTAAGTGTATATAATATAATATATTTCTGCCAAAAGTTTGAACCCCGCCTGGAGCCCCTATTTTGGTCCAGGGGGTCACCATTTTTACAATTTAGAATCTTATATATACAAGTTTTGGTGTGAATATTGACATTTCTGGTGCAGTGGTTCTTGAGGTAAAGATTTTTCAACATTTCTCCTACGTATTTCTATGTTCAACTTTGAACCGCGCCTGATGAGGCCCCAGTTTTAATCCGAGGGTCACCATTTTTACAATTT
Organism: Magallana ariakensis; assembly: GCA_020458035.1. Classification (NCBI taxonomy): domain Eukaryota; kingdom Metazoa; phylum Mollusca; class Bivalvia; order Ostreida; family Ostreidae; genus Magallana; species Magallana ariakensis. The sequence continues at coordinate 29,118,871 of CM035813.1, forward strand.
AGAATGTTCACTCTATATACAAGCTTTGGTGTAAATATTGGCATTTTTGGTGCAGTGGTTCTTGAGAAGAAGAGTTTTAAACATTTGTCCTACGTTTTTCTTTGTTAAACAACTTTGAACCCCGCCTGCTGGGGCCCCGGTTTTGGTCCGGGGGTCACTTATTTTACAATTTAGAATCTTCACTATATATACAAGCTTTTGTGTAAATATTGGCATTTCTGGTGCAGTGGTTCTTGAAAAGAAGATTTTTAAAACATTCATCATACGTATTTCTATGTTAAACTTTAAACTCCGCCTCCTGGGGCCCAGTTTTGATCAAAGGGTCACGATTTTTACAATTTAGAATTTTCACTCTATATACAAGTATTTTTTGTTGTAAATATTGGCATTTCTAGTGCAGTTGTTCTTGAAAAGAAGATTATTAAAACACACACCTTATATTCACTGTCTCCTTTTTAAAAATGGGGTAGTCCTTTTTTAACAATTTAGAATTCCCTTCTCATAGGGATGCTTTGTACCAAGTTTGGTTAAATTTAGCCCAGTGGGTTTAGAGAAGAAGTCACAAATGATAAAAGTTTACAGACTGACGGACGGACGCACGGACAGACGGACGACGGACAAAGAGTGATCAGAAAAGCTCACTTGAATCTTCGGTTCAGGTGAGCTAAAAAGACAATATTTGGATAACTAAAATTCTATTTCTTCTAATTACCGGTCTAAATTATGTGGACGCATAGCGAAATCATACACTTTAAAAGTTATCATTATAACAATTCAAATCTTTAAATGATAGCGAGTAAAACAGCGGGATTTATAATTGTTTAAATATGTTTGGAGAAAATACTCTTAAATACATCCCAATGACAAGTATATAAAATGGTGTGAAATCCCCGGAACCAATTTACAGGGAAGTGAAAATATGTTCAGGAAAAGCTCAATCACTTTTTATATCACTATTTTATCAGGGTTCCTAAAATATCTTATCCATAAAATATAAACCAGTAAATGACACTTTCAGAACTGTCAACATATATAAAGAACCATGACATATTGGGTATAATAATAATTTATTTTAACCTACACTGTAAGTGTAATATATAACTATATAATATTTTCGTTATTGTCATCATTTTAAAATCGTTCAATATATAGTAATGAGTTTTTTTTTATTTTTCTCTTCGTTTGGTAAATTATTCTTAATTACACACAAATCTAGGTATATTTCTTGTTCAATTTCAAAATCAACAGTTAAATAACCGTTCCATCATTTATCATTTATATTTACTAGTCTCATCTCTAACAGCATATCTTAATGGGTTCGATTATCAGCTATTGAATCCACAAAATTTTTTTCTACTTTTTTCATTCTTGTTAGAGTTTTGAACAAAGATTTTTTTATTCAAATAGTGTTCAGATTTTAAAACGGACATGACAAGGGATATCTAAATGATATAGATGGAATAAAAATCCCTCTGATCAAGAAAATGCCAGTCAGAATCATCATATCATGTTATACTAAGAAATCTGTACTTATTATTTATCTTTATCCAAATAAAAAATCTATAGTTGAAATTAGTCTGCAGTTTATCTATATATATTATACATATTAACATGTATATCATTGCGATCCGTATATTTACATGCATTATTTACATTGAAGAAGCCACAAGCAGTTCAAGATTTCAGATCAATGTCGGTATAAAAATCAGCGGAGTGTAGTGTACAATACTCAAGTTAGACGTGTTTAAGACAAATATCGTTTCATCGGCATGTGTCATAATATAAACAGATAACCATTATGTTTGTTTGTCGAGCGGCCTTTGTCGGTTTGTACAGCACAGTCCCATGAGTAACATCGCGCCAATTATATTTGAAAGGTGACTGTGAACAATTTCAAAAGCAGATGACCCTGAGGTCTAAACAAGTGCTGCCGTAATAAGTAGAATGACAGATACGGACGATGTTGATAACATATTTAGGAATTTTACTTGTTTTTTATTTCCTGGACATTGTTTTTACCCTTGAAGTTAATTTCATATATGTTTCCTACAATAAAACGAAATCCTTGAACTGTTATAAATGACGATTTTTTGTGGAAACCATCAAATAGTAATTAGTAAAAGAAACGGCTAATCGCACTTTTCTTAAGTAGTGCTTATTGGTGGGTTTTTTTTTAAATCAACATGCCGATTTAAAAAAGTATGTTAGAGACATATTTGTTATCTATATCAAATTGTCATTGTACATATTACAATTTATGCAATAATATCCATGCAATTGGGGTAATTGATGGTTAAGAGACATGCTATATTTTCTTATTAGATTCAGTGAAAGAAGAAAATGTTTAAGTCATTACATGTAGTTCAAAAATGTATATTATGGCATATATTTTACTTTTCGTCTATTGTGATCTACTTTATCTTAGCTGCTTTAGTTGAGAAAGGGCATCTTTCAAGCCATTTCAGATATTTGCAAAGAAATATAAATAAAGAAAGAATGTGAGATAAAACAGGAATATTTCAATTTGTGGTACGTTTGATTTGTAGCTTTCCGCAGAAGGGACGTTCTTGTTTTTTAATCATTATTATTTAAAAACGCATTTTCAGAATAGAAACATGTAATTCAAGGAATAAGAGGTACTTGTTATCGTTCATAACTTTCAAATGCCTACGCCTATATTTTTGCATATCTGACTTTAAGTAGGGTAGAGTAACTTTTAACAGAACAGTTTTAATCCTAGAGCACTATAACCTTGGATATTGAGCTGGAAAATTTCATCGTTAAAATTCAATTCACCTCAGATGTAACTGAATACTCGATCAATATTGTATCTTATTTTTTGATAGTCATATTTGTACAAAATGGATAATAATGGCATCTTATGTAAATAATAAATCGATACAGTTTTTACATCATTTTGATCACGTACACCATTTTATATACTCTATATGCTATTGTTAAGGAATGAAAAAGGCAAGTCAAATTGAATGTGAAAGATTTTATGGCGACATTTAACAATTGGCATGATACATGTAGGATGATATAAGTCGGATATTTGTAAAAAAAAAAAACAAACAAAAAACAAAACAAAAAACAAAACAAAACAAAACAAAACAAAAAAACCGCTCTATTACATATTTATGAATTATATTTATTTAATATTCGTGAATTTAAAAAGGTAGGGATATACATTTAACTTATAAAGTTTTGTATCGCTTTCTTTTTTATCAAATAAACTTTTGAAATGACTGTTGTTCTTGAAAACATTTTAATTGGCAAAATAACAAATAAAAAAAATTGTTTCAATGTTTAATTGGAATACTTATAATTTATTCGAGGAAATACTTCGATAATGATTAATATTATTATATTTGTCAATTTAAATGGAAATTTATTTTCATCAGGAAATTCGTCATTCACTTAGACTGAAGCATAGTACGAATCCTTATTTATAAAATGTGGAATTCATGGGCATTTTTTGCGTACAGCTAACATCTGGAGTATGTGTAATTTTTTTTATAATTTGGCGTCTGCTGCCAATTCACGTCATCCATTTAATTTGTTTATGTTTTTGTTAAAAGTTTAGGTTGGTATTACCTTTTAGTTATAAGCCTTTATAAACCAGATAAAATTTATGCAGTGAAGACCCTCAGGTAATGAAATCATACTTTTAGAGATTCATGGAAACTCGTGTTCCAATAATGAATAAACATTTTAATCTCATTTTTGTTTTGCTTTGCAGTTTTATCTCATTCATATATACTGAGAAAGAGAGTCCAGGACATTTCAAAGATACCTGTTTTGATATAGATAACAAATCTGTGAGCATTATGCATTCAGGTAAATATTTGAATTATTTCCCATCCTATCTCTAGTCCGATTCCTAGGAAAGTGGAATTTTATTAAAATATTTTTATACAATTAATATTAGTGTCCATAAAGAGCATTAAACATTAATGTTACAATATATTCACAAATGGGTGAATATTGTATAAAACATAAAGTTTTGCCGGCACTGAGGACATCTCCATTGATGAGTATATATTTAGACGGAGAAGGCTAAAAGATACTTTTTAAAATCCGACAAACTTTAGGTATTGCAATTACTAAAGGATATCCTAGAAAAGTAGATTTAAGTGAGTATGTTTTAAGATAGTAAAATTGCATTACGTTAACGTACATGTTATTGATAGGTATATCATTATATATCGACAACATGAATTTATCCTGCAACTCTAAGAACACTGAATTAACAAAAATAAGAAAATACATAATCAACAACTACATTCGGAGGCCACGATGTAGAACCAAATTAACTGTGTCTATGAGTAGAGAACAGTGTGAAAAAACCATTGTGGACTTAGAATATTATTGCCAGCATCCAGATAAAGATTCATCAAGCATTTATTTTCAAGGTATGATATTGAAATTAGTAATTATGTATTTGTAATAATTTAAGAATTCAGTTTAATGAAAACTAAACGACATAAAACACTTTTACAGAGTGCATGGTAACAAATACGAGTGGTGACGATACTGACGAGGAACCTTATACAGGTGATAAGAAAACATTACAATATCAAAAGTAATAAACAAAACAAAATTATTGTTTACAAATGGTGCCAATAAACATCCACACCTTTATTTACCTTATAGAAACGGGAGCTATTACTATGTCAAGATTTCCAAAACCAGTAAGGGACGGAATTATGAATTTCCATGGGCTCATTTCAGCATAAACGAATGTAAATCAGAGGAATGCTCAACAGATAGATCAAGAGGTACTAGTACTAACACTTTTAATGGTACCAACACATCATTTTTTTTAAAGTAATGATATTAATTTTCTCATATTTAAGAAAAATGAAAGATTAAAGTTGACACTTAATTTAATTCATTTGCAAATGTTAATCAATGCAGCTGAAATAGAAATGTGAAGATTATGATATGAGTGCATGAAATATTAAATACATGTAATTTGTTTTCGACTAGTTTTTATATTCACAATGGAACTGCTATAAAATGTGATTTGAAGACCCACATTTATTTCATTCTTTTTGTACATGTATTTAATTCTACTATAATCAAGATGTTTTTCTTTATCGATTGCTGTCCTTGAATATGCAAAAAGTTAACGTGATGCATCGGAAGAGCTAACAGTTCATTTTATGGTTACACGCTGTGAATAATGTATAAATAGAGATAACCACGGCACATATTTATGATAACAGTTTTATTTTCTTTAATTTCAACAGAAAGTGACTCGCGTGTAATAAATTAAAAATGCATAAGTTTATATCAAAGTGATCACAAACCCCGGTTAAATATTGAGATTCACCTGAAGTAATTTTTAAAATACTAAATGATAAATTATAAAGAGAAATAGCTTTAAAGCGTTGCATAGACAAAACGTCTGGATAAATGGTACACGTTAACAAAACACGTAACAGAATGAAAAGTATACACATGCATAGAAATAAAAACATAATGGCATATCACCAAGACATTAAGCAGTGATACATTATATAATTCAATTTGCTTTCAAAGAAATTTTATCATTTATGTAATATTGGTGATCTGGCTGGTACTATCAAGAACATAACACATGTTTGAGTGAATATTGTCAATTTATTTGACAATAAGAAAAAGAGACTAAAGGGGAGGTCTTAACAATATTAAGATCATCCGACATTGGATGTAAGATCAAATAGAGTACGAAATGTGACCTCCCCTGCACACAACTAAAATGTATAATTTATATACAACATATGCATACAACAAAATATTGCTAAAACAAAACAAACAGCCTAACATGTATAAATTATATACAACATATGCATACAACCAAATTTTAATAAACAAAAAACAGCTAAAACAAAAATTTAGCAGCTCTTATTCCTGCTACCCTGTAGGTGATGAAGGGGAAGGAGAGTGGGTAGATTTAAAATAAACGATCCTCTGTTTACAAAACTTTTTTCGAAGTGGCGCTAAATATACATCACGTGACATATTAGTACGTTCTGATTGGTTGATACATATAAGTAACAAAAGGTAGTGCTAAAGACCCAAATGCATGGCTTAATTTTTCTAAAATTCAAAATGCCTAAAATAACGTTTTGACAGAACATATCACAAATTACATAAATGCTATTATTTACAATAATGCTGTATTATGTAATATTGGTGATCTGGCTGGTACTATCAAGAACATAACACATGTTTGAGTGAATATTGTCAATTTATTTGACAATAAGAAAAAGAGACTAAAGGGGAGGTCTTAACAATATTAAGATCATCCGACATTGGATGTAAGATCAAATAGAGTACGAAATGTGACCTTCCCTGCACACAACTAAAATGTATAATTTATATACAACATATGCATACAACAAAATATTGCTAAAACAAAACAGCCATCAAAAGCAAACAGCATGTTTGCAGAAGGGCCCACACAAGGTGGACTAGCCAGATCATGGCAGGAAACAAAAATATATGTATAGTCAGAAATGGGAGGGGAAAAAAAATAGTAGAATGTATACAGGACTATACCCGTACTACTTGTAAATACAAGTGTTGAAAAATACAATATGATGTTAGACTATAAGTTACATCACATATTTTTGGCGATTAACACAGCTTAACAAAACACATAAGCAAACAAAAAAAAAAAAAAAAACAACTAGCACCTGTCATATATAAACATACATATTCCAACTATCATGCAAAGTCCACACCGTGATGAGGAACCAGTAGGCACAGGTTAGTAACAGAAACATACAGTGACTAAAGAGAAAAATAATTCATTTGTACATAATTTGACATTAACACACCAGTTTACTTCTGACTTGTGTTTATGCGATCAGCAACAAAAATGGAATAACAATAGTTACCAATAAATCACACCGCAGTTGACTTCTGACCTGTGTGATTCCTGCTTGTAAGTTAGAAAGGGACTAGAAAATGAAAACAGTCTGTGGATATTGATTTAAAACCCTCAATTGACATCATACAGGTAGATACTATGAGAGCACAGCAGTTGACATCTGACCTATGTCTCAAATGTTAGATGGGGGGAGGGGGGAGGAAAAAACTGGATTTGGCACCAGGAACATAATACTGGGAAATAAAGGACTAGATAACAATTAAGTAAACTATGTGTAAACAAATACAGTTTTGACTTCTGACCTGTGACTAACATTAAGAATACCTACATTGTACTTAAACGCAATAGTAATTGCACACTTTGAGAGGGTGGAATTAAAATGTAAAGCTTGACAACCGAATGTATCTGCGAATTGCATCCGATTTCCATCTGTCCATCTTTTGAATGCAGTTTTCAGAATAGCCTAATTGTGCCGCATGAGTGGCTGCCCCTATTCTGAAACTGTGGCCCTTGTAAAGGGCAGGGTTCAAGCCAATGAAACGGATTATGTTCTGAAGATGTTTTGATACAAATGCATAGGTTACTGGCTCACCTCCCATGAATTGAAACAAGGGACCGGACTTATGACCAAAGGTTTGAACGTACGTGTGGAGTGTTTTAACTGGGCACACATGTCTTCGTTGCCTGAAGCCTTAAGATGGATTTGAAAAAGGTCATGCGTTTTATTTGTTTTGAAATTTCTTAACACAATTACAACAGCCACTGGTGTTGCATGCGACATTTCAAATGTAATATCATTTCTCTGTATTACTTTACATTGATCAGTTTTTGTTTTTACAACAATCTCTCCCAATCGTAGGAAGGCATTGAAGGCCAATAGAAAAATTGATTTGAGTAGCCATTTTGTATACAAATTTTGTATTGAAGTATTTATACCCCTCAGCATGTTTGCTAAGATGGGACCAGTAACAGGTAATCTGGAATCTTTACTAGGTGCCGAATGGTGACACCCTTGTAGAATTTTCTTGACTAAGAATGCTTCAGCAGGATCCTGCAGATTGAGGATCTTGTGTACATAACTTATGGCTGAAACATGGGAAGATATACTACTTGGAGAGTAGCCAAGTGAAAAAAGTTTTGCAATAAAATTGCATAATACTGTGGGTGATAGAGGTATGGAAGTTATACATGGAAAGTATTGTATAAAGAGACCCCATGTTCTTTTGTAAGCAGCCTTTGTATTATCTGATAAAGCTGCGGCTAAAAGATTCTGTGCCTCAGTAGTCAGAGTTCCAACAGGGTTTCTGGAATTGGCGTTTCTTCGAGATTTAGCTGAGGCGTGTGCTGGAAGGCTGCCTGAAACTGCAGTATTTTCTAAGAGTTGTGTTATTACAGAGGCAATTTGATTTTCCTGTGTCGTTTCATTTCTTGTCTGAGTGGCCGATGCATCATCTTGAACGTTTCTTGAAAGATGTTCGATTGGCACATCAGGGTTGGTGGGTAGGTCAGGTACATTTGCAGGAATTGCTCTTTGTAACTTGACAATTTCTTGGCCCAGACGTTCATAGTCAATATTGTCCGCCACTGTACCTACACTGTTGTTCGCCACTGATTTTGACTTTTTGGTACTACTGGGTTGAACAATCCCCTGCGGCTCTTCTGCCCTCTTGCGTCGCGGCATGGTTGTGTCTACAATGTAACTAAATATGTGTGAATATGGACCATGTATTTCAAGCTCCTAAAGTTTGACAGTCATATAGTAAAGCCGATTCACTCCCAAGTGCAAAGTGCCCTAAATTAAAATTATCCTCATATGAGAACTTGATCATGGAAACACTTGCATCAGGTAGTAGAATAAGGCTAATGAAAAAATATGCTAGAAAATCACTTGCCACAAACTTCAAGACTGACTTAAAATTTGAATGGCATTTCTACTAAATTTTGCTCCAAGCACTTTTTTATTTGCAATAAAATTTTTATGACTGCATTTGGAAAAGGAAAAATAGACACAAAGTAGACCATTACATACGTCTCTGCGTGTGCAATAGTAAACTCACACGACTCGTCATGTGAACATGAAAAATACACACGACTCTGCGTGAGCAATAATCCACTCACACGGCTCTGCATGTGAACATGAAAAATACACACGACTCTGCATGTGATAATAAAGAATACACACGACTCTGCGTGAGCAATAGTAAACTCACATGACTCTGCATGTGAACATGAAAAATACACACAACTCTGCATGAGCTATAATTAACTCCACAAGGCTCTGCATGTGGACATGAAAAATACACACAACTCTGTATGTGCAATAATAAAATCTCAAGTGTGCAAATGAAAATACCCATTTTCTGTATGTATCAAACTTACACAGCTCTGCATAATGAGAGGAAAAGATAAAAATTAAAAAACGATGAACATTACATAAAACTTCGCCAGTGTGATAATTAATCACGTGAAAGCAAATCTAATGGGTAAGCTTGTGGCAGTCTAGTGAACCAAGTCAAATTTCAAGACTACCTTTTTGTAACATTTTTATATCTCTTAATTTGTGCCGTGAATCTGGGTATTTACATATGTTGACAGACCATATACGTATAAACATATTCTTATCTTGAATGATGGAGAACAGCTATTCTTATGCTGTGAAGATATTTCTTCATGTGGCGAGAGGCAGCATCAATGTGAACCCCATCCCTCCCAAGGTAGGTCAGGTCCGTCCAAAACCCACGATGTGTCCAGAAATGGATTCCCTGGCGTTTTTCCACCTCTGACTTGAGCTGTCTGTTGACATTCACTACATCGATGTTGTACGATGCACGTGAGGCCCAGGGTTGTCGTCGAAGGAGCTGTCCTATTACCACATTCCGAATACCAACACCATCCTTTAGATACTGAGCATACGACAAAATGTCCGTGGTCACCTTTTCAGGCTTTGCGTGGCACAAGTCATTTCCACCCAATTGTATAAAACATACAGCGGGGGGATTTTGAAAGTTCAAGAATTCCGCACAATGAGCTAATCTAGGAAAAGTAAGGCCTTGTAACAACCGTTAATGATACAACGCCGCTTAATGATATAAATAGCATTAAGCGTTGCAATTGCAACGCCTAATGCTATAAATTCTTGCATTAACAGTTGACATCTTTAACCGTTAATGATAAATCGCCGCTTAATGATAGAATTGTATCATTAAGCGTTACAAATGCACAGCAGCCTTACCGCTTAATGAAACAAGCAAATATCGACACCCTCAACCGCTAATGATACAAACTTTATATCATTAAGCGTTGCAGTTGCACCCTCTAATGATACAAAATTTTATGAATGTTTGAAAATAAATCTTTTCATTATTTTTTCAATTTGCTCAACAATCATAATTCTAGTTTTTATGATCAATTCTATGTAAAAATCAAAATTGTATATAGGAGTTCCGGTGTAACGACGAAAAGTGCCCCCCGTAGAATTTCTACGGAGAAAACTGACCCAGAGTCAGTATTCTATGACAAGTAGAGTCCTTTTTCTACAGTAGAAAACCATTCCAGACCTGTTTATCTACAACCCCGCACACGTTGAAAACTGACCCCCATAGAATTGGGACCTTACTTATAAACTACATAGAAATTATAGAAATTAAAGGCGATACGTGTAGCATTCATGTTTTGCGAATGTCCGGGAAGGGGGGATGGGGGGGGATAGCGAAAGCATATGGAAAATTAGACAGAACTAAGTATGCGCCTCCCGTTTTACCCTTTTACATATATAACATCACTTTGAACAAAGCGATGTCTGTGTTGATCTTGAAGTACTTGTCAGCTTTGTTTTTCTTGAAGTACTTGTCAGCTTGCCTTGTGGAGCCCCTTCTCTAGGCCTTTTTAGGGATGTGCCCCCTCCCCCCGATGTATATGCATTATGATGTGCTCGCAAGCGCTCCCTTTTTGCATTATGCCCCGCTTTGCTAAATATGCCCCATTATTATAGCAGATGAAGACAAACCTAACTTAATGACTACGTATTGCAAAAAAGAAAAAAAAACAAGACTTCGACAAATAAAGCGGATTTTTTAATAGCTACACTGAATGTCTGACAACCAAACATTACACCTTCACACTATCAGATTTATCTTAAAGGTACACATAGGACAGCGACTCGCGTGTAAATTCGGAATTTTGGATTTATCACAATTACACTAAATTTATGTATGATAACTCTGTATCGCCGCCATTATATGTCAATTAAGTTGTGCAAGTACAGGCACGTAGCATCGTTTGTTTAAAGAGGATAGGACAGCTTAATCCGAAATCAGGACAATCGAAAAGAAAAAAAGGAAAGCATTTCTCGCCAGTTTTCAAAATCCTAATGGAGGGATGGATTTTTTCCTATATTCTTTTATCTGCTTCCAAAGACGGGGGGCTTCTTATATATTTATTATTTAAATTTTTTACTTGTAAACTTAAAAATGTTACCATGGGAGGATAGATTTAGAATTCGACTTCATTGTTTAAACCATAAACAAAGTGGCCAGTTCCTTAAAATAAAAGTTGGCAAAAAATAAACAAAAACAAACGCTTTTTTGAATGAGGACTTTTGGTCTCAAGGCTTGACCCCAAATGGCCTATCCTTAAATTTGGCCTCTACAAAAATTGTTGGCCTCTATTTTGTTTTCATATTTATTTACATATTTGATAATTTTATTGAATTTTACTGATTTAAGTGCAATACACATTAAACATCACACTAGATGGCTTTTAGTCTCTTATAGTGAAAATTCTATTGAAACATATTTATGACAACAGGTACATGTATGAGTCATTGATTCTAATAGACTTTGATCAAGTCTGCTTTTAAACTTTAAAGTAATTTAAGAATATAATACTGCCATTGTATTACCATGGGTTTTTTTCCAATGTACATTGTATTTAAACTCAGACTGTTCTCAATATCTGCCAATACCTATATTAAATACTTGTTTGAGATAAAAATAATTGCAGAGACCATTTGTTTTATTCCAACCAACATTAAAGGACACAAAACGTTTTTCGTTGTTCAAATTTAGATATTGAAGTTCCTAAATTGTTTCCTAAATATACAAACAACATACATGCAAGAAACTCTACTCTAATTAAAAGGTAATGATAAATGGCATCGCTGAATCAAGTTATTGGAAGATGCAATGTTGCAGTCATTCACAAATGACATTATATTAAACCGAATGCTGTTTATCTGACAGATGCATTTTGTCTAAAATAAACTTAATAACTAATCAGATCTATAGCGAATCGTCATATACACTGCAATACTGTAAAGAACACCCCTTCCCGACTTTCTGTATGCAAGATGCATCATGGTGATGATGACTTCGTTTTTTTTTTACTTTTCCACCTCAAAAACATATACATGTATATACGTGACATACTGTAAACGTACTACATTTGGCTTTGTATTCTATCTAGCGCTTTAGGTGGAATGCCAACTTGTTAAAAAACTAATTTCCGCCAAATATCGTACACGCTAAATATAATACGTTTACAGTATCTCCTAAATTAAATGACACAATCATATTGGAAAACTTTTGACTATAATGATATTTATACTGTACAGTCCTTATGTAGTGAAAGTAAATTGAGAGATATATGTGAGGCACGTGATGTGTCCCTGTTTTACATACTTGAAAGAGGATAAAGAAATTAAAAAAACCATTACAGTTGTTTATCTGATCTTGCAGAAAAGATTTTGAGACAGTTTATTTTGTTATTAACACTTGATAAACAATTTCGGGGTTCTTCCTGTGACAACCGGAAGTTACGCCGAATGAAACAAAATAGTGTAAACACATGTACATACATAGGTGTTTTATCCCACAGAGTTTAGTTGTATAAGTATTTACCGTTTTTGAGATTTTGTGGATTTTGTCTCAGGACAGGAAACAAACAAACGGAAGTGTTCGTTGAAAATAAAAATTAGTGATTCTTAAACATTTGCTAACGCACATTATTGTTTATTAGACTAACTAAAACTATCAAAGAAAAACAGTTAAGCTCATTTACAATTTCATTTGTATGAAGCCTTCGACAAAATGAAAACCGTTAAACACATCTTCAATCAAATGTTTATTGTCCATGTAAGATTTGCATCTCGATCACTTACAGTTTCTGGGATCTTGCGGGTACAAAATTTGTTTTTAAAAAGCTACCTGAGCTAATTGAGATATCTCACCGGAAATAGAATTTTTTTTAATTTAACATCACATAGATGACATATGTAAAGATTTATACTAATGTTTTTATTTTATGCAAAATACATTACCTATTAAATAAAATACGCAAAATATTTTTGAAAAAAAATAGTTTAAACACATCTACAGACTTAGGTTTATCATCCCAAAAAGTGTAGATGTTCAAGTTTTGGGGGTTTTTTTTATAGTTTCTTAGATCTCGTAGAGAAAAGGTTTTTTTGTCGCGAGACAGGAAACGGACAAATGGAAATGAATTTTGACAAATGGAAATGAATTTTGAAAAAAATGGAAAAAAAATACGCCTCGAGGTATTATCATTTTCTACCCCTCTTGGAAATTTCAGGAAAATTTACTCAGTCATCTCTGAGAAACTTGACAAAAAAGGGGGAAAACAAGAAAAAAACTTTAAAAAAAATTACAATCACTGTAAGGTCTTCTGTTAAAAACGGACAACCTTAAAGAGAAAGAAAGAAAAACATTACAATCACTATAAGGTCTTCTGTTGGAAACGGGATACCTTAAAAACATTACAATCACTATAATGTATTCCATTGGAAACGGAAGACCTAATAAACAGTACAACCCCTATAAGTTATTCCGTTGGAAACGGAAGACCTTAATAAACAGTACAATCCCAATAAGTAATTCCGTTGGAAACGGAAGCCCTTAATAAACAGTACAAGCCCTATAAATCATTTCGTTGGAAACGGAAGACCTTAATAAACAGTACAATCCCTATAAGTTATTCCGTTGGAAACGAAAGACCTTAATAAACAGTACACGACCTATAAGTTATTCCGTTGGAAACGGAAGACCTTAATAAACAATACAATCCATATAAGTTATACCGTTGGAAACGGAAGACCTTTACAAACAGTACAATCCTTAAGTTCTTCCGTTGGAAACGGAAGACCATAACAAACAGTACAATCCCTATAAGTTATTTCGTTGGAAACGAAAGACCTTAATAAACAAAGACCTAAAGATACCATCATGTACTCCTTCTTGATAAAGCACGATCCATTAAACTAGTTCTTTAGTTTATAGATAATATAATACTGATACATGTACGTCCTTGAGTTAAATGACGAGAAAAGCCCGGTCTGTAGCACTTTTCATTCCGCTTTCATTAATCAGTCGGTCTCCGAGGCAATCCCGCAAATATCACGCAGTTGTTTTAAAAATCTACATATTCAAGGTTTTTATGCGCTTATTTACTTGTGTATAAAGACAATCATGTGAAAGTGTGTATGCATTCGCTTCTGTTGTTTGATCACAGCACCATCTGCTTTTTTTTATTCAAAAGTTTGTTCAATCAGTTTATTAAAAAATGTTTAAAATATGGATTAATTAATAGGGGTACTAGTGTTTCAGTTAACATCATAATTTACTTTTTCATGTAAATTTAAGAAAATGTTTGTTGAAATATTAGATCATTCTTGTTTAAACGCTTTACGTAAAATGATTAGAATATACTGTGTCTACATATATAATTTTCTTATCTAGTATAAATACAGTATGGATACACACCTAAGTCATTTATTAATATTCTTTATTTGCGCAAGATATACATCTTATTGCTTTATTAACAACAGTGTTATTTCATTCATTTTTTACAATTTTGTATCATTAGAGGGTGCGACTGCAACGCTTAATGATATAAAGTTTGTATCATTAGCGGTTGAGGGTGTCGATATTTGCTTGTTTCATTAAGCGTTAAGACTGCTGTGCATTTTTAACGCTTAATGATACAATTCTATCATTAAGCGGCGATTAATCATTAACGGTTAAAGATGTCAACTGTTAATGCAAGAATTTATAGCATTAAGCGTTGCAATTGCAACGCTTAATGCAATTTATATCATTAAGCGGCGTTGTATCATTAACGGTTGTTACAAGGCCTCCCTTAGCTCTGAATTCTACTTTAAATAGGTTCCGATCAAGTTTTAAATTGTCAAAACTCACATCTGTGGTTGTGAAATCCCTCAGACGACGAATGTACGAATGTCCGATTATGCACACATCAGTCGCCATTGTCGATGGTCTGGACGGAGCCTGCCTGGATTCGGGGAATTACAGTGATCACATCACATACAACTTACTTTTTTGTGTTAGATTTAAAATAAACGATCCTCTGTTTACAAAACTTTTTTCGAAGTGGCGCTAAATATACATCACGTGACATATTAGTACGTTCTGATCGGTTGATACATATAAGTAATAAAAGGTAGTGCTAAAGACCCAAATGCATGGCTTAATTTTTCTAAAATTCAAAATGCCTAAAATAACGTTTTGACAGAACATATCACAAATTACATAAATGCTATTATTTACAATAATGCTGTAAAATTCAAAACTAAGCATAAATATTTTGATGAACAAAATCCATGATGTGTCCGTTGTAGCTTTTATATTTAATCTTCAACGCCGAAAATGAAGAAAAGATAAGCTGCTATTATTACAAACTACTGAAATATCAACTTTAAAAACATTCATCTCAAATTAAGAAATAAGCAATAAAACAGTTTTTGATTTTACATTGATATATTAAATATTCTGCCGTAGCATGGGGCAGCTTATACAGTTGTATTATTGTCAATTATGATTGATGCTTTAATTACTATATCAAAAATGGTATGCGGTGATAACGAAAAGTGTTTAAATTCAAAAGTCCAAAAGAAAAATTACAAAACAGGAGCAGAGCAAACACAGACCCCTTAAAAAATAGAGGAAGGAACAGTTGTCATGGAGGAGTGAGCTCAAGCACCCTCTGCTGACCGCTCACACCCGCCGTGTACTCTTTGTCGTAATCGGGAAAACGGAAAAATCCGTACACACCATTCATGTTATATCTAACAATTAGTATAAAAACGTCACTCAGCATGCGACCAAGTGGAAGACTTTATTTGCTGACAAGGTCGTTGTATCGACCATAGAATTTACGAAAAGATGACTTCAAACGAGACTGTTGATAGTCCTGTTTTATCAACTTGTTCGTCAGTAGCTTGTATCGCCTTAGATACTGTCCTTACGAAGAGCATGCCTTTGCGTATCGAATTAGTCACTGTGGTAACAACGTTATTGTTGACAAACGACAGGCAAGATTCTGATACACGAACGATCACGCACGATACACGAAAGATTATGCAGGATACACTAACTTACTGAATTTTCACGATACACGAACGATAACGATAAAAAAAAAACGCCAACAAGCAATTCTACACCATTGAACATGCAAAATCATAAATAAACTTTAAGATTAGATTACGAAAACGAATTGCTTTAATTTTATTACAATGTTTGTGTTTAATTGAAATCGGCATGTATAGTACATACATTTGAGAGACAAAAACACCATATGCAGGTGATGAACGTATATTGCTACATAAGTTATGAGAGTTAACTTAAGAAAAATAATGAGTGAACGATATACCTTATTAATTGATGACGTTATGCGACCATTACAAAATGTGAATAGATGTATTAAATAAAACATTCAAGGATATGCGTAACAGAAAAGTTTGGATTTAACATAACTTCCGAATGTTATAGTTATAATGTTAGTTTATCGAAAAATAAAATTAATAAATGTTAAGCGAAATGAAACATGGGTGTAAAAATTATCGGATATTAGGTACTGTCATTTTTTTTTCATTTTCCGGTTTAATGAATTATAATATGTTTCCTGCGATGACCAGAACTTTCGATGTACTGAGAATGAAAAAGGAAAGCATACAGAACAAATGTATGAAACAGTTCTGAAATTTAATGATAAGATATAATGTGTTTTCTCTAGAATAACAAATTGCCTAATATCAACATGCGTAGTAGGTGGTGTAATATATCAAACGTTTTATCCATATTTAACTAAATATTGACTTGTTAAACATTGAAATGTCTATATGATCGATTTAAATTGTAATTGTATGTGGTATATTAACATGAATACGATTTATTTTATGTTTGCAATCAAATATGTTTACGTTTAAAGCTGCATGGTCCGATTGTTTCGCTATTACATTATCGAATGATGTTCCATACAAACCAATTATCTAAGAAAGTTATAGACTTTTGCCTATTTACATCAGCAGAATCGGTCTCCTTTCAAAGTTAGAAATATTCAAATTTAAAAAAAAAATTCCATATGGCCAAAAAAAAAAAACAAAACAAAAAAACCAAACTGCAACATGGGAATGTTTAGAAAAGATAATCGTTTGATTTCGTTCCCCGAATGATTAATAATTCAACCCGCATGTCATGCATCGATTGTAAATAAAGAAAACTTATTATAAATATTAGCGAACAAAATGTACACAGGCTTATTTTTGATTTCGCAAAACATTATGACCTTTATTTATAGCGATGTCAAAGTCGTAATACTGTCATAGCTGTCTCGACGTCAGGGGCAAATTATAATATGAGGCGAAATAACGCGGTACCCTCTTGTGTCGTTTGTTTTCAAAACAAATTTTGTGCATCATTCTTTTTTATTGAAATAAAGCTTTATTGACCGGAGAACTACTGCAATTTTTTATGCACATACTTAGCATAACCATCGTTAGAAGCGTTCACAAATTTTGGTATAAAATCGGACCAAGCAGCTTAAATATAAGTGCGAAATTTATGCGTTTGCGGAATATCAACTGCTTCAATATGTGCATGAGTATATATGTTACTGCAAATATACACAAAATGGTAAAAAAAGTTATAATTTACAAATTCTTGTATATTTTACAAGTATTTCCTCGTTGCGAGCAATTGCTGAACTCAATATGCTACACTACTAAGAACCAATAAATATAATATTGTTAACAAACTTTTATTTCTCATTCTACATGTATATGATTCTTTGCTGTGAATTAAATGAGTATTCTCATATTTTGCTCTCAAATGGAAAACAAGCATATGAATAACCTGTTTTTAAAGTACAAGATTAAATTGTGGACGATGATTCATAGGTAGTGTTATTTTGATAACATAGAGAGCAAATGCACACTTACATGTAGGTTTTCAACTACGGGTGAGTATGAATCATGAAATTTACACATGTATCAGTTTTAAGTTTATTAAGGTATTAAGGTATATGAATTTTTAAAGTTATTTCTATATAATGCCCGGTATATTTTTATATTATGCGAGGTAGATTTCTCTCTCTCTCTCTCTCTCTCTCTCTCTCTTACTCTCTCTCTCTCTTTCTCTCTCTCTCTCTCTCTCTCTCTCTCTCTCTCTCTCTCTCTCTCTCTCTCTCTCTCTCTCTCTCTCTCTCTCTCTCTCTCTCTCTCTCTTTTCATTAGCCGCATAGTCTTTTTTTTAAGAGGACATTATTTGTTTGGGGGTGTGAATGTCATTTTGGCTTTTGTTCAATGCTTTTATTTTCGCGGTTATATTAAGGCTGCCCGAAGCTAAATTTATATCGAAAAACGATACTATTTTGATTATCGAAAAATACTTTAACTGGGCGAATTTCTTTAAACTTGTATTACTTAAATTAACAGTGATATCCAACACTATATATGTTGCATTTTTGTGACGTCATTATTTTTTTAAGCACATGACGGGCGTATCCTAACACGGTAAATATTTTATATAAATCGCATCGGCGCAAGTTAATAATGACATTAAATCAAATATATGTTTATGAAAAATCCTTCTATAAGTAATGTATTTCGTTTATTTAAAAAATTGTCAAAACATTTCGCAACACCATCAAAATTAGGCACATTTTTACCTTTTAAGCTCGATTTACAAAAAATCGGGTCAATAGACTAATTTGGGCTAAATCTCACGCATGCGCATAACGCGCTTGGGGGGACAAACGTCATTTGTTTACAGCAACAAAGATGGCGAAGCGGGAAATAGAAATCCCTGACAATGTACATACCCTTCCCGGTCTTCCAGCCTATAATTCGGTGCAATATTCTAGCTTGGGAAACGTAACACCGCCCAATATTAAGTTTTCAGACATTCATTCGTTTATGATAGAAAAAAAAACGGGGGAGATGTCCGAGAAGAAGCATCTGGCGTTCGGTCTTACCGAACTCTCGACAGAGCTGTCTCCCATTTCCAAGCAGGGGATGTACAAAACATTGGATTTTGTGAGGTGAGAACTTCGTAAAATTATATTAGAGCTAGTTTTACTGAAAAGATATGTTCATTATTTTTTATGTGTGTGGATCCGAAATAAGATCCATATTTATATTTATGTATCCTATATTTATAAACAAACCAAAGTGGGCGTGGCAATTTGATACAAAAAAACGTAAACATTTTATGGTGTTATACTTCATCCTATTACATATTTCTAATTTGTAATGCCATTTAGAGCAAAGCGTGTTTTAATTTATTTTTTTAACCAGGTTGACACCGGTGTCATGTATGGGTCAGCAACAGTGCTGGCATCAATGAAAAAAGTGAGATATCAAATGTATATACACTTTGTAAATCACAAACCTGAACATGCCTACTGCCAATGTCCTATAGGGTAAGTGCATCGGTTTTTTCTCTTGGTATTTTGTTCATTTTAATGAATTTAGTTAACTTTTGCGATTGACATATATATATATATATATATATATATATATATATATATATATATATATATATATATATATATATATGCATATAATTCAAATTTTAGTAATTTACTTAGACCCATGATTTAATAAGCCTACTGGGAAAAAAAATTGGGTGCGTTCATAGTTCTACCAGTGGTACCAACTTTCAAATAACCATTGTTGCAGTTGGATGACAATGGTACCAGTTGTACCAATAAACCCTGAACAGTTTTGTTATTGATGGCATACAAATGTCACTGATTTTACCAATGTTACCAATGGGGGTCCAATGGAAACATTGGTAAAATTGATTACAGTTTTGTAAACATGTCAAAGAACAAACATCTTTTTTTCAGCCCAAATTATACAACATCAACATTTTTATCATATATTGCACCCCAATTATCATAGTTAGAGAGAAAATCGCTTTCCCAAAACCGGGAACTAATGTCTTGATTTTCGCCGCCATGTTTGTAATCAGTTGTGACGTCATTTACCAATACTTCCCACACTCTAGATCGTCTGCAGAAAAATATGCCATTGGCAAAAAACATTGGTACCAATGGTATGCCAATGGTAGTTAATTTTACCAACAGCAACTTTTGTCTACCAACGGCAGAACTATGAACGCACCCATTATATTGTATATTCATTTTTCCTTTGTATTTGTAGTTTGGCTCAATGTTGCAGTCATGTTGGTGGCTTTTTGTTTGCCATAAATAGCTACAACATGGAAGTGATGAGGGAGGAGACTGCAACTTCATGCACATCTAAAAAGTCAGCTTGGAATATCCCAAGGAAGATGACTTCAGAGCCAAAACCTCTGAAGGACATGAGCTTTAGTCGACCCAAGTCCTTAACTTCTCAATCTAGAGATGAGGATGATACAAGAGTCACAGTTTTAAACTTCGATCCTCGCCATTCCTCCCAAAGAATACCAGATGCAGGGCACTATCTACAGAAAATGATGGAGCTAAAAACAGTTTTCCCTAATACAGGTAAAGTTGCCCCAATCAGTTTTTGGTTTTGCCAGCATGTATCGAAAACTATGTTTAGTCTGTTTATGGATAATACATGTTCATGTTTTTTCAGGAATGTCACATCTGGCCATTATACCAGATCCTGCTCCTCCCTATGAATCAGAACCAGTTGTCTGCACATCAGATAACCCATTGGAGGAAAAGATTGCAGACATGATCTATGAACCAAACACAAGCACAGGTAAGTAATTAATAGACAATATTCAACCAGAATAAAGTATTCTAAAATATTCTAAAAATATTCTAAAATCTAAAATTAAAAACATCAGTTCCCAGATGTAGAGGTTATTCCACCCTATTTTTATGTAACCTGAGATCAAAATGATCCAGCAAATTGGAATTAAGAACAAAACAACCCATCTCATGACCAATCAAGGTCATAATACTGTGAACTTCTAAACAATGAATATATTTTGTTCTTATTTACATACAGCCCATCTCCTTGAAGGAATTGACCAGGACCTAAGTGCCCACATTGAGGAGCAGACTAGAGGACAGAGGGAATCAACATTGTGGAAGGACCTGCACAAAGGCCGCATTACTAGCTCGCTGTTTGGGGATGTGCTACACGCAGGGCCGAATCCTGCAAGTTTGATCCAAAGAATTTTCACTGGATCAAATTTGGACAAGTATGTGAAAAATGTTTTATATTAAATGTTTAACATTCTTTATTGTATTGCACATGCAAGTAAAACAGTTGAATATTTGCAGGGGGTATATATACATGTATATCAACATAATCAAAATTTAAGGTTTTAATAATTTAATAATGTATGGAAATCAATTGCATGCAATGCACTACCTAGTAAGGTTTTAATAATTTTATAATGCATGGAAATCAATTGCATGCAATGCACTACATAGTATCTATTCTGTTTTTAGCATTGGAAAGCAGTAGAAGAGATCCAATATCAAATTTATCAATCTACCAATAACATCAACTGTTTATGTTCTAACCATTAAAACAGTTTTTCAATATTAACAGGTACAGCTCTCTTCCAAAGGCAGTTCAGTGGGGTGTGCAACATGAAAAAGATGCCCTGGAAGACTACCTCCTGCTTCAGAATTCTGTCACAACTATAACAGTGGCGGAGACCGGCCTCACCATCTATCCATCCCACCCATTCTTAGGAGCCTCAAGTGATGGAAAAATAACAGATATGTCACAGCCATCAGAAAACAGAATAGGAGTACTGGAAATCAAGTGCCCTTACTCCATTAAAGGGAGATCCATTTGTGATATGGAGGTACATGATATTGTTGCTATGGGCCTTCAAGAATTCTGCTTGGAAATGACAGAGCAGGGAACAAGACTGCGTCGTAATCATAAATACTACGCTCAGGTGCAGGGAGAAATGGCAATCATGGGCTGCAGTTGGTGTGATTTTGTTGTTTGGACTGCTGCGGAAGAAAATAACTGTTTTGTTGAAAGAATAGTGTTTGATCCAGAATTTGTGTCCATGATGCTTCCAAAGCTAGTTGAATTCTTTGTTACTCATATTCTGCATTGACTTGCTTTGGAAGCATAATGGACATAAATTTCATGTCCAACTATATATACATGTTAAAGATTCTAACGCCCCACTTTTATTATATAAAAATATTTATATCTACGGTACATCTGATTTGTTATAAAGACCCATTGATGTGTAAAATATGTTGCATTTTAAGATAAGGAATTAAGCACGTAATTACTTTTCTGTGACCATTTTTGTTGAAAAGCGTAAAGTCAATGTTTAATGTTTTTTTTAAAAGCCTTTTTAAAAACGGGTTAAAACCATGTAGCGTTAGAAATTTTGACTAGTATAGTAGACAATTAATGTAACCAGTAACTTTAACTTAATTTTTGCATCATAATTTTGTTTGAAGAGCTCTTTTAAACAATTTCAAGATTTTACAGATTCTAAAAGTTTCTTGTATTAAATGTTTTCAATATTTTCAATCTTGTTTGCATAATTTTTCCAACAGCAGATGAAATTGACTGTCAATGTGTTCATTTGACAACAAGCAAATGTAAACATGGATCTCAGATTTATTGTACTTTCCATATAGATATGTACAAAACAACTACATGTTAATGATTGTTTTACACTTTCCAGTGAACTAGCTTATTCACCTTTAACACATGGTGCATGATGTTTACAGATCTTCAGTCACTGGCTATTTAATTAAAAATACAAAAATGCCCTATACAAAATTAAATTTGTGATCATACAAATCAAAGTCACTGTGAAATTTTAACAGCATCTTCAGCTAACTGATTAATTGCACTCTCTCTGTGTAGAAAAAGATAAAGATGTACCGGTACATTGACATCATTTACAGACAAAAATTAGTAAAGAGGTCATTGAAATTATATGTAAACATTACATACAAAATCATGTTGATCATGATAGAAAAATTATACAATTGGTACATCTAAGTTAGTTAACCAGCATGCAACCATAAAGCATTTGGAAGCAACAGGGGCCAAAGACAAAGGCATGACACCATCAAACAAATGAATTTTTTTGATACGCCCAATGCTTCTTTCAACATGAATGCGCAAAGATTTTATGGCTTGAGTCTCAAAAACTTGACTTGCAGTGAATTGAACATTGTTTCGTTTAAATGGAGGAATATTTAAAGTACATTTTCTTTCTCTCAGTAGATCAGAAATGGTAAAACCTTTATCGGCCATAATGCTATCACCTGGCTCTAACAAATCCAAAAGACCACTCTCAATCACAATGCGGCGATCAGACACTCTACCACCCCAAGCTTCAGAAACAAAGGAGATGACTCCTGATGGAGTAATACCAATCAAAAATTTCAGAGTAGAATGATGCTTGTAATTGGAATACAACAAATTCTGATTGAGCAAACTAGAGGATCTTTGAACAAATATCTCTGTACAGTCTAAAATTATACGTAAATTTGGATATGATTTAAAAGCTACAGGTGTTGTCTGCTTAACTAATTGGCGAGAGGGATACACATTGATCACTTTGAGTTCTTCATACAATAAACAAATCCAAGTAACAAAAATGCTGGAAAAAGTGCTAGAAGAAATACAAAATCTATCAGCTATGTCCCTAGTAAATAAACCAACTTTCAGTCTGATTAAAACTGCTAGAAGCTGATCAATCAGGGGGATGGAAGTTTTCAGGGGTCTTCTTCTTTTACTAGGTGTATTCTTTCCATCCCAGAAAGTCATGTTTTCTGCTTTAGCAGATAGGAAGCTTAAGAAAATGATAATTTGATAAGAATAAAGATAGACCTCTATACATATTTAAGATATTAGATAAGCTAATATTTGCATAAAAACAATATATTAGTAAAAAGATATATTTTAGATGTCTGACTTAAAATAATTAATAATAGCCGGTACTTAATTTGATCAATTGGTCTTTAAAAAATACCTGAAAAACCACAGGAACACTGAAAATGATGGAAGTCCAGTGTAAAATTTGGTTGCTTTATCGTCGTCTTTGATTTTCTCAACAGACCATGTCAGTCTCTTCACCTTCTCCTTCAACTCTGAATTTTCTTTCCTAAGTTGTTGGTTCTCTATGAGAAGAGGATCTTCCTCAGACTGCACACCTGTAGCATACATACAGAAAAATTAATATCAGACATATGCATATACTTCAAAGCACTGAGATTACAGGGTTGAATTTTAATATGCATATTGAATTTCTATGCATTGACCAATCCTGTTATAGTTAGTATGCACATTATGATTTTTAATTTTTATCACAAATTCAGGGTGCAATCACTATTGAAGGATAATTTCATAAAAAGTCCCAACTTTTAGCACAAAAACATAACAAAAACAATTTGAAAATGAGATAACAAAAACAATTTGAAAATGAGATAACATAAAAGATTTAAAAAACCCAATACATATGTAATAGAATATACCTGTATATTATATATCTTGATGTTGAGGAGCACAAAGCTCAGTGGTCATGATTGTTTGGTCAGTATCTGAAAAGTTACCAGTTCAAACCCTGCTGTTGACACTTGATGGTGTGTGTTGTGTTATTCGACAAGACACTTTATCTGCATTAATTGTCTCAGTCAAGTCAGCTGCAAGTAGATAGTGGCTTATGCTGGGAGTTTACCTGCGATGGACTGGTGTTCCATCCAGGGAAGATTAAGTCTATGACTTCCATCCATTTTGCAGCATGGATACTAGGTTATTAAAAAGCATTTGCCTTATGAGTCTTGATATTTGCTTGGGAATGATTTAACTGAACTTCAGTTTTTTATATCCTCCCACAACACTGTGAGTTCCAGTAGAATAACTAGCCTCCCTGCAGGAGACCATATCACAAAACCAGGTCTTTGATTGGTTCCAGGTAGCTGCATACAGCCATTGAGATTTGCTTGCATCTGCCAGTCACTGGTGAAACCCATCAGTCATCCAACTTCTATTCCCCCAACACAATAAACATGTAATAAAACATTAACACAAACACATGCAATTGTGACAACTGAAATACTTTGAAAAAGTAATAAAACTAAATAAAATCACCTATACTAGGAAATTCTTTCTGCGCAGTACTTGATTCCTTTTTGCTGGTGTTGACTACATAATCATGATGAGCCAATGACAAATTCAGCATCCCTTCTTCCATAATTTGTTGTTCTCTTGCAGCTTCCTCAAAAGTCTATATATGCACAGTACAAGATCATAAATTAACACGAGTCCGCTTACTGTATGATTGATCTGAGAGAGAGAGAGAGAGAGAGAGAGAGAGATGGATTAGGGTATATACATGTACATTTAACTTATAGTAATATTATTACTATTTTATAGTAAACTACTTTCATATAATGATTTACCTTCGTAAGGTTTCGCCTGAAGGCTCTGTTTGATCTTTCTTCATCAATTCCCTTAGCTTTGTACTTAAATACTGTAGGTGCAAAGTCTACATCTTCACGTTCGTCTGCGTGCCACCCGGACACAAAATGGTCGGAGCAAACGAACGAATTTTCAGTAGGTTGCCAATTTCTACGGTTGAGCGACCTTATCCATGCACGTCTCTTTATTTTGCCCTTAGGAAATTTGAAAAATTTAACACCCCGATCGCGTGCTGAACCGTTTGAGCGGTTGGTACATCCATAAACGCTACACCCTTTCACCATGTTGCTAATGTAAACTTTGTCCCCCCTAGCGGTTTCTGCGCATGCGCAAACATCAGTCCCGCAGTTAAGCCGAAACAGACTATTGGTACATGTAGGTTTCTTCCAGCAAGATTCACATTGGTACAGTACCCGCAACGTTATTTTTTACAATCCTATCCTATCGTATCGTGTATCAATCCTATCGTAATGTGCGTGTATACTGTTCTATCGTGCGTTAATGCTATCGTATCGTGCGTGTATACTGTTCTATCGTGCGTTAATCCTATCCTATCGTGCGTGAATCCTATCAGGTTTATCGTTCAATTTTAACAGTTTTTCGGTTTATCCTATCGTGTTAATCGTTTCATGCCTTCTCATAAGCAAGTTAATTTATCTCAAAGTTGCATTTCGTTCAGTGCGCCGTATAAGAAAATTTATCGAACAAGAATTGTAAAATCCTCTCCAGCATTCTATGATGATACTAATGTCTTATTTGTTTAGATCAAAATTAACCAATATTACATCGAAATCATATCTGTAAGCATTGGAAATTAAAAAAATAATGTAAACAATCGAAGTTCGTAGGAACAAGGTAACATATTTACCTGTATATCGAATATGTTAAATCGTACGCGAATTGTATACCTGAATAAACGTTAACTTTTATGCAATATAATTCGTTTTTTATCCATCATATTCTACAGAAACAAAAGTGTTTATGTTTTAATATTTAATTAAAACCAGAGTTGTATATTCATTGAACCCGTTATTTTCCGTGTGATATTTGATTTTGGGCTGAGATGTTGTCGGCAATCGGCTAGGGTGTGTGGTAATGAAAACAATGTTAACAAATCGTACGCGGAATGTATATCTGCGTAAATATTTATTTGACTTGTATGTTATATAATTCGTTTTTAATGCCTCATTTTCTTATCTTATGCAGAAAGAAATGTATTTATGATAGATTTTATATTAAATTTAAACAAGAGTTAGATTTTTATAGTTGAACCCGCTATTTTCTGTGTGATTTGATCTCGGGCTGCAATATTCGCGGCGATCGGCTAGGGTGTTCGGTAATGAAAGTAATGTTAACAATACAGAAAATTTATTGATCATTTTAGCTCATAATTTTGTTAAAAAAAATTAACTGGTCATTTTCATACATTCTATAAATGATGCAGCGATGATTAACAACTCGACAGTTTTTACTAAAAAGAAATTCCATGTAAATCTTTATTCGTACGTGTTCTTTCCCAAATTATGCCATTATCAGGTTATTCATGAAGATCGTTAAAAGCGATTATACGTTTATCATGAACATCGTTTATCCTTTCCTATCGTGTATCAATCCTATCCTATCGTGCGTGTATACTGTTCTATCGTGGGTTAATGCTATCGTATCGTGCGTGTATACTGTTCTATCGTGCGTGAATCCTATCCTATCGTGCGTGAATCCTATCCTATCGTTTATCTTGTAAAAAATAACGTTGCGGGTACTGTACTTATTTTCTTTCCCAATTTTACGTAAAATATACTAAGATTGTATTGATCATTCACTTGCGCCAACTGTTTTTTACATGCATAAACATATCACCATTGATTTGTTTACACGTAGCAGGCTAGGGGGGGGGGTCTCAAAACCATTATTTTACAAATAGTTATTTACCTAATACGAAGCTTTAAAACGGTTGAATTTTTTATACTTCATATTGGTGATATTGAATTGAGTATGACTAGCATTTACAACAGCGTCTATGTAAAGAAATGAAGCGGTTTTATAATACACAATAAAATTCACTTATTACGTTACGATACATTCCCTAAGAACAATCGAAAGGAATGCAGATCGTGACGTCAAAGTTAACTCTGACGTCATATCTTATGACGTACAGACAAGTGACTTTCTACACATCGCTGTGCAATCAATCGGGCAGCCTTAACATACCCGTGTTTCTTTTTCTTCAAGAATTTTATATCATTTTTGTATTAGCACTTGATAATCCAAAGCATGTCCAATTAGGGAAACTGGAACGTTCAAACATTAGTAAATAAAGTAAACTTAACAATTGAAATGTATTTTTAAAAAGTATATTGCTGAATTTTGGTATTGCAGTTTTTTTCTCATTATTACACGAAAAGCGAACCCGGTGAATATAAAGGATGCCTGTTCTGACATAGATAAAACTTTGTTAAACACTGCGTCTTTAGGTAACTCATTATTTAATATTTTAGATACTTTTGGTATGTCTCTCTTGCCTAAAAATTCAAATCAGATAGCATTTTTCAAGCGCTTGTTATTATTCGGTACATTGAAGCTAGTGATGTTAAGGAGGTTGGGTCCTGCAATCATAAGTCTCTAAGTTTTTTTCTGAAGTATATTTTAAAAAATCTACATAAATAGCTAGACCAAAATTCAAAACAAAATTTGTGGGTCTATATGCTCCTTTCGGTGCTACAGTGTATTTAATATAACCTTTCTGCACTGAAAGTGCAAATTGCACATAAATAGCTTTTTCCTCAATAATTTTTAATCGGAATAAGCCATGGCATCCAATACAAATTTATATTTTTTAAAATTAATAAAATTAAAATAATCATAAAGAGAAAGTTTGCAATTTCTTCACCTAATTGATATTTTGACCTTTTTGCACTGATAAAACACTGTTTGTATCCATTAACAATTCAACATGCAATAAAATTATTTAAAAGTCTCAAACTTTTTCTCAAATTTTGATAGACTTGTCACAAATATCTTACAAATTCAGAAAATAAAACGAAAAGTATGGGTCTATGATGTAAATTTTGAGATATAGCATGAAATAAGCTAAATGTAAGGCAAAAATTTGAGTTCATTTTTTCTTGACTTTAATGAAATATTAGTTGAATGTGCTAATATATGTCGATAGAAATATTGAAATATTGTTAAAATGTGTTTTTTGAAACGACGCAAAGATAATCCAATGCATAAAATAGTTGGAAATTTGGTCTGCACTGAAAATAAGGAAGCTAAAATTACAGAACTCTAAAACAACTGAGTTATGAAAAATGTTCATTTTCTTCTTAAAAACCTTCCGCCACAAAATATAGTCCCTTACTTAACTCTGTAAATATGTAATTTTCCCTTAACTATTTTATTCAAAATAGTTTATTTGGCATTGTAGAATAGGAATTTACAAGTAGAATTAAT
The DNA here is from genome assembly GCA_020458035.1 of Magallana ariakensis. Taxonomy (NCBI): domain Eukaryota; kingdom Metazoa; phylum Mollusca; class Bivalvia; order Ostreida; family Ostreidae; genus Magallana; species Magallana ariakensis. Next base: position 29,147,895 of record CM035813.1, read on the forward strand.
ATATGACACAGAATTTCCAGACTAGAGGTGACCCAAAATGGCTAGCCAAAATCAGAGGATCGAACCTCTTTAAACGTCATTTTGTCATCTGGAAGGCGACTGAAAGGTCACTTAAAGGTGACTGTATGACAGGGTTCTATTGTCAGATCTCTGCCATTCAGTCATCTTCCCCGATCATTTACACGTAGTTAACATTCAGTTGCATAGGTTCATCCTGTAATGAAAGAAATGGAAAAAAATATATTAAGATTATAGACGAGATTTGACAAATTGAATGAATGCTGTTTTTTTAAACAAATAACGAGTTTTTTTCTGATCAGAGAAAATTGTCGATGTTTTAATTTGTTTTAATTTGTTTTCATAAATTTGTGATTTTTATCTCTCAAAATTAATTACCTTCATGCATCAAACATTAATCAAATTTGCCACAAATCACCCTTCGTTAAAGGGCAATAAACACCCTTCAGATAAAGAGTATGTCGTTTCAACAGTATAATATGTTAAATCTATTTAAAACTAAAAAAGGAGCATCTAAACGTTCACATATTCACAACAAAACCTATATGAACAATCAGCATTCATTACCTTTTTAAACGTCAAATGCATTGATACATGTTTATGGGTTAAGTTTATGGGAAAAGAGTACCAATTATTTTTCCATAAAACTCTATAGAGCCCTTATGCTCTCTCAGTACTTAACAATAATAAGTTCAGCCAAATATTTGGTATCATTTTAAACTTCATTCCAAGCCTTTTTAGAAAAATACATACTATGCAGGGTCCCGTGGCGTTTATTGGTGAAATTTACAGTTGTTTACAATTAAAAGCAATCGGCAGTAAATGAAATTTTACATATAAAAAAAAGAAATCATTCCACCCCTAAAATTTGTCTAGAAGTTCTATATTCTCTCAAATATTTCCCCAGTCTATCATTTGATTTAAAAACTGATATTTTTCTTCAAATTCAGAATAATTAATTATATACCCGAATTCAGCCAATCGCGTTACGCCTACATATTTATTCCTCATTACAATGTTATTCTCTACTGTAAACATCCGTGGGTTTGTTACTGTTATTCATTATACTCTTATCTTATAAGTTTAGTTTAAAAAAACCGCTTAACGTCTTTAGAGCAAACTCTTAAGAGTAACCAGTTATCAAAGAAAATCCAATTCATTTTTATATAAATGTCGTTTTTTCTACATTTTTCAGAACAGTATATATTTATTTATAGTCTTGTTTTTTTTTATTTCGCTTTTCCTGAAATTACATGGTTATATGATACCGCTTGCTTTAAAATTTTATAGAAACAATCTTAAATATGTATCTTTGTCGTGTGGATAGTCCTCTCTCTCTCTCTCTCTCTCTCTCTCTCTCTCTCTCTCTCTACACTGTTGTCAAAAATATTCTTTTATCAAAGTGATTTGATTATTCAAAGAATTTGTTGTTGCAGGACCAAACCAATAAAAAAGGAAAATGCATACAATGTAGTTTTAACGTATTCTGTCACTGTCTCTCCGAACAGCGCTATATGGAAAAATCCAAAAGTAGTACAACTACATTTGAAACGAGTGTAACTTGTCCCAATGGTCAAAGAAAAAAGCCGTAAAATCACCAACAAGGTTTTCATCAAGAAACTAGCCCTCGGCCCGGACACGTACGTACCATAAGTTGTCGAACGTTAACAAAGTTGTTTTGTCAAACATACAAGACGAGGGGCTTTTCCAAAAAAGAAAATTGTAGATATCGAGGACACGATGACAAAAAAGACATTGAGTAGTTTTTTTAAACAGAACACGTTGAGCGATGTGCTGCATATGAATAACCTCTTAGTTGGTAAAATGTCATAAAACCGCGGGACAATAAGTCGGATATTAGCGCTGTGTCAACCTTTTACGGTCAAAACGAAGACTTACCATCTACTGTTTACCATGTTGTAAAAGATAATGAGGAAAAGCATCCAGCAATAAGTGGTTTTTAATGATGATAATTTTAATATTGTAATACATGTATTCCCCAATTATTTGCTTATTTAGTTATGTAAAGAAAATCGACATATCTACATAATAACATCGCGCATGTAAAAAATCAAACTTTCAAATTCAAATGTGTTTATAAGTGAGAAGAACATGTCTCCATTTAAATCAGAATGGAAACAGACATGGGTACATTTACTTTAAAATGTTATCGATTGTTTGTTAAAATAAGTGTAATTGTTTTTTTTTAAATGTTTATAAATTGTTATAATTGTGTTTGATTTTAATTAAATGATTTATGAAATATCATCAATAAACATGCTACATGTGTATGATCATTTTTTTTAGGAAATCAAATATCATTTTTCTGATAACAAAGCATTGACATATGAATTACATAGTTTTTTGTATGAACATCCAATTTTGAAACTTTGAAATGAAGTTTTAATATTATGGTCGATTTGTTATTTTTTTTTTTATTTAAATGATTAGGTATCCCTACAGTAATGCTTGAAGAATAAATTATACATTCAAGAAGGATTTTGCATGATGTTGTGCAACTCCCTTTGGATCATTCCCACTTTTTATCTAAATTTAAGGATAAACTTTGAAAACAATGTTTATATTCCTTTCCTTAAACAATGCATATTATTACTACTCATGTCAAGATAAAGTGGGTACATGCATCAATGTGGTAGATGCTCTTAACCTGATATCATTCGTTAACCCAATTAATATTTCACTAGATGATTTGATCATGAAAATGAGCATCAAAATGACGCTCAAAATCTAATTCCAAGATATAAGTTGGATATCAGGAAATCTTTAGGAATAGTTTTTAATTATTTTTTAGGGGGGGGGGGGGCTGATCTAGAAGCCCTACATTGAACGTATATTTAATGCGACATTTGTAATCCAAGATATAATTATAGCTGGAGTATAAACAAAAGCCCTCCCAACTTCCCCAATAACTGTCGTACAGAAATAACATGATCTGGATACAGCGTATTTGGTAAAAACATGCTTTTGACTAGACTGCGTACTTTGAGCTAATCACACTTATTAATAGGTCTGATTTATTATTTAGATGCATCTAATTTTCAGCGTTCCACTTGTCCAAAGTTACTGTTGCAATCTCCGCAATCTGCTAAGTAAAAACTATCCTAATTTTAAAAAAATACTACTACATGTAACAATAGTAGTTTTCCCAACTTCATTTGACAAAAAGTATACAATTCTTTTGTATAGAAGATGTTAATCCTCGCCACAAGTTTGTATGGTACGAAGCCAAATAAATGAAAATTTCCTGCGTATGTTTATATGATGCACATAAATGATACAAATTAAATCAGTGTCTTATTATTTTGCAAGAAATCTTGTAAAAAAAAAAAATAAAATTGTTGGGAAATGTTATATTGAATGTAACTTCTGCAATTCTTTATTTACCAAAAAGAGGATAATAAAGATTGATCGCAAATATTATTTCGTATAGATTGGATATTGTATGTCTTAAAATATCAAGGAGTTAGTGCAAGATAGCCTTCGTAAATAGTTTTCTCACACAGTTGTCCGTTTGAGTTTCCGAGCTCCAGTGAATAGTTGTTATGATGCGAAGTCTTGTTAAATAAGAAAGCAATATAAAGAAGCAATGTGTGTTGTTGATCGGGGACATCGGTTCGTAAACTATCATTTTCCGCAAAATTTATAAATGGTGCACATGCATGGGCGTGTGTAGAAGACGTTGGCCTAGTCAATTAAGAATTCAGGTGTTTGTTCATAATTGAGGTCAACCTGGAAATGGTGAAGAAAGGCTGGTTGTAATAACTGTAGAACTACAAAGCCAAAATGTCAATTAAATAGCCGGCCTCTATTGCTGTTACTGGACAACCAATGTGAAAGTTTGTTTAGTTTTAATGATGCTGGGCCCTTGGTAAAAGAGTTGATTTTGGCGAATTGACAAAATTAAATTTCTTATTATCTTTTTTTAAAGTTAAAGTATCCGACGGAACAGAATGAATATTCAAAATTAATTAACCACTTGGCGTCCTAATAGACAGCACTCACTACATCTTGATAACAAACATTAAAAGTGTGATAACTCGTAAACCGAAAAAACTTTAATGTTGATACATGTATAGGTTTAAAGCATTTTTAATTAACATAAAACTCCTATGAAAGTGCAATTAACAAATATTTGAAAAATACTACTGCAACAGACAAACTATAAAAAAGAAGTTAATTAGCGATTAAAACATTATCTCCTCTATCTATGTTAAGATCAAAAAATGAACACATGAGTAAGTATATCTACTGAAAGAGTTACGGAAAGGGACAATCTATAATCAAGAGCCAATTAAATAATCCCTGTCTTCTAATCACATGTATATGTGAATGCAAAGCAAGAATTCATATACTTTTATAGTTTATATTACGTTAGCAATTCAAATCTCCAACTGGTGGCTAATAAAACAACGTTTTTTAAAATTGTTTAATATTTAAAATACTTTGGAAAAATACTCTTAGAAACTTCTCTATGACAAATTTTATACAACTGTGTGAAAATCCCTAGGAACGGAATTAGAGGAAAAAGGAATTATCTTCAGGAAAATCACAACTCACTTTTATTTAGTTTTTAAAATCTTTTACACATTAAATATAATATAAACCAGTTGATAATTCTTTCCTAACTGTCAATATATATTAAGAATTATCATGCTACATATGCTCATTGGTTCATTATCGCTATTCAAAGCAAGTTTTAATTTATTTTAACTTAAACTATATTATGTGGATTTTATGACAATAAAACATTTTTGCAATAGTCAAAATGTTAAATGGTTTGTTTTGAAATTGTATTATGAGATTTTGTTTAGGTTTAATAATAAAAAAAGAGAATGATTACACTCAAAACCAAATGTATCTTTTGTTTCATTTTTTTTCCTTTTTTTAGATTTATGCACACATATACATATATGTTTTATCGTTTTTATCAATATCTTTTCTTATTTTCAGATATGAATTTCATGTTTGTACATGTACTTATCCTTTGTAAACCAGGAAATTACGTTACAGAGAAAAAAGGGAGGTGATACATGTTAAAACCACCTTTTTGATAAAGTAAAATATAACATAAAATTGGCCATTGATTATTCATTTTTTGAACTCTTTTTTCTTTTCAGTGTTTTCTCATTCATAAACACTAATTTAAATAGCGGGACATACAGAGAGGACACCTGTTTTGACATTGATAACGTCACATTGAACATCTTGTACACAGGTATATCCTTCTATATATATCCTCGTTTGATACAAAGTCTATTTCAATCTCAATTTAGCTTTTCTAATATGAACAATCCTATGGTGAAATAAGCGCAACAAAACATAATTTCTATCAAAGTATAATTATTTTCTAACGTCTTTGTGAATCTTTGTGACAACAATTATCCACAGTAGCTGAACCGTCGGAAAAGAACTAGTCGTCAGTCTGAAATAAAAACCAAGCTTTACTTGCAACAAGTCATCAAACACAGTAACGTTTTTGCAAGCACTGGTTGATACTGATAACAGTTGTAATATGGATACAAAATGTTCAATTAAAATGAAGTTTTGTTTCTTCTCACATCTTTATTTTAATGGTGTACTTTTAGAGAATATGTTAATTAAATGAACGATCAATCCAACATACTTTTTTTTAAATTTCACTACATTGAGTACTAGAGTATATATAATGAAATGTTATAACTAATTCCGTATGTTTACAGTATTTATACTTAATTTGTTATCAATCTTTATAAGGCAGTTGAGCTCATCATGTAGATTAGAGGACGTTAAATTAAGATAGATGCAAAAAATACATAGTTCATGACGCATATATGAGACCACTATGTAGAACCAAAACAACTTTGTCTATTGAGAGCAAAACGTGTGAACAAACCATTAAGGCTTTGACATACTTCTGCCACAATTTAACTGGACATTCAAACTTTTTCTTTCATGGTATGATACCATAATGCTGTAAACAGTTTGATTCTATTCAATTTTATTTCAGTTATTAAATATAATCTAGATAATCAAGTTATATTATAAGTTTCATTAAATAAAAGCAATATTATTTTGCAGAGTGTATGGAAGACGGTTTTCGTAGCAACAATGAAACCACCACGGATGGTAAAGCACAATTTAATTGAAACGAACAAAAAAAAAATACATTTTAAGTTAATAAAAGGAAACAAATAGCAATTTTTTCTTTTAGAAACGGAAGGTATTCTAATGTCGACATTTCCAAAACCAGTAGTAGGTCTGTTGGGACATATATACGAAATTCCACGTGCATATTGCAATATGAAGGAGCGTAAAATGGAGAACAAATGGAGCAAAAACAGTTAGTATATAATTAATGTAATTATTACGTGTAGTGAATTAAATACATTATCTAGACATAAAACAGATATGTGTTTGTTTAAACCTTTACAAATGCACACCTACATACTAATGTCCATTCTTTTAATTGTTAGCCGATTTGTTACTTATAATTGTTTAAGAAACTATATTTACCCAATACGTGATTTAATTATTTACTTTTAAAAGTCATATTATTATCAACATCATATTTTGAAACGGAGTCTGTTCGATAAATCAATCGTGTTCTCGTCTTCAAATATATCTACATGTATCACCATTTGTAGCCAATTGTATTCTTTATGATAACAGTTTACATGTACATCCAGTCTTACACAAAAGTGCGAAAAGGACGCAAAGGAGAACCGTAAGTATCATTTCATTTATATTGTAATTGTCATTTGGCTGAAACACAAGCACACATCTGTTCACAAATACCTGTTTTCGTTTTAGTGCGATATGAAAAATTGTAATTAAAAAAGATCTATTATTAATACGGCCCAAAAAGAAAGAACTGTTATTATTTATATTCGCTCTTTCTTAAAAAAAGTCTCGAGTAAATTATTATTTTCCTGTTCCATCCGCCTATCACGTCTTTTTTATTCATACTGCTATTATATTTTACGCACTAGACAATCTTCTTTTAGGATTTGATTTTAGATTTTTTCTTCGGAATGATTTAGATTTTAATTTCATCAGTGGGTCAATTCGTTACCATAAAATTACGTTTTACTACAAAAGTTATGGTTACCTAACTTTGTCATATATATTACACACTAGCCGAATCATCTCTTGGAATATATTAGAGGGTGTGCTTAGTAAGGTTTTAGAAATTTTATTTCATCCTATTGCTAGATGTCTAAGAGTCGCTAAGAATTGGCATTTTCCACCCCTATAAAATAAACTAGATATCCAGAACTAATTTTACAGTACATGCAGTCGACAACTTATCTTTTGAAATATAATTAGGGGTGCATAAATTTGCATAAATGATTCGGAAATTCAATTTTTATCCATGGGTTACTAATTGACAATGTACATGGTTCCCAGAAGTCCTAACATATTTTATACAACCCATGTTTCGTGTTTATTCATTAAGTACAGTTTAAATTTATATACAAAATTTGATGACATGATAACAAAAAAGTTATATAAAACCCTAAATTCTTCTTTTTTTCATTCAATTTCTGTTTGAAAAATATCCGATAATGTTTTAATTAGAAGTATATACGAATAAAAAGGATATACCTTTGAAAACGGACATCGTATGAAAATGTTTGAGATGGTATTGAATATCTTGATATTGACACTTATAATATAACTGTTACTTCATATATTTGTCCCTTTTACGAGTCTAAGCGCTAACAGCGCACCGCAATAGGCTTGAACGTCAAAACCCGCTAAGGGCTTTTACATTTTTTTATTTTGAAAGAATGTTTTACATGCATTTTTTTCTTTTCTTATATTGACGTTTTGAAATTTAAAAACGATGTTTAAACGCGGATAAGACAAAGGGATCTCTCAATGATCAAAAACGTAAAATAAAAAACGCCATTCAATACGATGTCACAGTCAAAAGCATCATGCAATGTTTACTAAGAAATCTGCACTTATATATTTATTCCAAGTTATAAAAACTACGTACAGGTATAATCAGTCTTGCTATTCTTCTAAATAAATAATTGTAACATAGCAAAATATCTGTTTAAACTTTAAATGTTATGTTTTTGATTGTATTTACTTCTAATATAAAAAATAGTGTGTGTTAATAAAAGTTTTACTTAGATCATTAATTACAAGAATTTAATAAGGGTATATATCAAGTATATTGCAATTTAATTGAATTAATATTTTCCCGCCAAACGTTTGGTAAGCGATTGGTTAATTTGTCATGTGACTTGACTGACCGGATAGACTGGGTTTACTCTGAGGGTGTTTTTCATTGTGCTCAGAGTCCAGGTAGGGGAAGGTGTTATAATTTGTCAGAGGGAATTTCTAGTATTTCAAGATCTGGTATGTTTGGTTTTAGTTTACATAATTTTCTATTTCAGTAGTTCAGTCATTGAGATTTGGATTTAATTATTCCTTATTAATATTTAACAAATTGCATGGTTAATTCATTTACAACAGCATTGCACCTACCTGGCCTAAACTTATAGTCAAAAGCCTTGTCAGCGCCTAATTTCCATAATTTTGGTAAGTCAGTATCTCAATATATTAATTTGTAAATAAATATGTAAATAACTCATTTTTTTATTTAATTATAATTAGGTTCAGCATAGATCACTTAGAATCAAAATCATATGCAAATATACGCGTAATATATGTGTTGTATAGTGTATTAATATTATACATGTATTACAGTTTATCTACATTAATACTTGATGTTATTGGTTTATACATCAGATAATTATATATTACATTGAATGTTCCTTGTATTAATATATTTTACAGGGCCATTTATTTATCGATCTTTTTATTGATTGATGTTTTCCACTTAATTGATGCTGAAGATAAAAATTGCTGAGCCACAAAAAACGTAACCAGCCTTGTTATTTATTGACCAAAATAAGCTAGGTTAACATAATATATATTTGTTTTCACTGCGTTACGTGCATGTATTATTTTAATTGATAAAACTACACGCATGATCAAGAGATAAGATCGATCTTGGTAAACAATACATAAATTAGACGTGTTTAAGACAGATATCCAAAAGCTGGTTGTTAGTTAGGAAATCATCAGGATAATACTGGCATGTATGAGTTGTTTCTTCAGCATGTGTTATAAGATAAGCATATAGCCATGTTATGTGTCGATCGGTCTTTACCCCGTCGGTTTGTACAACAAAATCAAAAGTGAAACAATATGCCAATTGGTTTTGAAAGGTTTAATAAATATCATAGGCAGATGACTTAAAATACTAAAGAAGTGCTGTTGTACATGCACGGACTGGTAAGTAGAATGACATATGTTTATTCTGATGCTGTAAATAAAATATTGAGGGACTATTTTTATTTTATTTCTAGATAAATTTCCCGTAATTGATTTAATATTTGTTTCCTGTGATATAACAAAATCCTTGTACTAATATAAATGGGGATTTTTATGGAAACCATCAAATATTGATGAGTAAAAGAAACTGCAAAACGCATTTCACTAAACTCGTGATCATTGGTGATCTTTAAACTAACATGCCGATAAAAAAGTGATATATTTTAGAGCTATGTGTGGTATTTATATCAACCGATTTTACATAAATACTATGAAATAGAGTTCTTCCAATCTGAAAAAATGATGGTTAAGAGACATGCTATGTTTTCTGATTAGATTAAATGAAACAAGGAAGTGTTTTAACTAAGTCGTTACTTGTAGCTCCAAAATATCTATTATGCCATATATTTTACTTTTCTAACGCCCGACCCGTCTACTTTCTAAGATTTCGTCTTGTAACGTAACTCCACCGTTTTATATAGTATACTCAGATTTCATTTGTGATTTACTCTATCTAAGCTGCTTTGAAGGGGAAAAAGCCTTTTTCCTGTTTCTCGGGCCGTCGTATAGAAATATCAATAAAGAAAGAAATCGAGATAAAACAGAAACATGTTGTGCTATTTTTGTTTAGTAGCTTTACGCAAAAGAGATTCTTCTTTTTTCAAGCATTATATAAAAGCTCATGTACAGAATAGAAACATGTAATAGTTACTTAAAGAACAATACTTGTTGTTCTTCTGATCGTTCCTAAAATTTTAAATGCCTGCGCCTCATTTGCACATCACACTATAAGAAGGGTAGAGTAACTCTTAACAGAATAGTTTTAATCCTAGAGCACTATGAATTAAAAATAGAAAATGTCATCGTAGAAAATGTAATTCAAAAATCAAACAATATTGTATATTCATAATTAAGCAGGTGATGAAGGTATATTGCTTCATAAGTAAGGAAAGCTGACTATAGAAAAATTGAAGTCATCGCGTTTATCATAAACTTTTGTTATTAGGTTACTATCAATGTCCATTTCCAGTAAAATATCCAAATATGAAACAGATGACGTAGAATCTGTGGTATCTGTTGTGAGCAAATAATGCCATATTTCGTTTTATTTTGAAAATAAATCAATATTGATAAGGATATTATTTACTTTATCATAGTTAAATATTTTGTTAAAAACAAGAAGAAATTTCCATTTTGAAAATATTTTAGCTTACGAATTTTCTCGTTTAAAAATTTGAAAGTGTAGTATAAATATATAAGTAAAATTATGTAGTAATTCTATGTTCTGACGTGATCTTATTGGTGATTTTAAAGTAACTACTGTGCCATTCATATCTTTGAAAACATATCGAATGATATTCTTAGCATCTAATCAATTGCGTTTTACTTTGAAATGTTTACATCGAAATGTAATTCAGAAATGATATCACATATTGGGGAAATTTTGTGTCAAAACACCCGATATTAAAATTGGGTTTTTACAGAGAGCCTACATAATGAACTTCCATATCAGTTATAAAATAAAATGAAGTATGTTTGCGTATAGTAATCTAAAAACGGATGTTTACGTAAACGAATATTATATAATTTAATATGTAATTAATTTCCTTCATTTACTTTATTCAGTAAATGTATACTACATTTTCTTTGGCGACCAGAACGCCGTTACAATTAGAATAAAAAAAACATCATATTGTACAAGTGATAATACAAACGGATTTATGTAAGATGAATGATTTGATAAAATTAATATATTGCTATTTTCATGATCTCCGACAAGTATTCAAACGCAGGCCATTGTTTAAATTAATACAAATGATATACAGCTACAATGCTAATGACCAATAAAACAGATGTACTTATGAATATTTTACGTGATACTCTAAATTTGTACTTTTTTCAATATTGATAAAGTGCCTACAACTGTTAGTGATGGATAACATATTTATTTATTTGATTTTAGTACATGTTTTCATCGCACTTCAAATGCATCCAATACATTAAACAGACATGGATTGAAGGACAAACTTTACAATACGCATACAAATACATATTTTTTTTAAATTTAACGGACGAAACTGTGTGAACTGGACAAAGCAGATGAGAGAAATCCAAATAAACCAAAGCGCAAAATAATGTCACGTGATACATTTATATATATATATATATATATATATATATATATATATATATAAAATACGTAGTATCCCGATACTTTACGTTCTTGTTGAGTTCAAAATAAAAGTTTGGATATTGTTTTGTTAAAAATGGAAATGCACTGTTAAATGAAAAAAAAAAATTGACAAAAGTGGACGGTTATTCATTCAGGTAATTTTTTTATTTACATATGCGTCAAAGATTTGAAAGCTTTCAATGTCGAGTGAGTATGAGTCTTAAAGTCATAAAGAGTCATAAAGACACCAGCCCTCATATTGAGGTTATTGATTAAATTATAAGATTCTCTTTAGATGATAGGTTATATTCGTTCATTCGTTCAAATGTATTTATTTCTTCTCTACATCTTAGTCTGTCTCTCAAATATAAAAGGCAAGCTAGGCGCATAGCAGCATGGAAGTTATTATTAATATAAATACATTACAAAAGAAAACAATATAAAATATAACCCAACACACTTTTAAAGGTTTTTTTTATGTGTATATATGAAGTAAAATTATCCTATATATATATATATATATATATATATATATATATATATATAATGTTTGATTAAGCAGATAGTTGAGAGCTTATTAGTGTACAAATGGATTGATAAGTTAGATACTTAATGATACTTTTAGGATTTTGTAAAGATAAAATGATGAAATATAATTATAATTTGTTTTAAAGGTTTTACTTATGTTTTTTAATAGGTTTAACCTCCCGCGAGATTTTCTATTTCGAAAATCAACTTAACAATATCAGTTGTCTTTAAAAGAAAGAGCTATGATTTCTCGGATGACAATGTTTTTTCTCCGTAAGTAAGGATTGTTTAATTTTTTTTTAAATACATTAAATAAATAAGGATTTGTGTGTGATTTCATTTAAAAATTGTCGCTTTGCTGAGTTCAAATGTCTATTAATTTTATTTATTGTGAACATTTAGATGTTTTTTAATAGCCTTGTTATGTATTTTTTTTTCTTCATAGAATTCATGATTCTTTTCCTATTGGTATTTGATAAACCAGATTATGTCAGAACAGAAGAAAATAAAAGGTTCAAATTTAAAACAATAAGATGAATTCAAAAAGATTATGCTCAGAAATAAAATTCTTAAATAAAATACATTTCTGTGATTTTGTATTGCAGTTTCTTCTCATTTTTACACACCGAAAAAGCAAGCCCGATGAATATAGAGAACTCCTGTTTTGATATCGCCCAAGCGTCAGTAAACGCTATGTATTTAGGTAACTCTTAATGTTCTAAATACGTTTGGTATGTCTCTCCTATAAACTTTAAAATCAATCAAAGGAGTTTATTATGTTTATAGTATGTTAGAATAGAATGTATTTTTTATGTATGACCGTTGTAATGTGTTTGTTTTAGGTATATCAATATTCGTAAACAACAATACGTCATGCGAACTTGAAAACATTGGGTTAAAAGAAGTACAGAAATACATAATCATTGACAAGCATCAGCGACAACTGTGTAGAACCAAATTTACTGTGTTCATCAACAGCGTGAGTTGTGGAAAATCCATTGAGGAGTTGAAATATAGGTGTCAACATCCACATGAACAACTATCGATTTACTTTCAAGGTAAGGTTCTCCAATGATGTAAAATTGTTTACATTTGAAATGATGATTATAATTTGTGTACTTAAAATTTAACTACAAAAATTTGGTTTTTTTATACAGATTGTATGGTCGACGGTATTCCTGAAAATAATGAAACAATTACAGGTGATAAGATTTAAAGGTCATAAAAAATATACTGGCAAATAGTTTTGGGATTTGTTTTTTTTAATAGGTACAAGTTTGATTAAATTTTACAGAAGCTGGGGCTATTTTTCTTTCGGCGTTTCCAAACCCAAAATTTGGTGATAGAAGCCATACATACAAAGTTCCAAAAGTTCATTGCAACATGACAGTGTGTGAGAAAAAGAACTGTTTATCAAACAAAGTGCAAGAAAGAAGTACTCTGCCTTCAAAAGGTACTTACAATTTTTTAGGTGCGGGACCCTTGTTACATGTACCATCCAACATCTAACAAAATCAGAATTTAAGTACTCTTTAAATAATTAATTTTACGATTCCAAAATTTCTTTATTTTAACTTAGTTTAACATAGTTGTCAGGTTATTTTTCCTGATAAAAAAATCGTCTTTAGTTGTTTTTATAAATAGGTCGTTTTTATCTTCATATATCAAATAGTTCAATCGCATTTGATACAAACATACTGCGTAAGATTGTTTTATAATCTGTTCAGATAATTGTCACGTCTTTCCCACGGGATTTCATGTAGTATGTTTTCTATTTAATGTTGGGATACATTTTTGTAACATTTGTTATCATTCTTGTATATTGAGCAGTATATATCTTGCGTTATTTTTAAAATTATATTCAAGTGTATTGTCTTTTTTTCAAGCGTCAATTTCAGATGTTTCTCTTTTTTTTTAAGGTTTTCTTCAGCGCTACATATAAATATTTTGAAACTAGATTTTTACAATCATTTTTCTTAAACAGGACTTACATGGTTATATTATACTTCAATACCAATGCCGTTTTGTAGAAACACTTTTACTGTGTATCATTGACGAGTAGACACATTCCTTATACAAAGGTTATATTGTAGACTTCCAATATAAGGACTCAAAAGAAGGGTATACACAGAGAGTTTTGAATCAAACGATAATAGTAGGTTGTGTTGGACTTATCTTGGGAGTTTTTTCAACATCATTTGTATGCATGTGTATGCACAAGCATAATAAAATCAGGTATTTATCCTTCTCTCTCTCTCTCTCTCTCTCTCTCTCTCTCTCTCTCTCTCTCTCTCTCTCTCTCTCTCTCTCATTTGTTCAGTAAATGTAGCTGTGAATATCATTGATATTTTTGACAACCAAATAACTCCAAAATATGTTGTTTTCAAATAGCTTCCTTGTTTTGCAGATTTCTAGATAATGGTCTATTTTCAAAATTAAACATTAATCACAGGACGGAAACCGAACGGAAATTTTCGATTCATTCAAACGCCGATGAATTAGTATATCATGATATTGTAGACATGAAGGTTTGATTGTGTCATTCATTTTATTTGTCATTACCACTTAACCAAAAATGATTTTTTTCCATGATAAATAACATGAAAGCATAATTTTATAATAATTTAGCATTATTAGTAAGATTCATGTACATACCGATTAAAAAAATTGCAAACAGTTATTAAAGGAAGAATTAAGCAACATAGATAATGGATTTTCAAAGTTTTGATTTGAGTTTTTTTTTTAGTTCCATTTTGTATTTAAATGCTACTGTTGTTGTAGGACCAATTCTTGAATACGAATACACAACACGGTGTAAGTAACGTATCTTGTCACTATCATGACTCTTCAGAGCAGCGCTATAGTGACAGTCCCAAAAGTAGTACAAGCACATATGAAAACGAATGTAATGTGTCCCAATGGTCAATGAAAACGGCCGTAAAACCACCAAAAGAGCATATATCAAGATATGAACCCGCGAACACGTACCATAAGTTGTCAAACGATAATAGAATTGCTTTGACAAGCACACAAGACGAGGGACTTTTTCAAACTGAAACTGTAGATATCGAGGACACCATGACAAAAAAGACATCGAGTAGTTCGTTTCAAACAAAACACAATGAGCAATGTGCTGCATATGAAGAACCTGTAAGCCTGTCTAATGCCAAAGAGTATCTAGATGTTGAGTCAGATTTCAGATCTGCATCAGCCTTTTACAGGCAAGATCTAGATGAAGACTTAACATCTCCGGTTTACCACGTCTTACAGAAGAAGGCGGAAAAGCAGTTAAAGATTTGAATTTATTCAGAATGTCAGTCAAATCATAATGACATTTTTTAGAGAAGAAAAGAGAAATACAATAAATGAAGATTCATTTTAATGATTATTTTATGACATTTTGTAATATTACTTTATCCTTTGTTAAGGTATGTAAAGGAAATCGACATTTGTAAACAACAACATCGCGCATGTGAAAAATCAAACTTCCTTATTGAAATGTGCTTATCAATGAAAAGAACATATGTTTACATTTAAATCAGACTTGAAACAGGCATAGAACGATACAATTACTTCAAACTGTTTGTTTATAATTGTATGTAGTTAATTTTGTTCGACTGTAATTAAATGTTTTATTAAATATGTTCAATGAAATGCTTAAAGTATGTTTAGGATATTACATGTATCAGGTATTATTTTTAATAACAAAGCGTTCATATTAGAATTATACATTTTTGTATGAACATCCAACTTTGAAACTTTGAAATTGAGTTTAAAGGTTATTGTTGCTTTGATGATTTTTTATATCTAACTGATAATTAAGGAAGCTGGATCCTGCGATCATAAGTCTTTAAGTTTTTTTCTACAGTATTTTTTAAAAATCTACATACATAGCTAAACCAAAATTCAAAACAAAATTTTAGGGTCTATATGCTTCTTTTGGTGCTACAGTGTATTTAATATGACCTTTCTGCACTGAAAGTGCAAATTGCACATAAATCGGGTTTTCCTCAATAATTTTTATTCGGAATAAACTATGGCATCAAACACAAAATTATATTATTTAAAATAAAAAAAATTAAAATAATCATAAAGAAAAAGTTGGCAATTTCTTCACCTAATTGATATTTTGACCTTTATGCACTGATTAAACGCTGTTTGTACCATTAACGATTCAACATGCAATAAAATTATTTAAAAGTCTCAAACTTTTTCTCAAATTTTAATAGACTTGTCAAAAATATCTTACAAATTCAGAAAATAAAGCCAAAAGTATGGGTCTATGATGTAAATTTTGAGATATAGCATGACATAAGCTAATTTTAGGCAAAAATTGAAGTTCATTTTTTCTTGACTTTTATGAAATATTAGTTAAAGAGGTACGAACCTCTTTACATTCTGTTTTAGGGTAGCCATTGTGGGTCACCTCGAGTCTGGAAATTATGCATCATTTATTAATTCTCCTTGTAAATTCATATTTTATAATGCTAAATTAACTATTTTGAATGAAATAGTTAAGGGAAAATTACATATTTATAGACTTTAGTAAGGGACTATATTTTGTGGCGGAAGGTTTTTAAGAAGAAAATGAGCATTTTTCATAATTCAGTTGTTTTAGAGTACTGTAATTTTAGCATCCTCATTTTCAGTGCAGATCAAGTTTCCAGCTAGTTCATGCATTGGATTATCTTCGTGTTGTTTCAAAAACATATTTATGACATTTATGAAATATGAGTTTAATGTGCCAGTATACGTCGATAGAAATATTGAAATATTGTTAAAATATGTTTTTTGAAACACCACGAAGATAACCCAATACATAAACTAGTTGGAAATTTGGTCTACACTGAAAATAAGGAAGCTAAAATTACAGAACTCTAAAACAACTGAGTTATGAAAAATGTTCATTTTCTTCTTAAAAACCTTCCTCCACAGAATATAGTCCCTTACATAACTCTGTAAATACGTAATTTTTCCCTTAACTATTTTATTCAATATAGTTTATTTGGCATTTATAAAAGTAGAATTAATATATGACACAGAATTTCCAGACTAGAGTTGACCCGAAATGGCTACCCAAAATCAGAGGAATGAACCTCTTTAAGGTATATGTATCCATACAGTAATGCTTGAAGAATCAATTATACATTCAAGAAGGATTTAGCATTTTGTTGTGCAACACCCGTTGGGTCATTCGCACCATTTGTATCTAAATTTGGGAAAGAAGCTTGAAAATAATGTGTATTCCCTTCCTTAAACAATGTATATCATTTCTGATTTTTTTCTGAAAATAAGTACACCCCAAAGATATTTAACATTATTATATAAATAAAGCATTTTAAATATTAAACTTAAAACTCCTATGACAGCACAATTATCAAATACTTTAAAAATACTAAAGAAAAACTATTAAAGGGGAGTAAAGTCAGTAATTTAAACACATTTTTAGAGGTACCTATATCTATATTGGGATCAAACAAATAACCACATGAGTTAGTGTATATAATATATATGTTTAATAAACAAGAGGGCCACATCGCTCATCTGAACAACACTTCCTTGAAACATTCCATTTCGTAGCATATGCTATTTCTATTTTAAACTATGAACACATGATGAAACTGTGCCATTCAGTCAACTGAAACGTGACTAATGGCATATTTCTGCCATTCAGTCACCTTTCCAAACCTTTCAGTTAACATTCAGTTGACTGAATGGCAGAGTTTCATTTTGTGGAACTCCTTTCTGGTGCAACAGTATTAGTCCGTTGTTTATGCTTTGCTTTAACAATTTCGAATCTACACTATCTTAGAATGCTTGCATAGTAATCTCACAAACTGTAGCATTGTAGTTCTCGAGAAGGACATTTAAAAAAAAATTACATATATATTTCTATGTTAAACTTTGAACCCCTCACGGAGCCCTAGTATTAGTCCGATGGCCACAGCTCTATTAATTTAAAATCTACACTTTTTAAGGATGCTTGCATAGTAATCTCAATTTTAAGCATTGCAGTTCTCCAGAAGATTTTAAAACATTTCCCTCTATATTTCTTTGTTAAACTTTGAACCCTCTCTGGGGGTCATGGCTTAAATAATTTAGAATCTACATTATTTGAGGGTGCTAACGTAGTAATCTGACAAATTGAAGCATTGTAGTTTTGGAGAAGATTTTTTTAAACATTTTTTATATATACTTCTATGTTAAACTTTGAGCACTTCCTGGGGTCCCGGTATTAGTCCAGATGTGACGACTTTATCAACTTAGAATTTTCACTATACAAGCCTGTGTATTAATATTGTATTTTCTGGTACAGTGGCTCTTGAGAAGAAGATTTTTAAACATATTTCCTATATATTTAAATTTTAAAGTTAGAACCTCTCCTGGAGCCCCTATTTTGGTCCAGGGGGTCATCATTTTTACAATTTAGAATCTTATATCTACAGGTTTTGGTGTGAATATTGACATTTCTGGTGCAGTGGTTCTTGAGAAAAAGATTTTTCAACATTTATCCTACGTATTTCTATGTTAAACTTTGAACCACGCCTGATGAGGCCCCAGTTTTGATCCGAGGGTCACCATTTTTACAATTTAGAATGTTCACTCTATAAACAAGCTTTGGTGAAAATATTGGCATTTCTGGTGCAGGGGTTCTTGAGAAGAAGAGTTTTAAACATTTTTCCTACGTTTTTCTTTGTTAAACTTTGAACCCCGCCTGCTGGGGCCCCAGTTTTGGTCCGGGGGTCACTTATTTTACAATTTAGAATCTTCACTATATATACAAGCTTTTGTGTAAATATTTGCATTATGGTGCAGTGGTTCTTGAGAAGATTTTTTTAAATATTTCTCCTACGTATTTCTACGTTAAACTTTTAACTCCGCCTGCTGGGGCCCAGTTTTGATCAAAGGGTACGATTTTTACAATTTAGAATTTTTACTCTATATACGGTTTTTTTTGGTAAATATTGGCATTTCTGGTGCAATTGTTCTTGAAAAGATTTTATTAAAACACACACCTTATATTCACTGTTTCGCAATTATCTCCTTTTTAAAAATGTTGTAGTCCTTTTTTTAACAATTTAGAATTCCCTTCTCATAGGGATGCTTTGTACCAAGTTTGGTTCAATTTGGCCTAGTGGGTTTAGAAAAGAAGTCACAAATGTTAAAAGTTTACAGACTGACGGACAGACGCACGGACAGACGGACGACGGACAACGAGTGATCAGTAAAGCTCACTTGAATCTTCGGTTCAGGTGAGCTAAAAAGACAATATTTGGATAACTAAAAAATCCATTTCTTCTAATTACCTGTCTAAATTATGTGGACGCATAGCTTAATCATACACTTTTAAAGTTAACATTATAACAATTCAAATCTTTAAATGATAGCGAGTAAAACAGCGGGTTTTATAATCGTTTAAATATGTTTGGAGAAAATACTCTTGAAAACCTCCAAATGACAAGTATATAAAATGGTGTGAAATCCACGGAACCAATTTACAGGAAAGTGAAAATATGTTCAGGAAAAGCTCAATCACCTTTTATATAACTATTTTATCAGGGGTCCTAAAATATCTTATCCATAAAATTATAAACCAGTAAATGACACTTTCAGAACTGTTAACATATATAAGGAACTGTGGCATGTTGGGTATAATAAAAATTTATTTTAACCTACACTGTATAATGTGTAATATATAACTATATAATATTTTCGTTATTGTCATCATTTTAAAATTGTTCAATATATAGAAATTGTTTTTTGTTTTTTAATTTTTCTTTTCGTTTGATAAATTATTCTTAATTACACACAAATCTAGGGATATTTCTTGTTCAATTTCAAAATCAACAGTAAAATAACCGTTCTATCATTTATCATTTATATTTTTCATTTTACGAGTCTCATCTCTAACAGCAGATATTAATGGGTTCGATTATCAGCTATTGAACCCACTAAAGGTTTTTCTACTTTTTTAAATTCTTGTTAGAGTTTTGAACAAATATTTTTTTATTCAAATAGTGTTAAGATTTTAAAACGGACATGACAAGGGATATCTAAATGATATAGATGGAATAGAAAATCCCTCTGATCAAGAAAATGACAAAGTCAGAATCATCATATCATGTTTACTTAGAAATCTGTACTTATTATTTATTTTTATCCAAGTAAAAAATCTATAGTTGAAATTAGTCTACAGTTATTCTATATAATTTATACATATTAACATGTTTATCATTGCGTTACGTACATTTACATGCATTTTTTACATTGAAGAAGCCACAAGCAGTTCAAGATATTAGATCGATGTCGGTTGAAAAATCAGCGGAGTGTAGTGTACAATACTCAAATTAGGCGTGTTTAAGACAAATATCCAATATCTGATTGTTTCATCGGCATGGGTCATAATATAAACAAAATACCAGTTTGTTTATTTGTCGAGCGGTCTTTGTCGGTTTGTACAACACAGTCCCATGTTTAACATTGCACCAATTATTTTTGAAAGGTGACTTTGAACAATTTCAAAAGCAGATGTCCCTGAGGTCTAAACAAGTGCTGCTGTAGTAAGACATATACGGACGATGTTGATAAAATAGTTAGGAATTTTACTTTTTTTTTTTATTTCCTGGACATTGTTTTACCCTTGAAGTTGATTTCATATCTGTTTCCTGCAATAAAACGAAATCCTTGAACTGATATAAATGGCGATTTTTTGTGGAAACCATTAAATAATAATTAGTAAAAGAAACGGTTAATCGCACTTTCCTTGGGTAGTGCTTATTTGTAGGTTTTTTAGATCAACATGCCGATAAAAAAAGTATGTTAGAGCAATATGTGTTATCTATATCAAATTGTCATTGTACATACAATTTATGCAATAATATTCATGCAATTGGAGTAATTGATGGTTAAGAGACATGCTATATTTTCTTTTTAGATTCAGTGAAAGAAGGAAATTTTTTAGTCATTACATGTAGCTCAAAAATGTATATTATGGCATATATTTTACTTTTCGTCTATTGTGATCTACTTTATCTTAGCTGCTTTAGTTGAGAAAGGGCATCTTTCAAGCCATTTCAGATATTTGCAAAGAAATATAAATAAATAAAGAATGTGAGATAAAACAGGAATATTTCAATTTGTGGTACGTTTGATTTGTAGCTTTTCGCAGAAGGGACGTTCTTGTTTTTTAATCATTATTATATAAAAACGCATTTTCAGAATAGAAACATGTAATTCAAGGAATAAGAGGTACTTTTTATCGTTCATAACTTTCAAATGCCTACGCCTATATTTTTGCATATCTGACTATATATGGCATATATTTTACTTTTTTAATATCACTCCCAAACTGTTTTTGTCTTGAAATTATACCGTTTTATAGACTTCACTCAGATTTCATTTGTGATTTACTTTATCTTAGCTGCTTTAGTTGAGAAAGGGCCTCTTTAAAGCCATTTTAGACCGTTGCAAAGAAATATAAATAAAGAAAGAATGTGAGATAAAACAGGAAAATTTTAATTTGTGGTACGTTTGATTTGTATCTTTTCGCAGAAGGGACGTTCCTCTTTTTAACAATTACAACATACAAGCGCATGTACAGACTTACAAACTTACAAATGCCTACGCCTACTATAGGTAGGTTAGAGTAAATTCTAACAGATCAGTTTTAAACCTAGAGCACTATAACCTTGGATATTGAGCTGGAAAATTTCATCGTTAAAATTCAATTCACCTCAGATGTAACTGAATACACCATCAATATTGTATCTTATTTTTTTAGTCGTATTTGTACCAAAAGGATAATAATGACATCGTATGAAAATAATAAATCGATACAGTTTTTACATTATTTTGATCACGTACACCTTTTTGTTTCATATGCTATTGTTAAGGAATAAAAAAGGCAAGTCAAATGTCAAATTGAATGTGACAGATTTTAAGGCGACATCTAACAATTTGCATGAGACATGTAGGATGATATAAGTCGGATATTTGTAAAAAAAAAAAAAAAAAAGCTGTTGAAAAGCTGCAATTACTAAAGGATATACTAGAAAAGTAGATTTAAGTGAATATGTTTTTCGATATTAAAAATGCATTACGTGTACGTACATGCTATTGATAGGTATATCATTATATATCGACAACATGAATTCATCCTGCAACTCTGAGAACACTGAATTAACAAAAATACGAAAATACATAACCAACAACGACCATCGGAGGCCACGATGTAGAACCACATTAACCGTGTCTATGAGTAGAGTACAGTGTGAAGAAACCATTGTGGACTTGGAATATTATTGTCAGCATCCAGATGAATATTCATCAAGCATTTACTTTCAAGATATAATAGTAATTATGTATTAGTAATAATTTAAGAATTTAGTGTAATGAAAACTAAACGACATAAAATAATTTTACATACAGAGTGCATGGTAACCAATACGAAGAACCTTCTAGAGGTGATAAGAAAACATTACAATATCAAAAGTAATATACAAAACAATTTTCTTTTATAAATAGTGCCAATAAACATCCACACCTATTATTTACATTATAGAAACGGAAGCTATTACTATGTCAAGATTTCCAAAACTAATAAGGGGTTAACAAGGACGAGATTATGAATTCCCACGGGCTCATTGCAGCATGAAGGAAATTAAGTTAGAGGAATGTTCAGCAGATAAATCAAGAGATACTAGTACTAACACTTTTAATACTTTTTATTAATTTTAAATATAACACCAACACATCGGAAGGCCCTTTTTTAAGTTCCAATATTGACCTTCTCATATTTAATAAAAATAAAAGATTAAAGTTGGCACTAGATTTGATTCATTTGCAAATGTTAATCAATGCAGCTGAAATAGATATGTGAAGATGATGATAGGAGTGCATGTAATATTAGATACATGTAATTTGTTTTCGACCAGTTTTTATATTCGCAATGGAACTGATATAAAATTTGATTTGAACACCCACATTTAATCCACTTCTCTTTGTACATTTATTGAGTTCCACTATAATCAAGATATTTTTCTTCGTCATATCGATTGCTGTCCTTGAATATGCAAAAAGTTAAAGTGATGCATCGGAAAAGTTCACAGTTCAATATATGGTTCCACGCTGTGAATAATATTTAGCTTAAGAAAACCACGGCACATACTTATAATAACAGTTTCATTTTCTTTAATTTCAACAGAAATTGACTCGCGTGTAATAAATTAAAAATGCATTAGTGTGTATCAAGGTGATCACAAACCCCGGTCAAATATTGAGAATCACTTAAAGTCGTTTTTAAAATACTAAATGATAAATAATAAAGATAAATATCTTTAAAGCGTTGCATGGACAAAACGTCGGGATAAATGAGACAAGTTTACGAAACACGTAGCAGTATGAGAATTATATACATTTATAAAAACATAATGGCGTATCAACAAGACGGTAAGCATTAATGAATTAATTTATTCAATATGCTTTAAAGGAGTTTAATCATTAATTCAAAACTAAGCATAAATATTTTGATGAAAAAAAACATCAGATGTGTTTTTTGTAGCTTTTATACTCAATCTTACAACGCCGAAAATGGTGAAAAGATAAGCTGCTATTATTACACAAACTACTGAAATATCAACTTTTAAAACATTTATCTTAAATTACGAAATAAGCAATAAAACAGTCTTTGATTTTACAATGATATATTATATATTCTGACGTAACATGAAGCAGCTTATATTATATTGTCAATTATGACTTATAATTTTGATACCATGTCAAAACTTGCATGTGGTGATAACGAACAGCGTTCAAATTCAAAAATCCAAAAGAAAACTCACAAAACAGGAGCAGAGCGAACACGGACCTCTTAAAAAATAGAGGAAGGATCAGGTGCCATGGAGGAGTGAGCACCCTCTGCTGACCGGTCACACCCGCCGTGTGCTCTTTGTCGTAATCGGGAAAAACGGAATAGTCCGTACACAATTAGGTGAATAATTATGATCTAACAGTTAGTATTTAAAAAAACGTCATTTAGCATTCGACCCGGTGGAAGATTGTAGTTGCTGACAAGTCGTTGTATCGACCATAGAACTTACGAAAAGATGACTTGAAAGGAGACTGTTGATAGTCCTGTTTTATAAACGTGTTTGTCAGTAGCTTGCCTCGCCTTAGAAACTGTCCATACGAAGAGCATGCCCTTGCGTATCGAATTAACTGAGAGACAAACCATCATATGCAGGTAATGAAGGTATATTGCTACATAAGTAAGGAAAGTTGACTATAGAAAACTAATGAGTAAATGATATACTTTATCAATTGATGTCGTTATGCGACCATTACATCAATATATAAACATGTATTAATATAACATCCAAGGATATACGTAGCAGAAAAATCTCTATTATACAGTAAACCTTCCCAGGCTAACTTCATTATGCGTCATAGATATAAATAAATGTTAGTTTATCGAGAAAAAAAAATAAATGTTAAGCAATATAAAACACGGTAGTAAAAATTATTGGATATTAAATACTGTTATTTTTTAAACATTTTCTGGTCTAATGAAGTATAAAATATTTCCTGCGATAACCAGAACTTCCGGTAGCAATGAGAATTAAATAGTAAAGCATACAGAACAAATCAATGTATCAAACAGCTCTGAAATGTAATGCGTACAAAAATATAATGTGTTTTCTCTAGAATAATAAATTGTTCAATATTAACATGTGTAGTAAGTGGTGTATTATGTCGAAAGTTATATCCACATTTCAGTAAACATTGACTTGTTAAACATTAAAATGGCCATATAATCGATTTGGATTGTAATTTTATGCTGTATATTTACATGAATATGATTTTATTTTATGTTTGCAATCATATATTTTACGTTTAAATATGAGTGCGAAATTTATGCGCGTGTGGAATTTCAACGGCTTCTATATGATAATGAATATAGATGTTACCGCAAATAAACACAAAATTGTAAATTCTTATTTATAATTTACAATATATTGTTTTTCTTTTACAAGCATATCGACGTTGGGAGCAATTGCTGAACTCAATGTGCTACACTGCTAAGAACCAATAAACATAATCTTGTTAACAAACTTTTATTTCTCATTCTATATGATACTTTGTGGTAAATTAAATGAGTATTTTATAACATAGAGAGCAAATACATACTTAGGTTTCCAACGACGGGTGGGTATGAATCATGAAGTTTGATACATGTACAAATAATTAATTTATTAAATTATAAGGCTTTATTTTAATTACATGTATTTTTTATTAAATGCAAGGTGATCTCTCTCTCCCTCTCTCTCTCTCTCTCTCTCTCTCTCTCTCTCTCTCTCTCTCTCTCTCTCTCTCTCTCTCTCTTTACGCATAATCTTTTGTTTAAATGACATTTTTTTTCGGTGTGTGTTTCATTTTGACTTTTGTTCAATGTTTTTATTATTCTTTATTAGAATTGTATGTCATTTTTGTATTGGCACTTGAGAATTCAACTCATGTCCAATCAGAAGAAAATGGGACGTAAGAAAATTAGTAAATGAAATATACTTAATTAACATAAACAAAAATAAAAATATATTTTAAAAAATGTATTGCTGAATTTTTGCGTTGCAGTTTTTTGCTTATTTTTACACACAAACGAGCCCGGTAATTATGAATGATTCCTGTTTTGACATACATGTAGATAAAGCTTTAGTAAACACTACGTATTTAGGTAACTCTTATAATGTTCTAGATACTTTTGGTATGTCCCTCTTGCCTAACACTTTAAAATCAGATAGCAATTTTTAAAGCGCTTGTAATTATTTCGGTAGCTAGTGATGTAAAACGCCTGAATGCAGTGCATGTAACTATATGCAGAGAATTTAAACTTTGAACATGCACACGATAAGGCTTTGTCATTCTATCATCCAAAAGGCGACTAAAAAGGTCATTTAAAGGTGACTATGGCAGAGCTCTACCATTCAGTTACTTTTCCCGGCCATTTACGTGTAGTTTATATTCAGTTGACTGATAGGCAGAGGTTCATCCTGTAATTAGAAAAATGGAAAGAATGTCTCCAATATATTAATATAAAGAACGACAAATATTACTTATTATATTCATGTATACTTTAACTCAGGACCTCAAGACGATAAAGATATTTGGCAAATTAAATAAATATAATATTAAATGTATACTATTTTGAATTATAAACTATATTTGCGCGAGGGTAAGAAAACGTGACAGAGGGTGAAGCTTGACGAGTACTCTT
Organism: Magallana ariakensis; assembly: GCA_020458035.1. Classification (NCBI taxonomy): domain Eukaryota; kingdom Metazoa; phylum Mollusca; class Bivalvia; order Ostreida; family Ostreidae; genus Magallana; species Magallana ariakensis. Next base: position 29,174,234 of record CM035813.1, read on the forward strand.
CATGTTTTTGACCCGAGATAAAATATAGCATATATTTCAAGACAGATATAATGGATTAAGTTTATCCTCCAACATAATATCAGATTTTACGCCTCAAACGAGCCATTTTCGACAAATTTCGCTGCATATCTGCAGTTGAGACCATGACGCCATGGCGTAAACGAATCAAGAAAGACGACGTCACAATGCGTTTGAACGTCGGTTGAATGCATGAGGCTATATTGGGGCATTGACCGAATATAGCTTTGGTTTATTAGGTTTTCTTTTTCCGGTCAATGCAAAGGGAAGTTGCAGGATAAATGCTGATTTATATCAATTAAGAGTTTATCACCAACCAAACTTATAGATCTAAAACAATATATGTTATATATTTTTGTAATTATTTTCTAGGTAACTATGTTCTTTGTTGTTAATAAGAATACAGCATGCAACCCTGCCAACATTGCATTAATGGAGATACAAAAATTAATAATCTTTGACAAGCATCAGTGAAAACTATGTAGAATCGATTAAATGTGCAGGTTAATTATGTAACATCAAATATTAAGGATAAAACTATTCAGGACTTGAAATATAAGTGTCAATGTCTTAATGAAGAGTCAACGATTTTCTTTTAAGATGTGGTTGTTTAAGTTGACAATGTTAAGTTGTTAACTTAACTTAAATTGATAATTATAATGCGTGCATTTATAAACTTTAACTTCTTCTTTTTATACAAATTCTATTGTTATCGTCACTTTTTCTTAAAAGTTGTGTTGGTTTTTAAAGGTGCAAATGTGTTTCATTTTTACAGATTATGGAACAATCGTTATTTTGGCATTTCTAAAACCAATTGTGGGTGAACTTAGACATACATAAGAAGTACAAGTGCTCTTATAAACATAAAAAAGTGTAAACATATGACAAATAAGAAATAAATATGCTTTTTTAAAAATTTCTATATCTTAGTTCCGTGAGGAGAATTGTTAAGTGATGTTTTCTGTTCAAAGAAAAGTATCGGTGTCTTAATTTGTCTTCATAAATTTTGGGGTTTTTTTCCTCCAAATTAAACACCTATATATTTTAAATATTAATTAAATATGCTTAAAATCATCCTTTGTTAAAGGGCAATAAACATCTTTCAGATAAAGAGTATGCCTTTCTAGCAGTATAATATTTTAAATCTATTTAAAAACTAAATAAAAAGAAACATCTAAACGTTTACATATTCACCATAATGTTTGAAAAGTGGAGCTTTTTTTTATCCATGATTCCATATTAGGTAACAATACCTTCATAAACATTTAACGTCCATTACCTTTTTAAACGTCAATTGCAAGTGCAGTAATACTTGTTCAAGTGTCAATTTTATGGGGAAAGAGTACCAATTATTTTCCCATAGAACTCTATACAACCCTTATGCTCTCTCAGTACTTAACAATAACACTTTCAGCCAAATCTTTGGTATAATTTGAAACTTCATTCTTCTAATTCAGAATTATTACATACCCGAATTTAGTCAATCGCGTTACGCCTACACATTTGTTCCTTATTACAATGTTCTTTTTCTCTAACGTAAACATCTGGGGTTTGTTACTGTCATTAATTATATTCTTACCTTATTAGAAGTTTATTTTTCAGAACAGCATATAATCAATCATTGTCTTGTTTTTTTTTTTCTGAACAAAATCCCATGGTTATATAATACCGTTCGCCATAATGTTTTATAGGAACACTTTTAAATAATTATCTTTGTCGTGTGGATAGTCCTTCTCTCTCTCTCTCTCTCTCTCTCTCTCTCTCTCTCTCTGCATTGCTGTCAAAAATATTTTTTTAAATCAAAATGATTTGATTATTCTAAATTCGAAAAACTGTTGTTGTAGGATCAAACCAATAAAAAATATAAACTGCACAGTGTTAATAACGTATTCTGTCACTGTCTCTCCGAGCCGAGCTATAGTTAAAGTTCCAAATGTAGTACAACCAGATTTGAGTGTAACTTGCCCCAATTGTCAATGAAAAAAGCCGTAAAATCACCAATAGAATTTATATCAAGAAATGAGCCCTCGGACACGTACCATAATTTGTCCAACGTTAACAAAATTGCTTTGTCAAGCACACAACACAAGGAGCCTTTTCCCACAAAAAACTGTAACTATCGAGGACACACTGACAAAAAAGACATCGAGTAGAAACAAAACACGATGAGCGATGTGCTGTAAATGAAGAACCTGATAGTTTGTTGAATGCCACAAAACATCGGGACAATAAGTCGGATATCAGTACTGTGTCAACGCTGTACGGTCAAAACGAAGACTTAACATCTACTGTTTACCATGTCTTAGAAGATAATGAGAAGATAATGAGGAAATGCATCTAGCGATTTGACATTTAAACTTTATCTAGAACATCAGTCACTCAAATCAAAATGACACAATTTCTGAGAGAGAGAAAAGTGTTGTATCATTTTAATGGTAATTTCAAATATTGTAATACATGCATTCCCTAATTATATGCTTATTTAATTATGTAAACAAAATCGACATATGTAAACAACAACATCGCGAATGTAAAAAATCAAACGTGTTTATGAATGAGAAGAACTTGTCTCCATTTAAATCAGATTGGAAACAAGCATGGGTCGGTATATTTACTTTAAAATGTTGTCAATTTTGTTTGATTTAAATTAAATAATTTATCAAATATGATCCATAAATATGCTACATGTGTATAAGAATGGGTTTTTTTTTTCAGGATATCAATTTTTTTTCTGATAACAAGTCATTAACATTTGAAATATATATTTTCTTGTAAAACACCCAATTTTGAAACTTTTGAAATTGAGTTTAAATATTATTGTCGATTTGGTACGTTTTTTAATCTAACTGATTATGTATCCCTACAGTACTGCTTGAAGTATCAAGAAGGATTTAGAATTATGTTGTGCAATTCCTTTTGGATCAATCATTCCCACCCATTTTTATCTACATTAGAGGAAGAACCTTGAAAACAATGTTGACATTCCTTTCATTAAACAATGTTTAGTATTACTGTTTATGTCAAGATAAAGTGGGTAAATGTATTTATTTGGTAGATGCTCTTGGCCTGATTTCATTCTTAATCCCGATTAATATTTCACTAGATAATTTGGCTAATGAAAATGAAAATTTTTTTGTCTGGTCTAGGATCCCTACATTGACAAAATAGGGAAACATGACCACTCTGAATCCTTATTGCACAGCGTCAGGTTACTCCAGATCAAATTATGCTACTGTTTGCAATAGATTTAATGGTTATTGGAGTCGGGGTGGGGGGGGGGGGGTGTTGTTTGAAGAAAACGTAATGTTTTCGCCGATAATCAATATTTTTCTGATCCTTAAATTTTAAAACTGAGGTTTTAATCTGGGGTTTTTTTACTTACTTAATTTGTTTCTGCTTTGTTAAAAAAATTAATTTTTTTAATCAAATTCAGAATCCAAGGAAAAGAAAAAAGAATTTTATTTAATTATTTAAACCAGCGTTTCTAAAATTTATGAAACATAAAATATAAACCAGTTGATAAATCTGACCGAACTGTCAATATATATTAAGAATATTCTGGTGATAATCGCCATTCCAAGTAAGTTTTGATTTATTTTAACTTACGCTATATAATGTGTATTTTATGATTATATAACATTTCTGCAATAGTCAAAATTTTAAATAACATGTGGTGATAACGACCATTGTTCAAAATCAAAAGTCCAAAAGAAAAATACAAAACAGGAGCAGAGCAAACACGGACCTCTCAAAAAGCAATGTACAGAAAGTGCTGATAGACGGAGGCATCATTTCGGAGGAGATTAAACTAATATTTAAGGTCTTCCGTTTCCAACTGAAGACCTCATTGTTTTCGTTCAGTTTCTTTTTCTTCATTAATTTTCTTTTTTTTCCAACAAATTTTGTGCACGCGATTTCTCAAAAACGACTCGACCGATTTTCATCAAATTTTCAGATATGATAGATATTGATCTGAACTTTATAAGCAATTTTTTTTTCATTTTGATGACGTCATTTCCGTTTTTGAGATATTGACGTTTTAGCGATTTTCAGAGGGTCGGGTTGTCCTGGGATCTTCACCTTAACGATTAAAGATATTGAGTTCAAACTTTCAGGGATTGTAGACGAAACATTGAAGATGGGTCTTTAGGCATTAATTTTTGTCTGACTCAAAAGGCGCTGAAGCTCGCCTGGACCCGAAAATTGAGATTAAAAAACGTCATCATTTTTCGAGGTTTTATTTGTTTATCTCTTTTCTTGAAAATATTTTGTTAAAACATGTAATGCAAAAAAAGTTAAGATTTACAAGTCCTTTCATTTGATTCTAAGAAAAAAGGGCTGGCCCCTCACATAGGGACCAAGTGGGCTCTAAATTATTTTATCTATTACCCTTTACTGGGGAATATTTTGTAATTAATTATAGAAGCAAATATGTTTATCTTACAGTTATGTAGCCTAACAGTATTATGATTTTAACATGTGTTACGTAATTAGGGGTTTTTAGGGGACAAAAGTCTAAAACTTTGATCAAATATAACTCAAAAAGGAAAAATATTTGAAATGCAGTATAGAAGAAGAGATGCTCAAAATGATGTACTTTACAATATGCAACTTTCAAAATTTTGTTCAGCGGCCCCAATTAGGAGATAAGGGACCGGCCCCTAAAACGTTCTTTCTCAGATATCTCAAGAACGATAACGAATTTCTAAACACTTGTTGAACAAAATATGTCTTATATTAAATGACCTTTGATTTGATACCAAGAAAAAGGGGCTGGCCCCACACATTAGGGATCTAGAGGGCTTTAAAATCGTTTACCTATAACCCTTTACTGAGGGATATTTCGAATAGATTGTAGAAGCCAATATGTTTATTTTACAGTAATGTAGCCTATCAGTATAAAGATTTTCTCATGTGTTACGTAATTAGGTGTTTTTAGGGGTCAAAAGCCCAAACCTTTGATTACTTTTAACACTAAAAGGAAAAATATTTTGACAACATGCAATGATCAAAATTTCGTTAATCATCCTCGATAAGGAGATAATGTATTTGCCCCCATTCATTTTTAGATATCTCAAGAACAGTATCGAATTTCTAAACACTTGTTGAGCAAAATGTTAAAAGTAAATGACCTTTCATTTGATATTAAGAAAAAGGGGATGACCCCTCAAATAAGAGACCAAGAGTGGTCTAAATGTTTTCAACTAAACACCCGACACAAAAAAGTATCTGGTCCTTAGAATGTAGACGTTTTTCTTCTTTTTTAAATCATGTTTAGCTGTTAAATAGCAAAATCAAGGTAGTACATGTATCTCAAATTCTAAAATCAGACGGAAGACCTCCTCGTTGCTCGCAACGAGATCGTGTCTAGTTTTTTTCTAATCTTAAGGTATAGAAGGTTGGGAGTATTAAGACTTTGTAATACCAAATACTACAGGATAGAAACTATTTGCTTACATATTCGTGCACTTTTATGGAATACGCAAATATACATATTTTACAAAACAGAAAAATATTTTGTTTGTTGCTATTCTGATTAATGATTCACAATATGTACTAAAATTTATGATACTTAATCAATAAAAACTCTTGAACAGAGAACTTTTTTTATATTCGTCCCTCCTTGGAAACCCATAATGTTAGGTAAGACATGTATGATCTCAACCTCGCAAAGTTGTCGTTCTTTCCCTTTTGCAGAATGTATGATTCGATTGTAGAGAGTGATCAAATATATTTCTAATCGTTTTCAAAAATTATGGACTCCGAGATGAAATATTTATATTAAAGTGACGCTACAGCCCATTTTGCGCAAATACCATTAAATGACTTTCACATAACTTAAATGAATTTTAAAATAATGCTTTGTAAACTTTAAAAATTCTCAATTTATCGTTAAATTAATCATTTCAGACGGTCCAAACAGTAAATATTGCTAGCTCAGCCTTTTGATCAACATCTTAACGCATGATTGTAAACATTTCAGCGTGACTTTCTGCAAGAGGGTGAAAATATTACGAATTTCTACAGATTTGATTTGTAGTGAAAACAAAATTTTAAAGACAGACATTTTGAAAAATCTTAAATACGCATATTGCGAGCTTATTATTGCAGTAAAAAGATTCAATCTTTCAGTACATGCACGACTTTTATTCTTTTATATATTTGTGTTTAAAAAGGGAAATAACCAAGATTATGAGAATTAGCTTTAATGTCTCTTTAAAGCTATTTTTAAAAATAATATACCGGTAGATCTTGTAATACCCCCGTAATTCACTTTTAAAAGAAAACATTCTGTTAAATATTTTACACTTTTTTCACGCGCAACACTCTTATCACATTGTAAAAACACACTGACTTCCCAACTTACTTTAAAATCGACAGCGCTCGCCAGGCATGCGGGATTAATCAAGCCTCATTGCACGTGGCCTTGGTACTTTCCCTATGCACCCACTGACTGTGGGTTTTTTGTGTTAAACTTAAAGAGTGAAATCTGGGTGTTTAATGTATTTGTTTCATTATCCTTATAGTATGGGTTAAGTATGCATGCCAAACGCTCTACTGATTATAATCAAAATTAACGAAAGTAATCGTATAAATTATAAGTAAAGTAAAACTAAACGAAAATATGACATACTACGATCACGGTTGCCAATACTTAGAGGATCATTCAAGCTTCACATAGCAGTGGTTTAACGTGTTGAATAATCATGTTAATAGAATAGATGCCGGTGGGGGGGTGGTAGATATATCTCTGCAGGAGATTAATTGTTAATGCGCAAGTAATATACAACGCAGACAAAGACCTACGCCATTTTTATCCTTTGAATCAGATCATTATTCAATATTTTGGTCACCACAAGATGATTTTTGAGGAATCCTCGTTATTTGACGTCACAGACAGGAGGTTGCATGAAAAGTATTTATAAATAGCCACTACACGATTACACACCATTGCTTGTGAACCTCAAACATCATCAATATTCTTAAACTCATGCATATTCATACTTATTGGGAATTTGACGTATGGACCAAAATTTACGAGAGAAAATATGTTTATTAATTGCCATATGTATAGTTCTATTTATTGTATATTTTTTACTTGCAAATAAGATGTCTATATCAATAATAATATTGAAAAAAGAATCCTAAACGAATATTGTAAATTTTGCCGCTAGGTGATATCCGTCGAATCCACCAAGTTCATTATCGACGTCACATGCAAGATGACCGGTAGCAATAGAGGAGGCTCATAGAGCCTCCGTCTAATTAGAGGTAGGGTCAGGTGCCATGAGGGAGTGACCATCCTCTGTTGAACGGTCACACCCGCCGTGTGCCCTTTGTCGTAATCGAGAAAAACGGAATAGTCCGTAGACAGTAAGGTGATTAATTATGGTCTAACAATAAGTATGAAAAACGTCAGTCAGCATGCGACCCAGTGGAAGATTGTATTTGCTGACAAGGTCGTTGTATCAACCATAGAACTTACAAAAAGATGACTTCAATCTTTCAATCTTACTGTTCATAGTCCTGTTTTATCAACTTGTTTGTCAGTAGCTTGCCTCGCCTTAGAAAAAATAGTTTATATTTAAATCGTATTATGATATTTTGTTTAGGTTAAATAATACGTTTTGATCATAATTACACTCAAAACCAAATATATGCTTTGTTCAATGTATATTGCTACTGTAGATAAATGCACAAATATACTAATATTTTTCATCATCTTTTTTATGAATGTTTCTTTCTTATTTATAGATGTGCATTTTATGTATGTACATTTACTTATCCTTGGTAAACCAGGAAATGCCTTTACAGAGAAAACTGCAAGGTGATGCATGTAAAAGTCCCTTTATTTTGATAAAGTAATATATTATATAGAATTAGCCACTGATTATTCTTTTTCTGAACTCTTTTTTTCCCCAGTGTATTTTCCTTCATCAACACGAATAGAAATAGAGGGACATACACAGAAGATACCTGTTTTGGCATTGATAACGTGCCATTGAACATCATGTACACAGGTATATCCTTGCAAATGTATCTGTGTTTGATACAAAGTATGTTTCAATCTAACATTTTTCAGCTTTTCTAATGTGAACAATCATACAAAAATGCATGGTGAAACAAGCGCAACTTAACATCATTTCTATTAAAGTATAACTCTTTTCCAACGACTTTGTGAATCTTTGTGACAACAATTATCCACAGAAGCTGAATTGTCAAAACGAACAACTTGCTTAAAACTCGACGACTGACACCGAAATTTTGATTGACTATTCTTTCGTACATTCAAAATACGTTTCAATATACTATACCCCGGCCCCGAAAGCAATATGCCAATAGCTTTGGCAATATCACAAATTGTGTATCTGTTATCTGAAATGTCATCTTCAGTCTGAAATGAAACTAAGCTTTACTCGCAACAAGTCATCAAACACGGCAACGTTGTTTGGTTTTTTTTTCAAGCTCTGGTTGATACAGATAACAGTTGTAATATGGATACAAAATGTTCAAATAAGATGAAGTTTTGCTACTTATCACATCTTAATTTAATGATGTACTTTTAGAGAATATGTTAATTGAATAACGATCAATCTAACATACTGCTTTTTTAATTTCACTACATTGAGTACTAGAGTATATATAACAAAATGTTATAACTAATTCTGCATGTTAACAATATTTATGCTTAATAGGTATATCAATCTTCATAAGGCAGTTTAACTCATCCTGCAGAACAGAGGACGTTAAATAAAGAGAGATGCAAAAACACATAGTTCATGACGCATATATGAGACCACTATGTAGAACCAAAACAACTTTGTCTATTGACAGCAACACGTGTGAACAAACCATTAAGGCTTTGACATACTTCTGCCAAAATTTAACTGGACATTCAAACGTTTTCTTCCATGGTATGATACCATAATGTTATAAACAGTTTACTTCTATTCAATATTATTTCAATTATTAAATATAATCTAGATGATCAAGTTATACGAGTTTCATTAAATAAAAGCAATTTTGCAGAATGTATGTAAGACAATTTTCGTAGCAACAATGAAACCACCAGGGATGGTAAGGCACAATTTAATTGAAACGAAAAAAAAAACCACTTTTTAAGTAAATAAAAGGAAACAAATAACAATTTTGTCTTTTAGAAACGGAAGCTATTCTAATGTCGACATTCCCAAAACCAGTAGTAGGTCTGTTGGGACATATATAAGAAATTCCACGTGCATATTGCATTATGAAGGAGCGTAAACTGGAGAACAAATGGAGCAAAAACAGTTAGTATATAACTGTTCAATAAATCGTTCCTGTTCTCGTCTTCAAATATATCTACATGTATCACTATTTGTAGCCAATTGTATTATTAAATAACAGATTACATGTAAATTCAGTCTTGCACAAAAGGGCGAATAGTACGCAAAGGAGAACCATAAGTATCATTTCATTTATATTGTAATTGTCATTTGGCTGAAACACAAGCACACATCTGTTCAAAAATACCTGTTTTCGTTTTAGTGCGATATGAAAAATGGTAATTAAATAAGATCTCTTGTTAACACGGCCCCCAAAAAAGAAGTTATAAAATTATTTATATTCGCTCTTTCTTTAAAAAAAAGGTTCGGGTAAATTATTATTTTCCTGTTCCATCCGCATATCAGGTCTTTTTTATTCATACTGCCATTATATTTTACGCACTAGGCAATCTTCTTTTAGGATTAGATTATGGATTTTTCTTCGGAATGATTTAGATTTCAATTTCATCTGTGGGTCAGTTCGTTACCATAAAATTACGTTTTACTCCAAAATAATGGTTACCAAAATTTGTCATATATATTACACTCTAGCATCAAATCATCTCGAATCATCTGTTGGAATATAATAGAGGGTGTGCTATAGATGCTTAGTAAGGTTTTAAAAATTTCATTTCATCCTATTGCTGGATGTCTAAGAGTCGCTAAGAATTGGTAAATTCAGAACTAATTTTTCGTATATGCAGTCGACAACTTATCTCTTGAAATATTATTCAAGGTGCATAAATTTGCATGAATGTTTCCGAATCTCAATTTTTATTCATGGGTTACTTGTAATCAATTGCTTTGAATTGACAACGTACATGGTTCTCAGAAGTCCTAAAAGATTTTATGCATGCCATCTTTCGTGTTTATTTATTACGTACAGTTTAAATTTAAAAACAAAATTTGATGATATGATAACAAAAAATTCTATAAAATCCTAAATTCTTCTTCTTTTTTTTAATTCTACTTCTGTATGAAAAATGTCCGATAATGTTGGGTGATTCCGATGAGTTCTGTCGATTTGGAAATTTTTAACTCTATTTTTAATTAGAAGTATACACAAATAAAAAAGATATACTTTTAAAAACAGACATCGTTTGAAAATGTTTAAGATGGTATTGAATATACTTTCAAGTTAACTGTTACTGCATATTTTTGTCTCTTTTACGAGTCTAAGCGCTGACAGCTTACCGCAATAGGCTGGAGCGTCAGCAGGTTTTGCAGGTCGGGTTAAAAACTCGCTAAGGGCTTTTACATTTTATTTTGTGCAAAGCTAATCTCAGAAACTTTCAGAGATATGACTTTGATTTTTTTAGGACAGGTAGACTATAGTTTGAAGATGTGCACTATTTAGTTGATTTGCACCAGAGGCGCCATTTCTTGGAGCTCGCTTAGGCACGAAAATTGGGTACAAATTTTGTATCAAAATTTTCATACGTTTTGATCTGTATCTTTTCATCAGTTGATATTTTGTTAAGACATATATAATAACAGTGGTAGAGTATCAAGTGTTCTTTCCAACAAAATCAAGAAAAAGGGGCTGGCCTCATTAATTAGGGGGCAAGAGACTCTTAAAATCTATTACAAATAACTTGAAAACGATAAAGATTTTGTTATGCATTATAGAAGCAAAGCTGTTGATAGCTACAATATCTGTTTGAAAAAACTATTGTCACGCCCATTTATGACGTAATTGGGGATTTTTATTCATTATCTGAAAGTGGGGAGGGGGTACAGTCCCTGAAACGTTCTACTTTCCCATTTTTTCGTGCGTTTACCGTGCGCTCACAGTTCGCTCACCGTACGCTCACAATGCGCTCACCGTGCGTTCACTTGCGCTCTCCGCTCCGTTCTCGCTCACCGTGCGTTCACAAAGCTTTCACAAAACGTTCACCGTCCGTTCAGCGTTCACTTATCGTTCAGCATTTTCATTCGGAACTCCAAAATGAAAGGATCGGTCTTTGCGAGTCACAGTAAAATGATAAAAGAACTCGTGCGTAAAGGTGGAAGGAAACTTTTATTACTCATAAAACATCATTTAATAAGAAGTTAAAATAATAATTTAATAATAATTAAATTAATAAGAATTTAAGAATCATTTAATAAGAATTTAATCCGTAGAATTTAAAGTACACATTCTTGAGCAGGTCCGTTCTTTGTTGTTGTTTTTTTATGACTTCATACAGCGATAAATTACTAAACAAATATCATTTATTGATTCATTTAAAGACTTCAGTCGTTTAAAAACAGAAGAATTCAATCAACGAACGATTAGACACATACATAAATAGACAAAATGAATAATAAGAAACAGGCGTTGTATTTGTGTACTTTTCACGATTCATATAATTCCTTCAATGTCCGTTCATAAACTGATCAGGTCAACTAAAGAAATCGAAACTAACTATGAATGTGTGTAATTATAGATTAACAATAAATACAAACATTTTATCAATAAATGCGATGCTTTTAAAATGATTTATAAAGTACTTATAATTTCCCGAATCCTGTTTACATATTTCGCCAAACGAATCAGCCGATTATCATTAAACTCATTTAATTATTATATATGATTAGGAAAAAAAATTTATGTAAACGTTTGTTAAAACGATAAATAAAAGTTCGTAATCTGCTTTATTTGTTATAATACATATATCTAATGAAAACAAAAATGTAATCCCTAATTTGTTTATTTACGTAATTGTGTACACTCCGCGTACGATTTAAAATTTCCAATGCACAGGTATTTAAGTTACCTCGTTCTAAAGATTGTCAGCTTTATGTATTAATAAGACATTTCTATTATTACATTACTCAATTATTCGTTGATAAATTTATTATTATTTTAAATTTGGTTTTATTTAACTGTTATTCCTAAACATAAATTGTAAGGTATAAGATAGAATAGGATAAATATTATTTGTAGGATATTGGATAGGATAGGATTGTTAAAGGGGGTGTTAAGGAAGCATATGGAATCTGAGTTACATGTAATTTCGTGAAATCACAAATCTTATTTTTAAATATTTGAGCAACGAAACGTACTCCAAAAACAAATAAAAATTACTGGAGACAATTTTTATCACAAATTAGATTGTATTACGTAGATTTACACATTGATGACGTCATGACTGAAAGTTGAATGTCGTGTGAATTTGATCGGAAAGCATTGTAAACAGATTCAAAATATAAGTAATCTAAGAACTTAAATAAAGTATTTTGGTGTGATTTATTGAGAATGGAACAAAAGAATACTAGGAGAGATGTTAGTTGTATCAATTATTCGCTAGAAGGTATGTAAATTGGCTTTTATTTCTCGGCCAGGCTTTCCTCTGTCGTTGGTTATGATATGAAAATCCGACTAGAACAACACTACCCTGTGTTTATTGAACTTCCAATTTTACATGTATCGATAGTTTGATCAATGCTTAAATTGAAAAATGCTGCTAGAATCCTGTGTTATGTGTTGTTTTGATGCAACATACCGTTTTCCGTGCAAACTGAATAAAAGTTGGGGAGGTTTTTTTAAAACCGGATGAATAACTATTTATTTAAGGAGACTATAGGATTCTATCAGCGGTTTTGATAAAACTGAGATGTTTCGAATTCACTTGATAATTTATTGTTTTGTGGAAACCGTAGGGTAGTGTTGTTCTATCTCATTTTATGTTAAGGAGTATACATAAGCTATTTATAGCTGTCACGTGATAATGCACCGATATGGCAGTGATGAACTACCCGATTTTATTGCATTGACATCTATTTCGAAGGATACTACTTAGTTTTTGATCCGATTCAAAACAGTTATTTAATCTCACGATTTTGAATATAACAGTCTAAATAAGACGCTTAATTGCCCATATGCTTCCTTAACACCCCCGCGTTTTGTCAACTTTCACGATTAAGCAGCATCGTACATTTAGTTTATTAGCTATTTTTTCCTGATTTCCTGATCCGAAATACAATGGTAGGATAACCTTCAAGGCACTCCGAATAAATCGTTCATTTTGTGTTCACAAAGCGTTCACATACCGTTCACCGTGCGGTCACATTTCACTTTGCGCTCCGTTTGCCATCTGCGTTCGCTCATCGTTCACCGTTCATTAGCGTTCACCGAATTCCGTTCAGCGTGCGCTCACCGTTCGCTCAGAGTGCGCTCACCGTACACTCAGAGTGCACTCACCTTTCACTCACCGTTTAAGTGGGAAAGTAGAACGTTTCAGGGACTGTAATTCTGAAATTGTATCGATATTTAATGGTATCATTTAAAATAAAACATCGGACGGAAGACCTACTCGTTACTCGTAACGAGGTCGTATCTAGTTATCATTATTTTCCACAAATTTTGTGCACGCGATTTCTCGAAAACTGTTCAGCTGATTTTGAAAATTTTTTCACAGATGATTGCCAGGGCACGAAAATTGGGTACGAATTTTGAGTCAAAATTTGCATACGTTTTGATCCGTTATTTTTTATCAGTTGATATTTTTGTAAGACATATATTACAAAAATGGTAGAGTATGTAATATGGTAGAGTATTAAGAGTTCTTTCCAACAAAATCAAGAAAAAGTGCTGGCCACTTTAATTAGGGGCTAAGAGACTCAAAAAGTCTATTACAAAAAACTTAAAAACGATCAAGTTTTTGTAACGCATTATAGAAGCAAAGTTGTTGATCGTAACAATGTCTGTTTGAAAAAAAATATTGCCACACCTATTTATTACGTAATTAGGGATTTTTAGGGGCCAAATTCCTTAAACTTTGATGTAATATATCTAGAGAACAAGACATATTTCGTAAATCACGGTAGAAGAGAAAATGTCTGAATTGATGATTCTAATCGATTCCACTATTCGAAACACTAATATCAGTCCCGTTTAAGGATCTGCAGGGCTGGCCCCTAAAATATTCAATAATTTGTATCTAAAAATGAACAACAGTTTAAGATGGGTGTAAGAACAAAAAATTTTGGTATTAGTGAGACATTTTAAATGAAATCAAGAAAAAGAGGCTGGCCACTTTAATTAGGGCCCATGAGACTCGTTAACTCTATTACAAATAGCTTAAAAACAATAAAGATTTTGTAATGCATTATAGGAGCAAAGTCATTGATCGTAACAATAGCTGTTTGAAAAACTCATTGCGACACCCATTAATTACGTAATTCGGGATTTTTAGGGGACAAAGTCCTCAAACTTTGACTAAATATATATACAGAAGGAGACAGTTTTTGTTAAGCATTGTAGAAGAGAAAATGTCTGCATTGATTATTCAAATCGATTCCACAAATCGAATTATCAAATAAAATTAAGGAAAAGGGGCTTGCCCCTTTAATTAGGGGCCAAGAGACTCTTAAAGTTTATTACAAATAACCTAAAATCGATCAAGATTTTGTATAGAAGCAAAGTTGTTGATTATAACAATATCTGTTTGAAAAACTCATTGCCACTCCCATTGATGACGTGAATGGGGGGGTTGAAATTGTATCGATATTTCATCGTATCATATAAAGGAAATTCGGACGGAAGACCTATTCGTTACTCGTAACGAGATATTTGTTTTCACTATGTTACGTACATGTATTATTTTAATTGATAAAGCTACACGCATGATCAAGTGATAAGATCAATCTTGGTAGACAAATCAGCGGAGTGTAATGTAAACAATACATAAATTAGACGTGTTTAAGAGCTGGTTGTTAGTTAGGAAATCATCAGGATAATACTGGCATGAATGAGCTGTTTCTTCAGCATGTGTTATAAGATAAGCAGATAGCCATGTTATGTGTCGAACGGTCTTTACCCTGTCGGTTTGTACAACAAAGTCAAAATTGAAACAATAATGCCAATTGGTTTTGAAAGGTTTGATAAATATCATAAGCAGCAGGCATGTTCACGAAACTTCCTAAGATATGGCCTAAGTGTGTTCCTAAGATATGACTTCGGAAAAAAGTTAGAAACATCCTAAGACCAACTTACGGCACGTCTTAAGGTGTAGCTCGACGGTAACTAAGGAACGTCTTAAGTTAGGATATCCTAACCTTCTACAACCATTCTTTTTTTTTTTTACATTTTTTTTATACAGATCGAATTTGAGAGACTTGTGCAGGGATAAATAATTAAACATTTTGCCAGAGAAAATTGTTCGTGTCGGTAGTTAAAACAATAGGCCTAGAACCAGTAATTTCAATGTATACATTTTTAAAAATTTACATTTACTTAATATATCAGTGACCAAAAGCAAGTTAATTTAAAAAAACAAAAACAAACAAAACAACACAAAACCAAACTAAAAAAAAAGGAAAGAAAGGATACCCCCCCCCCCCAATCAAAATAACTGCATTTTTTAAAGGAAATATGTATCAAAACAGAATTGACTTACAAGCAAATAATTATTTAAACAACATGTGTCCATTCTTTGAGTGTAAATTAACATATGATAATCTTGTCAATTAAGTAATGTAATGCATAATAAACACACGCTTTTCTTGGAATGTAAAAACACAACCAATTTACCTTTATTCTGCAATATATAGAATACACGAACAGGTTAAATAAAAAATAAGTTGTAATATATTTTGAAAATACATGTACATAAATACAGTTTATACAACATTACAAATTTTTTAAAGATTATTTTTTTAGAATGAAGTGATAAAAATTGAGAATGATCACGCATGGCTTATATAAACCGATGTAAATTTACGTTTTAGCCATGGTCATTTGAATAATTTTTATCCTAAAGTAATCAAAACAATGAATGTAACTTACCTAGTGTACAATGCAGATATTAAAAATAAGTGAATAATTTTTATTCGCCAAACAGGGACAATATTTGCGAATAAAAATTGCTTAATTTGTCAGCTCTCAGGCAGGCATGTAGCAACGGGGAAAGGTTGAGGGAGACTTGGGGGTCCCTCTCCACATAATTTTGTTAAAATGAACGTTGTCGGAAATGCTGGAACTGGAGAAAATATTGCTTTATTTTACCGGTCTTAAAAAAAGCTTCACAACAGTCCCAATATCCCCAAGAACGTGATTTTACAGCCTTAGGATGGTCTTATGACAAGGTAAGTGATGACCTAAAGTT
The DNA here is from genome assembly GCA_020458035.1 of Magallana ariakensis. NCBI lineage: Eukaryota > Metazoa > Mollusca > Bivalvia > Ostreida > Ostreidae > Magallana > Magallana ariakensis. The sequence goes on from CM035813.1 coordinate 29,190,648, forward strand.
AGGACAAAATTATGGCAATTTCTAAATTTAGGAGAGCTTCGAGAAACAGACTTAAGACTAAGACGTATCCTAAGATGTACTTAAGATGCACCATAGTCCTAAGCTTCGTGAACATGTCTGCAGATGACTTAAAAAAACTTAAGAAGTGCTGTTGTACATGCACGAACTGGTTAGTAGAATGACATCATGTTTATTCTGATGCTGTAAACTATTGAGGGACTATTTTTATTTTATTTCTAGATAAATTTCCTCTTTTTACCCTTGTAATTGATTTGACATTTGTTTCCTGTGATATAACGAAATCCTTGTACTAATATAAATTGGGATTTTTATGGAAACCATCAAATATTGATGAGTAAAAGAAACTGCAAAACGCATTTTACTAAATTCGTGATCATGGGTGTTCTTTAAACCAACATGCCGATAAAAAGTGATATATTTTAGAGCTATGTGTGGTATTTATATCAACCAATTTTACATAAATACTATGGAATAGAGTTATTCCAATCTAAAAAAAAAAATGATGGTTAAGAGACATGCTATGTTTTCTGAATAGATACAATGAAATAAGTAAGTGTTTTAACTAAGTCATTACACGTAGCTCCAAAATGTCTATTATGTCATATATTTTACTTTTCTAACGCCCGAGCCGTCTACTTTCTAAGATTTCGTCTTGTAACTCCACCGTTTTATATATTACACTCAGATTTCATTTGTGATTTACTTTATCTAAGCTGCTTTGAAGGGGAAAAAGCCTTTTTCCTGTTTCTCGGACCGTCGTATAGAAATATCAATAAAGAAAGAAATCGAGATAAAACAGAAATATTTTGTGTTATTTTTGTTTTGTAGCTTTACGCAAAAGAGATGCTCCTTTATTCAAGCATGATATAGAAGCTCATGTACAGAATAGAAACATGTAATAGTTACTTAAAGAACAATACTTGTTCTTCTGATCGTTCTTAAAATGTTAAATGCCTGCGCCTCATTTGCACATCACACTATAAGAAGGGTAGAGTAACTCTTAACAGAATAGTTTTAATCCTAGAGCACTATGAATTAAAGATGGAACATGCCATCGTAGAAAATGTAATTCACTTCTCAGATGTAATTAAAAAATCGAACAATATTGTATTTTAATTTCTGATAATCATATTTATACTAAAAGGGTAATTATGGTATCTTGAGTAAACAATAAAAAGATACAGTTTTTATATTTTTTTCGTCATGTACAATAGTTTGTTTTGTGTTAAATCGTGTTTTATTAATATTGTCGGAACGACGGATTTTATTCGCAGTATTTTTTTCCGACCAAAATGAAACATTGAAAAGGAAAAAGGATAAGGCATGTTAAGTTGAATGTAAAAGGTAAATGTTACGCATTTTTGACGATCATCCGAGATATCAATTCCATATAGGATGATATATATCGGATATTCGAAACGGTCCTTGGCATCTCTATTACATATTTATAGCATATATTTAATAATATACATCAATTAAAAAAGATGGGGCATACATGTATCTAGTAATGTGTTGTAACACTTTCTTATTTATCAAAATGACTTTTGAAATAACGGCTATGCTTGAAATCAACAAATGAAAAAAAAATTTTGAATGATTAGATTTTATTGGAACACTAAATGTTTCTTCGAGGAAATAATTTAACAATTATTGGAATTATATTTATTAGTTTATATGGGAAATGAATTTTATTTTCATCAGGAAATGCATCATTCACATAGACTGAGTCAGAGTACTTATCTTTATTTATAAAATGTGGAATTCACTCAGATGTGTGCTGAGTGGATCAATCACAACGAAGACGAACCATTCATTGTTCGAAGTACAATGCTTTTTTCGCAGACAGCTAACATGAGGAGTACGTTTAAGTATTTTTGTAATTGTCAACTTAAGGAGCTTTGTGTTTTAAACTCTTTTCATTTTATTTTCAGCATTGTAAACGCGGATGTATATTATTTTTCATAATTTGGCGGTTGCTGCCAATTCACGTAATCAGTTTTATTTGTTTATGTTTTTATTTTAGGTTTGTATTACCTCTTAGTTATGTTCCTTTATAAACCAGAAAATATTCATGCGCTTAAGACCCTCAGGTAATGAAATCATACTTTTAGAGACAAATGAAAACTCATATTCTATTCGTGAATAAACGTTGTCCTTTCATTTTTGTTTCGTTTTGCAGTTTTATCTCATTCATATATACCGAAGAAAAAAGTCCCGAAAATGTGGAAGATATCTGTTTTGATATTGATAACAAATCTGTGAGCATCATGCATTTCGGTAAATATTTGAAATATTTTATACATTTAACGTCTATTTAAATTACATTTCTTTTAGCCAATTCCTAGAAAAAACGATTGTTTTATTGAAATCTTTTAATAAAATTAATCTTAGAGTCAATCAAGAGCAGTAAACATTTATGATACAATATATTCGCAAAAAGGGTGAATATTGTATAAAACATAAAGTTTTGTCGATTGATGAGTATGGAGACGGAGAAGGCTAAACAAATACTTTTAAAATCTAACAAACTTAAGGTCTTGCAATTATTAAAGGATATAAGATAGTATTATGTTAACTTACATGTTCTTGTTAGGTATATCACTATATATCGACAAGATAAACTCGGACTGCAGCTCTGAGAACACTGAATTAACAGAGATACGAAAATACATAATCCACGACGACCATCGGAGGCCACAATGTAGAACCAAATTAACTGTGTCTATGAGCAGAGAACAGTGTGAAAAAACCATTGTTCACTTGGAATATTACTGCCAACATCCAGATAAAGATTTAGAAAGCATTTACTTTCAAGGTATGATATTGAAATGGAGGATCATATTTACTAGTGATAATAATATTCGAGGGTCTAGCTTGATAAAAAAAATGACCTAAAACGATTTTACAGAATGTATGGTGAAGAATACATCGCAGGGTAACGATGAACCTTCCACAACTGGTAAGACAGCATGTCAATATATAAAGTGATTACAAAACAACATTTTTGTTTTACAAATTGTGTCAATAATTATTCATCCTTTATGTACAATATAGAAACGGGGGTTATCACTATGTCAAGATTTCCAAAACCAATAAGGGGTAAACAAGGACGAGATTATGGATTTCCAAGGGCTCATTGCAGTATGAAGGAATGTAAATCAGAGGAATGTTCAACAAATGGATACGGACAAACTACCGAGTCGACAACAGATTTTAAAGGTATTGACACATCGGAGGGCAATAATTGAACTTGCACTTATATGTAAAAATCTCAAGTTAAAAACAAACATGTGCTTTTGTTTTCTAATTGTTATCCGGGGTTTATATTTGTCACTAAAGTTATCTTTAATACAACAAGAATAATGACAGTGAAAGTAATGATAAATGCATGTAACATTAGAGGTTCAATTTTTTCCCCATTTTACATACGCGATTTTACTGTTATAACAATATACAATAAATACACTTGACTTTTTTGCTGACTAACAAAACATCGGGACGTTTAGCTATTATCAAACCGATAGGCGTCCATGAACTTGCCAAAAAAGGTTAAGTTTTAGTTGCTGGTAGTTTTCTTTACGCTGGTAATATGTTATAGAACGCACGAGAGAAGACGAGGAAAAACCAACGCAAAAATATTTGATTTTGGAAATAGGAATAGGTTGTGGGGGGCTCTTCGTTGGAATCTTGTCTACAGCAATAGTTTTCATTTGTATCAACAGACATCGAGAAAACAGGTATGTCAATGAACATAATTATCATACACCAACGTAGAAAGAAAAATATTAAATAAGAATAATTTATTTTCGTAATAATCTCTTTCAACACACATCTCTCTCTCTCTCTCTCTCTCTCTCTCTCTCTCTCTCTCTCTCTCTGTTTAAAAATTTGATGTTTTTTTTTTAAGATTTTTCCATGCGTCCTTGTTTTACAGAATTATGAATGATGATCTTATTTCCGATTCAAATATACATCGCATGACTCAGACCAACCGGAAATTCTCCATTCATTCAAAGGGAGGAGAGACTGTTTATCATGACATCGCCGACATCCCGGTTTGTCATAGCATTATATTTTCTGTAAATGAATGTATATCAGTCATGAAATGCCTAAAATTTGGAATTTTTTTAAATGAAAAAAATTTCCATACTTTTATTTTTTGCTGAAATTAATTTTTGTTTCTATATTTTTTAAACCAATAAAGCGTATTATTCAAAAGAAGATACATGTACAATGCACTCAGTATGCGTCAATATCATAATGGCTATTCGGTACCAAAATATAATACTCTATGTATAAGCCATAGTACATGAATCATATCTGGTAGTCCTAAAGAATAAATATTCATATTAATTTTCTTTTTTCTACATACATGTAATATTGAAGGGTCCATCCAAGAACGATAAAATAAAGGGTGTGAGTAATGTCTTCGTTCACGATGACTCCCCAGAGCAGCGGTACAGTCCGAGCCCAAAAAGTAGCACCAGTACATACGAAAACGAAAGCATATCATCATCAAAGGTATCATCGAAGAAAGTCGTCGATTCACCAAAAGGGTCCAAATCATGTGACGAACGACCGCAGGTGTACCATACGCTGTCTAAAGACTACAATAATGCTCCAACAAACACTGGAAACGAGACCATTCTCACCAAAGAAACTTTGACGACCGACTATGATGTTGCAAATTATTCACCAAGCGGTACACATGTGGTGAAACATGGCGGACAGTGTGTTTCATATGAACAACCAATTAGCCAGTCGAGTTCCAAAAAATCAAAAGAATCACAAAGCATTAAGTCAGATAACAATCCAGCCTTGAGTAGAGAAACCTTATCTGGTGAGGAAGCAACAGCATCTAATGTTTATCATGTCTTACAAGGGAGCGAAGGTATAAATCCAGTGGCTTTTTTTGAAGAATCAACCATGTAAATATAGATAAAAGAGTGTCAGTAGAAGAAGAGTATGGCATTATCATACACGTGATGGCATTGCATGAAAAACCCAAAATTATGCATGTAGTAAGAAAATGGAATATTTTTAAATAAATTTCTCATAAATATACATGTGGATATCTTCAAATCAAAGTTAATGACATTACTTAGTATACCTATGTTGTATTATAAATTTATGAAGAAACGGTTGTAAAGGTGTTATCAAGAATAACTTGCATTATCTATTTGATTTAGTTTACCATGATTACATGTATTTGCTTTGAAAATGGAAATATGGGTAAATTCGTTGCATTTTTATTTCAATGTACATTGTCTTTTTCCATATTTTATTGTATCATATGATTTTATTTCTTTTGGTTTCGTGAAATTTTTGTGTATAGATTTTTTAACGAATGACTAAATTCTTCTCTTGCTAATTATAAAGAGAAATATATTTTGTAATAAATAATAAGGCGAGGATTGCATTTATTAATGCTATAATGGCATAATGTTATAGTTTGAATCATATTCTACGAGTATGAAATTCAATATGTACATTGTAAATAAAATTCTTACATTGCTTTCAAATTAATTTGTTGCTGTATATCGGAGAGACTACTTTTCAGTTGATCAACTGCGTAAAACGTACTCTGGCCACGATCATTAAATACATGTAATGTTAACCGGATTATTACTATGTCGAAACAGTTTTACATCAAAATTCCAATATATAAAATAAGAAATGACTGCGACATCGTATCATTGTACATGTAAGCTCAAATATATACGATGACACATCACAGATATGGCATCGCCGTGATCTATCTAGGCAAGTACTTTATTACACTAAAAAATGTATAGTTTTTGAGTGGCAGACTACATAACTAATCTTACATGTATTAGGTCATTCTATAATTTATTCTTACCTTGTTAATGGTTATTTGTACATGTTCTGAAATTAAATGCCTTTGTGACTAAGCAGATTTCAGATGTTTAAAGTTGCTTCAACTTACTATGATGAAACATAAACAACAAATGTCTAGGCGTTTTATGCATGATAGAAAATGATGGATTTATCATAATAAAATTTTACATTAAATTTGCTTAAAGTACATGTGGATAAATATAGTCTAAATATACCGCGGCAATGATTAGAAACACGTGTACAGATTCATTCATAAGATTATTTTCCGCTGGTCAGTAGATAGAGAATTCTTAAGAGATGAACTAGGGGTTATTTTTACATCATTAGGGGAATTGTATTGCTGATATATGATAAGAAACACGGAACCGAGTTAGTGGCTAAGTGTTAAATATAAAATACGATATAAACTGACCACGGCGCGTCGGAGTAAGTGAACGCGGTGTGAGATGAACATATAAGGGTACGGAGGTTGAGGTGACGTAGGTTAGGGTATATGGACGGCGGAGATAGGACTTTTGGGTTAGTGGTAAACCGAAGTCTTGTCTGCGTTGTTCTATATTCAGAGCTTGGGTAAAGAATTTACACCCCAGAGCGGGTAGGACGCCACTCCCGATAGCGGTGCGCAGTCCAGATTCCTTCGGTAAAACAGCGATGTCAAGATCCCGTACATTATGACAAGTTTACCCCCGTAACACCAAACAATTGTCATAATAGATTTATCTACCAGTGTAAAAAAACATCCTAAGAAAAAATTAAAATCACACGTAATGATTGTGAAGCACTATATTTCTTTAACTTAAGGTGGAATAACACACCTGGAAAAAGTCACTCAAATTAACAGTAAATTACTTGATTATGAAAGATATAAAAATAAATAAACCGAACATATGTCAAATAAGCGAAAATTTTGCAGTTTTGGGATAACAAATGAATGTCTATCTAAAAAATTAAATTCAGTAAGTAACAGCAAAAGGCCCTGCAGGATTCGAACTCGGGATGTACGGATCACAAGCCCGAAACTTTATCCACTCGGCTGTGAAGTAAGTTACACGTTGCTGTCGATAAAATCCTTTTAAAAAAACGAAATGCCATTTCGATCAGAGGTCAGCCATTTTGTGACGATGTGTTATTCCATCTTAAAACAATTGTCCCCAAATTACCATGTACTTAGAGGTGAATCGGGCGATTACAAAAAAATAGAAAATTAGATCGAATACTTAAACGAAAGGTACAGATAGTCTTGAACCAAATGGCACACATAAGGACCACACAATATTGAAATTAACCTTTAACTTTCATATGGGAGACCGTGCTAAACAAGGGAAATATTCATTATGTGTTTCGTTTTATATTAAACACATAAACTGACATTATAAATCGGCAGTCATATTGGTAAAAAAAAAGAATTTAATTCATTGATCTTTTGTGGTACACTTTAACAGTGACACGTACATATAACCGATTGGACACGTGGGCTTTCTCTTGGCACCTCCGGCTTCCTCCCACATCAATGACCCCCTCGCGTTAACACCCGTGCCAACGAGAGATATTAATATAAGTTGTTGAACTTGTAAAATAAATGAAGTTCAGTTTCAGTACATATAACCAGACTATAACCAAATCAAATTGTATGATCATTATAATGTTGGGTTTTTCTAAAACCCTATGGCGTTTATTAAAACTTGTAACCTGGCGGATATCGCACCGTAAATCGTTTGAGGAAGAAATTCATAAACTACACACCCCTTTATGCATGCCAGTAAATGATACCATGTAGTATATATCTATATATATGAAAACAATTGACGCACTAAAAGCTTGAATTGGAATAAACGCCTCTTTCAATATGAACAAAACCAATCCTGCGATGTAGTGTTGTACCAACATGTGGGATGGTCATGCAATTAAAACGAGCATGTTTAAAATCGCATCTGTTACATAAATAATAATCCTAACAAATTTCCCGACTTTCAGGCACCGACCTAACATATCACGATATACCATACTTGATCACCTGGTAACAATTAAAATGCAAATGAGATGCTAATTAAAGCGAGATAGACTTACCTTTCCGATACGTTTGTACATGTACATATTTTAATTAGGTTTTAAATACATGTCCCTGTATATTTGTCAGTAAACATAGTTTTTGTGTTTATTTGTAAAGAAATTAATTTCTCGATTGACGTTTACATAAACTAGTCGTCTAAATATACAGGTTTTATGCGACTTTTCTTTACTTGTTGTATCACTTTTATTATTTTCTTAATATAGAACTCACAAGTTCCTGTGGACATGACTATTATTCCTCTCCTAACAAGGTTAGCTTTTTAAAAAGCTAAGAAAGTCAGCCAGCGGAATTTTAATTCTTAGGTCAAAAGAGAATACACAATCTATTAAAATACAAGATAAATATTTCCAAAACAATAATAATACGCGGGTACACATTTAGTTTGCACCCTTATTTTTATGGCTGTACATGTAGGCGAGGAGATAAGCGTGTAGCGGTGTACATGCAATGTATGACTGCATACCTACTTAATACTTAAAGTTGTAATTTGCAAACATAGCTCTCTGAATTTCATGGTCTCGTCGCAAACCACTATGAATATATTTACTTTCCAATCTCACTAAAAGAGTCGGGAAGATATACGCGGACTCCGGACTGTGGCTGCAGACGATTCCCATTGACAGTCTTCCGATGCGCAGTTTGACCTAGAAACTGACCAGTTTCATAACTTCTTCGAATTTCTCTACCACGAACTGTCTAATTCCTTCCCAGAATTCCAATTTACGCAAGCGCAATTGAAGTTTCATCCTAACTTAATTAGTCAGCCCGCGGGCTGACTAATAAGATCACCTTGGCAATTTTTGACGCTCATATTCATATAAATACATACATTCTTAAAATAAATGATGAAAAATAGGGTACACATCCAAACGATGTATAACTCGTACAAAGACTCGATCTCTACTACAAACAAAGTCAATCGATTTTATTTAGAGTTACAAGCGAGATACATATTTAGATTTAACAATATTGATCTTTTCTGACCAAAGTTGAATACGTCCTGAAAAAATGATATAAATCATACATTTACATGTATCTTGAATTTTTTTGAAAACTGATCTTCATCACTTTCTACATCTACATCACCTTAAATTTCATTACATCACTATCAAACAGAACACAATCAATGAACTATAAGCTCCCGTTTTGATTTGGTTGACCAATAAGACACCTCAACGATGCAAAAATAAATACGAAATCGTGAAATAATGTGAGCCAACTATTCAGGGGGCAGGGTCTAATCGGACAAAAGAGGACCATGAGCGATGGTGATAGAATCAGCTTTATAAAAGAATTATTTAAACAGGATGCATGTTTCCGACCTTCAACAGCTGTTCAAGCAAGGAATTCTATTGTATCGCTAAAAGCAACTTTTATAAGCATGCTTGCAATTATTATACATGTAAATTTATTAACGTCTTCTGGTGCTTAAAGTACATCCGATTTATCAAGATTTGACAGATACTGCTTCTAGAACTGAATCTGCTCCTTCATTATTAGAAATTGATATTTTTGTTTTATTTCTCAGCTGAGCTGAACATTAATCGATATTGACATTCATCAGCCACACGGACAACTTACATGTACGTGTACATGTATTAGCAGCATTTTTTAATAGAAATAAACTTGATTTATTAAACGATTCAGTCTAGCTTATTTTACTTTAATCTATGCAGCTAATAAGACTATAAATCAACGAAAAACATTGCAGTGTTGTGTTTATTATATAACAGCAAACAATACTAGTAAGCTGATAAAAAATATGCAATGGGAAAACCTAAGTTATAGGTATGGAAAAAGTTAGAAAATCAATAACTAAAAAATACTAGATTATATTAAAATGTTTGCCTAAAAAATCAATATTGTCCTTACAAGTACATGTATTTAAAGATGGACAACTCGCATAAATAACGCATAATTACGTTCAAATCAATTAAGAAATTTATTTTCTGGTAATATGAAATGGATTTATAAACAGGTTGGGAACTATCTTTTTATAAGTTGAATAATATGATTGGGACAGATGTTCCAAGTAAAATCGATTATAATTTTTATTTAACCAAATTAAGCACACCGTTTCATTTCAATGATCAACAAATGAGACTGGGTTGTCAATGATTACCCATGGTCAATCAAATGTTAAACATACATGCACGGTATCATACAAGTAATTATCAAATTTCATGTGTTTAAATAAAAATTAACAATTCACTAATAAATTAGATTTTTTTTAATGAATGATACAGTAACTGTTTAAAGTTTTAACACTCATGAGCAACATGTTATGTTATTATACTTTCATGTTAAATACTGAAATCTGATTGGTTTAGACGCAGTTGATAATGCGTTCTATTACCCCAGCGTTAGCATCACACTTGGCAACGGGTAACACAACGAATTGTTACATGCGCGTAAATCATGCGCGTACAGCTCGTCGTAGGATTCACGTTATTTCTATATCAAAACAGTAAAATTTCCTCTAAAATTAAGACATTTAGTATAATAAAATAAATAGTGCCTGTTTTGGAGGGTAACAGTTGAAATTGACACCCCGAGAAAACCAATTGTCAACCGACGCTTCAAATGTTACCCTCCCAAACAGACACTATTTATATCCTATTGCATGACTGTATTGTAACAAAACAAATATCAAACAACCATAAAACCAGATATCTTGTGATCATCAGCTTTATTAAATAATATGAGACAATGCTTCCGTTTCCTACTTCTCCTCTCTCACAAAATTGTACAATAAGCTGAAAAAAGAAACAAAATTTGTTAACTTAGGAAGATCAACAAGTTAAGTAAGAAATGATAATTTGAGTATAATGAGGTAATAACTTCGGTCAGGGCGTGGTCAAATCCATAGATAGATTTAATCTGACTCGCTCCGACCTAAATTATCACCTCATAACATTCAAAGAACGATTCCTTATTATTTATATTTTTATAATTCTCAGCAATTACAGTGCAATCATTAGAATATTGACCTATATATGTGATTTCCGTTTCTCTTAATTATGCAAACCCCGCTTGCAACTCATCAATACGTTTTTTTCCCCCTTGAAAAATCAAAATTCCTAACTTTGTATATAGTAAAATTACCAAATATATCCCTCGGAAACCCCCCTCCCCTGTCCGGCAATCTTAAATATCCTCAGCCCCCCCCCCCCCACTTTCGGAAACTTTTCTGGATCCTCCCATGGGATTTTTTTAGCTACATGTATACATGCCATGTTACTCGGTCGCGATGAAATTATCAAATTTTACGCATTTTTTTCAAGCCAGGAGAATACTAACATCAAATAAATTGGTAAATGCATTATCTACAAACAGAAATAAATGCATAAAATCCAAAGACCACGAAAGGAATACTACACGTCGGCCAAGAGTTTTAGGTGTGCAATCAGGTGTAACGAAATCGAAGGGTTTATTATACCAGAGGCATGTTCAACAACGCGAGCGCTCGCCAAAATTCCTTATAACCGCAATGCAAATTTTGACGAGCGCTCGCTCTGTTGAACAGGCCTCGGGTACCTTTGTGACGGTGCCTATTTACGAGCGATGTTCAGCTTTAAAAAACCCTAAATTGTTTGCTAGCAAAGGTGTTAGTCATCTTGTTTATACTTATTGCATATATATTAGCTACAAATAAGCGTTTTCATTTGTAAAATAACTAAAAGAAAATAGCATGCGTGTATCCAAAAACAATTTCCAAGAGTGGATGGGGGTGGGGTAGGGGTCCGAAGGAGTAGGGCTTAGGGGTCCTCGGCATGTTTTGGTATTTAAAAATTAGATTTTCCCCTATGGATCCGCGCATGTTATTTATTAGCTAATTAAATCGCTTATTTGTAGCTAATATTAATTTTTTTTATAACTAATATATATGCATATGCAGATCATCTGCACACATTGTTATAAAGAATACGTCATAAAGAAAAACTTACAACTTTGATACTCCGACCATATTTGGTCCAGTTCTGTTCTTACTGCTGAGTCCTGACCATAACCCGATCTGATTCTGACACTTGTCCCCCTATTTGGAGAGGTGTATTGCTTGTTAAATAGGTCAGGATTAAAATTTCTTGTTTGCACCCTCACTTGTTTCAAATAACCTCTTTTCTCTAACTCTTGAAACAAAAACAGCCTCCTATTTCCCCGTACAACGAACCATTCACCCTCGTATTTCATGACTTCCATTAGAGGCAAACTTTCCACGGCAATGTTCTTCATCAGAATTTGACGAAATGTATCTGGGATAGAGCATCCATCGCGGAAATTGGATTGGATGCTGTCGTGGGTGAATCGGATTTCGGACGGATACATGTACACCACAGATTCACCGTTCCCCATGTTTATGTTTGTGAACAGCTGGCGCGCGCGCGTTTGAATTAATTATTTCCTTTTTAATTCGGAGAAAATATTTTACTTTCATTTTGTCATTTTTTGAAAACGAAGATAAATTTTTATAATGCTGACTTATTTTCCCAGCTTGACTGACTATGCCAGTTTACAATATATATATATATATATATATATATATATATATATATATATATATATATATATATATATATATATATATATATATATATATATATCTATATCCCTATTACGTGCATAATTATATTTAGATAGACCTTAATTACAGATTCTGAAAAAGAATTTAAATGCGACAGCGTAATTCAGTTTTAAAAAAAACCAGTCTAACAATTTTTACTTAAAATGTGGTCTAAGCATTCACACACATATCACTTTTCATTTAGCAACATATATGAACCTGAATATATGGAACAGGAGTGCTTGCTTCGATATCAACTGAAAACAAAATGTAATCTTAAAATCTGTTACGATAGTTTTGAATCTGATGGTGCACATCCATGATACATATACATGTACCATGCGAAGTATCAAAATGTAAAAATAAAAACATGATCGATTGTAAAATCGCCATGTTTAACTACTATTCCTTTCTCATTTTCTACTACCCTTAATTTAAAATAGTCATACATTATACAATTATAATAGCAATTGCTGAATTTCTCCAATATTTATTTGATGCATTTTATATTACATGTATTTTTCATGTAAGCATGTACTCCAGAAACACGTCTTCGATCACATTATTGCACAACGAGCTGAAAATAAAAAAAAATGAAGGTCTTGAACGCAAATATCAAAACAATCAATTTATTATAGGCATGAAAAGGTAAGATTAACCACGTGTAAAATCTTCCTCTGGAGCAAAGTATCTCCTCTGTCTAATCAACATTTCCCAAGCTCATAAAAACCGATTGAGTTTTTTTGTTTGTTTTTGTTTTTTTGTTAATCGTACGTGTTAATGTGCATTTTGAATAATACATATTTCTAAACATGTAAACTTCTTTAAAGATATATAGGTTTTTAATAAATGCAGGTACCTTCATTTATTCTAAATGAGGAGGGTTCTTAATGAATGAGTCACTTTTTGGTATTCTACGGAATCAGTATAATTGAAACACTCGATAACGGTACCGTATTAAGTACTAGTATAACAAATATTTCAAAGCCTGCTCTTCAATGAAACAACATGGTAATACATTTTTGGTATTTGTGAATTAAATAGGATGTCTATTTTTTTTGTAAAAATATATGCACGTATCCCAAATTGGCGTCTATAGGCCAGTCTTTATGGTTACTGTAGATTCCTAATTAAACGCGAGCTAAGAATAACTATCCGCGTAAATTGCGAGGAGCACATCTCGCGAATTTTAAAATCTTGCTTTTATTTTTTGGACATATGTTCAAAAGTTGAAACTACGATACAAATTCGGCAATCGCGATTTTATGTTCCTGCGATTTAATTGAAAACGGTCGAATCGCGAAATTAAGTACTCGCGTTAATTAAGAAATCTAATTCCGGTCTGAACAAATAGGATAAACGACCAGGTCCATCCGAATTTGTTTTAGACCGGGAGATACAGATCTGCAGCTATGAGTAACAGTGAGTTCCGAATTAAGGTTGGGCGAAGTTCTTTTTTGCCATAAATTATTGTGTCTGTGATAATGAATAATGAATGCATCAAATATTGACATTAATTTAAAATCTTAAATATAAGTTTTTATCTCGCATTTAGCAAAAAATTTTTAAGAAATATCAATTTTGTGTTTTCCTTTTTTTCCATGTATTTCTTTTTGCATATCAAAAATTCTTTACGGCTTTTTTGTATATACATGTTTGCTTTTTATTTTAATGTATATTGACTATTCACTGATTTTGTAAATTTTAGGATGTGCGATTGAGTCGAATTCATCAATAAAATTCCACATTTATTTCATAGCACAACGTTCATCTACTACATGTATATATTCGTATAGTAATAAAATCAATAAAACTTACAGGTCTCTCGCTGGTATTCAGACCATATCTCATCTAGTTCTTGCTTCACTGCATGATGGCCATATCCACGGATTAAAACAGTTTTTCCTTTATTCGAAGATGTGTGTTGTGTTTGAAAGAGAAACTGATCAAAATTTCGTGTTTGCACTTTGACCTGTGACACCAGACCTCTTTTTTCTAACTCTTGAAACAGAAACAGCCTTCTATTCCCCCGTACAACAAACCACTCTCCTTCATATTTCATAACTTCAATCAATGGCATATCCTCTACAGTTATTTTTTTCCACAGAATTTGACGAAATGTCTCAGGGATAGAGTGTCCATCGCGGAAATTGGATTGAATGCTGTCATGGGTGAATCGGATTCCGGACGGATACATGTACACCACAGACTCTCCGTTACCCATTTTGCCACCTCGCACTGGTTGTGTTTCAGTTTGTCAGAAAAAGAGTAGTTACAGTATCGTTTAAGACAGTTTGTCGTTTTCTGAAAACAGAGTAAGATTAGATCACGACGCATTATCTCTCGCTTGAGTGGATAAATTCCAGGTTACGGAATACATTAGACGTGCTGATATGTGGTATGGATTGAACTCCGAAAGTTTCTGATTGAAGGTGTTTGCGAGAAGTTACCAAAGAACACCCAAAAGCTCCCAACAACTATTTAAAAGATATAATAAAAACATACAGAAGGAAAACGAACCGTTTTATTACCAAAGATTTTTTATACATATGTTTTCATATCCATCTAGTTGAAATGTTGATTATCTTTCTGGTTTATAAATGTGTAAAACCTGTTTAGACCGACTTCTATTAATACCCACCCAATTCAAATATCACAAATCCTGAGATATTGGCAATACATAACTTAAGATTGACTTATGTTAGAAATATTGTTACATAAATTGATACGGTAACCAATATTAACAATTAATTTATCAATCAACTAATTAAAAATTAGAAATCAGTCGTGTTCGTATGTGTTATTGACAGTAAAATCGCAATATACAGTGTAATGCGATGCAATGATCAGCGTGAAACTTGTAACATTCCCCTAGCTAGTCAATTCAAATACCGCAATTTTATCAATATATACCTGTATAATAATTTTTGAAATAGTAACATTTGGCATAAGAGAGAATGAAGTGGTCATCACATGTATTCTTTTTATATAAAAGTTTAGTCATTTGTTTGTTGCGTTTTGGCTTTTTTCTTCATCTTTTTGTTTTGGGGATATGGGGGTTGGGGATTTGGGGTTGTGTTTTTTTAATTAAATTATGAAATATATAGTCACGTTTGCAGAAATAGAATTGAAACATATGAATGTTTATTATTTTACGATAACATGTATAGTAGTACTTAGTTAGTGAACCACGGGTATGCTAAATGTCTGTAAAAGTGTAAATCACTTCCCATTTTGTTTTAAATACCAAGCAACGTAGAAGTTCTGTATTATCGCTGGCGCCCTAAATGTATAAATTATGTAGGCCCATAAGCTGTAAGCTAGTTTGCCAACTAACTGATATTTAAAAATGTACATTGATTGCGCAATTAAAACTATTTAGTATAATATCGGATTTTTTCATCGTGCAGCAACGAATGCAAAATGATAAAAGATTATAAATGAAGGATGTTAACTTATCAAAAGTATAATTGGAGTTATTAAGATAGATTGATCATTTTATGATAAATCCCCACCCACCCCCCCCCCCCCCAAAAAAAAAAATAAATTCTAAGTTACTAACTTACTATAGGTTATTGTATAACTGCATATAATGTTTTAATCATACCTTGCAAAACATCGGATAATCATATAGTTAAATAATGATTTTTTTTTTCATTTTCTTCAAAAGTTTACATAGGGTATATCATAATTAAATGGATAACATGGGGAATTAAAAATTCATAACATAATTGATGTCTTAAAAACACATAATTTAAACATAATTATGTAAATGATGCTACATGTATGCATACACTTTAAATATAATTCTGAACTTTTCCAATAATATCATAACAATTTGAAAGGAGTAAGTTCAACATTTTTAACATAAAAAAACACTTTCGACTCATACAGTATATATCGAGCATATCTAATCTAATTCTTCGCTAACAAAGAAATTTTGGCTATAACCTCGGATTCTCACACTTTTCCCCTTATTCGTAGAGGTGTATTGTGATTAAAATATAATATGGTCAAACGTTTTAAATTGCAATGACTTTCTGCAAGTCGACTCTTTTTTCGAACTTTTGAACCATAAACAGCTGCAGGATGACTGAATGTCATAGCCATGTCATTTTAAAAGTCACCTTAACTGACTTTTCAGTTAAAGGGGCATGGTCACGATTTTGGTCAAAAATTATTTTCCCGATTTTTATGTTTACAATGCTTCAGTATGGCATTTTTAATAGGCAACCAAAATTTGAGCGTCATTCGTTGAGTTATAAGCGAGTTACAGAGCTTACAATTCTTTGCTATGTAAACAAAGCTTTTGTTTACATTTTGAACGTTGAAGAGAAAACTCCAGTTTTAGACCGAACAGGAATGTGGTAAACGTTAGGATCTGTTTATTTATGCTTAAAATGAAGAAGATGATGGAAAAATCAGCTTGAAAAAGAACTTCTACCGGTATTGAAATAATGTAAACAAAAACAGGGCACGAGCCTTGTTTACATGACAAAGAATTGTGAGCCCTGTATCTTGCTTATAACTTCACTACTGACTCTCCAATTTTATTTGGTCATTGGAAATGCATTCCTAAAGCATTGTAAATAATAAAAACAGAAAAATAGAATTTGACCAAAATCGTGACCATGCCCCTTTAACAGTCAGTGGATTGTATATCAGAGCTATACACTGTGAGTCTTCTATTTCTCCGTACAACGAACCATTCACTTTCACACTCCGTCAACTCCATTAGAGGTAAATCCTCGATTACAAGATTATGCAACGATATTCAACGAAGTCTCTGGGATAGAACCTCAATCGCAAAAATTGAATGCAGTCGTGGGTAAATCGAATTTCAGACGGACGCATATCCACGTCGGATTCTCCGTTACCCGTTTTTTTTACAACCACGCGCGCGTTGCTTTTGTGGTTCCAAAAAACACTATAGGTGCGTTCAGAGTTGAACCGTTGGTGAAATTGAGATCTACCTTTAGCAGCATTGCGTTGCCATCAGTAGACTATGGTAGTCATTGTTCAACAAGTGCTGCCACTTGTAGCACTTTTTAAAGGCAGAACCATAAAGGATATTTTGTCAAATGCAAACAAATCGTAGTCTTTGGTTACACTCGCTTACCAGTTGTAACAATCTGAACTTATAACGTAATGCAACGCATACCAAAATAATTATCCTCTATGACGTTTGACTGTTTCCCTCTAGAACTGTAAACAAAAAAGCTTACTTTAGTGATTTATTTTACTAAAAAAAGTCATTACAATACAAAACTTTGTTGACAGTTTTGTATTCCCAATTATATTAAGAAGCCATTTGATACTGCAGGTACATGTACACATGTACTAGTATCACGAATTCTTTAATATACTTGACTGTATGGTCATTTACCTTGCATTTTCATTCAGTCATTCAGTATGGAGGCTGGAATATATGAACTAGGCCTACCCAAGCTACAATAGCCAGCACATACAAAGTTACACAGTACATGGTATCGATGGTTGATTTATCTGAAGAAAAAAAATCAACAAAATATAAAACATACTTCTTTAATATATGTCATGAACTTGCATGTATTAGCAACATTTCTAAAATTCGGGCATTTTAATTAATTTTTTTTATTAATGATCGTCTTACATGTATATTTCATCATTGTAAAACATAACATATATTTTTGAAGTGGTTCATAACTACACGTACATGTGCCCATTGAAGTCTTTTCTTAAATCTGCAGAAAACTACTTGTTTGTGATAAATAACATGATACAAAAGAAGGAAAAAAAATTAAATAGGCAAAAGATTCAATTTTGGATAAAAATTCAATAAAACCTAGACGGATTCGAACTGTGGGATTTACAAGCATGGCACTTTAACAATGATGATGATATTCAACAAAAAGCCATTCATTTGATACATTTTAACAAAACATTAAAATTGCTATATTGTGACATAGTATCTTAAAAAGTATAAGTCTTCATGTAGTATTGTACCTTAAAAGATTTTATTCACAGCTATATACGTTTGAAAGTATAAACACTAG
This sequence comes from Magallana ariakensis, assembly GCA_020458035.1. Taxonomy (NCBI): domain Eukaryota; kingdom Metazoa; phylum Mollusca; class Bivalvia; order Ostreida; family Ostreidae; genus Magallana; species Magallana ariakensis. The sequence goes on from CM035813.1 coordinate 29,209,195, forward strand.
TCTAGATTATTTTTTTTTATTTTCAAAATTATGTATCTGTACGAATTGGATATTCATTCGTACAAATAAAATATTTGTTTAGACGAATAAGTTAATTAATATAATAGAGAGAGGGAGGGGGACTGGGTCATAATTAGCTATTGACAACAAATTTGTCCACGCAGATACCTAATTGGTTTCAAAAAACAAAAAAGTAATTCGTCCGAACAAATAACAAAGTCGTCCGAACAAATTTAATATCTAATTCGTCCGAACAAATATCTATTTTAATTTTTTTATCTTTGTTTTATTTGGCCCTTCCAAGCCGCCGTATATTGCATGTATCTTTTCGTGAATAATCATGTAGTAAAAAATAAAAACTTACAGTTTTCACACTGGTATTCAGACCATATCTCATCTAGTTCTTGCTTCATTACATGATGACGAAAATCTCGGATCAAAGTAGTTTTTCCTTTATTCGAAGATGTGTACTGTGTTCGAAAAAGATATTGATCAAAATTTATTTTTTGAACTTTAACCTTCGACAATTCACCTCTTTTTTCTAACTCTTTAAACAGAAACAGCCTCCTATTTCCTCGTACAGCAAACCAATTCCCTTCATAGTTCATAACTTCAATCCATGGCAAATCCTCAGCAGTTATTTTTTTCCACAGAATTTGACGAAATGTCTCAGGGATAGAATGTCCATCGCTGAAATAAGATTCAATGCTGTCGTGAGTAAATCGGATTTTAGACGGATACATGTACACCACAGACCCGCCAATCCCCATTTTGCCACCTCACACGGGTTGTTTTTTGAGTGAAAAGGGTAGCTATCGTATAAGAAAGTCTGCCGTTTAAAAAAAAACAGAGTAAGACTAGATCACGCCGCACTATATCCGACGCTAGAGTTGTTAAAATTCCACTTTAAAGAATATATCTATGCATTGATCAATACGCATTGATCCTAAAATGTATTGACAAATTTAAAGGTATTTGCAAGAGGTCATTAAAAAAATGCCGTAAAAGTTCATAGAGTATTTATTAGAAAAATAGACAAAAAAATCGACAAAAATAAAAATATCTATAGTCGATGGTCGTGGCGATTTTTAGACTGTATTGACCCCCTTTAAAAGAAGAGCTCCGTATAAAGATAAAAAAATAATACCCAAATTTAAATGGTAAAATATATGGATTTTTTTCATCATGATATTATAGTCTATAGCATAACAATTCATATCTTAAAATTTTAGGTAGATCTGATGGTTAATCTGTTGACCATCCACTCAGCCTCGTTAGCTAATTGATCTCTTAATAAAAATACACATTGACTGCTCTATGGAAACTAAACATTTTTTTTTTTGTTTTTTTTTTATAAAATCAACAATTTTGGGGAAAAAATATATCATTATTAGTAGGTAAGTAGGTAAGTAATTTATTTATTTGTAGTGACATACATTTTCAAGTGTATACATTTTAAAGCGCAATATCAACAGCAATAAGCATATATTCAAGCAACTCAAGTTGCTCGCTAGATAGCGCCACCGCATCACCGAGTTTTCGCAATGAGATCTGCCAAGGGCTTATGGGGAGCGAAGTGGACCGCAAACCTTTGGCTAGCGAAGATGGGTTTGTCGGGCCTATATGCCACTTTAAACCCATTATAAATGAATAAAAAAAAGAAAATAACACAGCATCAATAGGTAAACAGAGATATAATTGAAAATAAACATGTATAAGTATAAAGCTTTCGTAAGAACCCTTGAGTTTGTACCCCTTGTTAGCTCACCTGAGCTGAAAGCTCAAGTGAGCTATTCTGATCACATTTTGTCTGTCTTCCGTCTGTCCGTCTGTCCGTCCTTCTGTAAACTGTTCACATTTTCAACATCTTCTCAAGAACCACTGGGCCAATTTCAATCAAACTTGGCACAAAGCATCCTTAGCCTAAGAGGATTCAAAGTTCTGAAAATTAAGGACCAAGCCCTATTACAAGAGGAGATAATTAGGAATTAATGAAAATTTTCGAGAAATTTTCAAAAATCTTCTTCTCAAGATCCATTTGGCCAGGAAAGCTGAAACTTGTGTGGAAGCATTCTCAGGTAAAGTAGATTCAAAGTTGTGAAAATCATGACCCCGGGGGTAGGATGGGGCCACAATGGGGGGATCGACTTTTTACATAGGGATATATAGAGTAAATCTTTAAAAATCTTCTCCTCAAGAACCATTAGGCAAGGAAAACTGAAACTTGTGTAAAAGCATCTCCAGGTAGTGTAAATTCAAAGTTTTAAAAATCATTACCCCCGGGGGTAGGGTTGGGCTACAAAGGGGGGGGGGGCGAATTTATACATAGGAATATACAGTGTAAATTTTAAAAATCTTCTTCTCAAGAACCGTTAGGCCAGGAAAGCCGAAACTTATGTGGAAGCATCCTCAGGTAGTTTAGATTCAGAGTTGTGAAAATCATGACTTCCAAGGGTAGGGCAGAGTCACAATGAGCGGTCGAATTTTTACATAGGAATTTATATACAGTATTAAATCTTTAAAAATCATCTTCTAAGAAACCATTTGGCCAGGAAAGCTAAAATTTGTGTGGAAGCATCCCGAGGCAGTGAAGATTCAAAGTTGTAAAAATCATGACCCCCGGGGGTAGGGTGGGGCCACAATGGGTGGGTCGAATTTTTACATAGGAATATATAGAGTAAATCTTCTCAGAAACTAATCAGCCAGGAAAGCTGAAACTTGTGTGGAAGCATTCTCAGGTAGTGTATATTTAAAGTTGTGAAAATCATTACCCCAAGGGTAGAGTGGGGCCACAATTGGGGATCGAATTTCTACATAGGAATATATAGAGTAAATCTTTAAAAATCGTCTTCTCAGAAACTAATAAGCCAGAAAAGCTGAAACTTGTTTGGAAGCATCCTCAGGCAGTGTAGATTCAAAGTTGTAAAAATCAGGATTCCTGGGGGTAGAGTGGGGCCCCAATGGGGGTGGAATTTTTAAATAGGAATATTAAGAGTAAATCTTCAAAAGTCTATTTCTCAGAAACTAATCCGCCAGGTGATTATTATACCCCCCCCCCAATGAAGTTTGGTGGTATATAGGAATCAACTTGTATGTCCGTCCGTCCGTCCGTCCGTCCGTCCGTCCGTCTGTGCAAAATTCGTGTCTGGTCCATATCTTTCTTATGGAGAAACATTGGAAGTTCCTACTTCATACAAAGATTGCTTATGACCTGAGGGTGTGTCTAACCTTGACCAAGGTCATTTGGGCAAGGTCAAGGTAACTAGCAGGAAAAGTACAAAATTCGTGTCCGGTCCATATATTTCTTATGGAGAAACATTGGGAGTTCTTACTTCACACAAATATTGCATTTGACCTGAAAGTGTGTCATGACCTTGATCCAAGGTCATTTGGACAAGGTCAAGGTCACTGGCAGGAAAAGAACAAAATTCGTATCCAGTCCATATCTTTCTAATGGAGAAACATTGGAAATTCTTACTTCACACAAAGATTGCTTATGACCTAAAGGTGTGTCATGACCTTGAACCAAGGTCATTTGGGCAAGGTCAATGGCACTGGCAGGAAAAGAACAAAATTCGTGTCTGGTCCATATCTTTCTTATGGAGAAACATTGGAAGTTCTTTCTTCACACGAAGATTGCTTGTGACCTGAGGGTGTGTCATGACCTTGACCCAAGGTCATTCGTGCAAGGTCAAGGTCAGTGACAGGAAACATACAAAATTCGTGTCCGGTCCATATCTTTCTAATGGAGAAACATTGGAAGTTCTTACTTCACACAAAGATTGCTTATGACCTGAGGGTTTGTCATGACCTTGACCCAAGGTCATTCGTGCAAGGTCAAGGTCATTCTTTGAAAAATGCTTTTTTCCTGTCTTGTTTTAATGGAAATGATTAGAAGGTAAAATCTGACACAAAGCTTGCATTATCATCCCCACCTGCCCATCTGGAAATTGCCCGCCCTGATGATTTTTATCTTTTTTGGTGGAAAAAAATTACGGAAAAAAATCGGACTCGTGATACCAAAAATTCAAAACATTTAATGGCTGCTTGACATGTGGATTATGGTTTGATTTCAGTCATGTTTTTTATCATAAGGATGCAAATGTATTCATGCATTAACAGTTAAGTTGAAATAAAATGGAATTTAAATAATAGAAATTGGTTTGTGTACTCACATTAGCATTAACAATTTTAAAACATTGAGCAGTTGTTATTGATAGGACATGAACGGTTAATGAGATAGCATCCATCATTTTCTATAATAGAAAAATACTTGAGTTATGATTTTTTTTCTTAGCGGGGGGTTTCAATCGTGAGCTTGCTCACATACCTCTAGTTTAACATTGTTTAGACTTTGGCCTCTAGATGATTCATGGACGATTCGGTCTCACAAGGGGTTCAGAGTTTGATGTAGGTTTATATCCCATATATAAACAATTGTTTAGGATCTTTTTGAGAGCTGCAATGCTCAACATGTGATATAACTATAAAATCACCCGTTAGAAAAGGGACTAATGATAAACATTAGAATATCCAGTGGAAAAAATAGATTTTTACTTATACTGGATCTACATGTATAATACTACATTGTCCAGATAGTTCGTATTATGCCTCTATTAAGCTGATCTTATCATACCTATTGTTCTTCATGTGAGCGATGTGGCCCATGGGCCTCTTGTTTTGATTTAGCAGTTTATATTAAACACTATATGTCTATTTTCTGAACAAAAAAGATTGTCTAAGTGTAAAAGAATGATATAAGTATTTGGCAGCCTGACGAGTATAACTTGAAATAAGTACAAATATTTACATTTTCAACTGTCTTTGTCTGTGATAACATTACGAATCAATTTTGAACCCTAAAACCCAATAACTTTATAAAACATGAGTGACACAAAATGGGCGTGTCTTATAGCATAACCGAGAGACGGTATTGGCTGCGCCGCGCAGTAATACATAGCATGTGCTAGACGAAAAAATAGTGATTTTAAATAATGCTGTTTTAAAGTGTACAAATTGGAAATAATGTAAATATAAGTAATAAGGAATCATTCTTTGAATATTATGAGGTGATAATTTCGGTCGGAGCGTGGTCAAATCTATCATAAAGCCCTTCAGGCTTTATTGGATTTGACCACGCCCCGACAGAAATTATAACCTCATAATACTAAAAAAATGATTCCTTATTCCTTAATTAGTGCATCTGTATCTGACTATTCCAGTAATTGATTAAATCCAGTATTTTCGAGATTCTTCTATAATCGTTAAATAAAGGACAATCTAAATGTAATAAAAAGCGAACTTCGTATTTTCTACATTATATTTAAAAACACAAAGTAAACATTTTCTCCACAACGGGTTCACCATGGTACATGTACATGTATCTACCCGTCTCTATTCTTAATGGTAAAATCCCACATCTAAACTGAGCCAAAATTGATCGCAAATGTTTAGGCATAATTATCTAGAACTGCATAATTTTCACTACCAAAAACTGTTATAAAAAGTGCGTAAGTACTTAGTTTTGGAATATTGATGACCTCACTGTTCCAGAGATTTGAATAGAAGAAGTGTATTTTTGATTGAACTATATTTGTTTCAACGATCATTCTAGAGTTAAAATAGTAATCTAAATCTAAATAGTGAAACATTTCTTTTAAATTACTGCACCAATTATTCCTACATCTGTTGTTATCAATTTTAAATACATTTCCTGTGATCCGTTCATTGTCAGAGTACAAAACTTTATTCCAAAATCCCATCAATAATTACATTAATCCAACGTCTATATTGATTATGTATCCATCCAGTGTCTCCGTAAACTGACAAAGTTTGCGCAAAACAATGAACTCCGAGAAAAAAAGAAGAGCTCTATTTTGAACATTATCTATTGATTGAAATTTTTTGAACCCCCGGACACTGGATGGATAGTCCAAACCTGGAATGACACAAGAGTAGAATAGTTTCTCGTATGAGTTAAACCTATTTCAAAGTCTTTATTATTATGTATTGAAGAAATAATTTTCCCAAGAGCACGTCTCCTTGCTTTAGCTAGCCTTTCTCCATTTTCCATAAAATTTCCTGAGTAAGTGAATATTATTCCCAGATGCTTATAATTATCAACTGTTTCTAGCTTATTTGACCCATTACTACATGGCTCTCTAAAGACGCATGATTATACAAAAATAAAAAGACTTTTAATTAGAAAGTGTATTTTAGACTTTTATTCCATTTTATATTCCAATATACAAGACAGGAAATTGGTTATCTTTCTTTGAAAGTCACGACATCGTGCAAGTAGCTGAAACGAATGCAGAAATGATAAAGATAATAAATGAAGGATATTAACTGATCACAAATCTAATCGATAATAAGATAGATTGATCATTTCAGTTAAATTAAAACACAATAAATGCTATGTCACTTACTAGGGTAACTGCAATTTTAATCATGTATGTACTTTTTGAAACATCAGATATTAAATATTTACTTAAATAATGATTTTTTTAACTTCAATATTCAAAAGTTTTATAGTGTATAATTAAATGGATAGCATAGGAATTAACAATACATTTGATATCTTTGAAAATACATGTACATGTACTAATACATAATTATGTAGCTAGTGCTTCAAGTATCCATAAACTGGTACCTACAATTCTTCACTTTCCCCAAAGACAATAAAAACCCAACAATATGAAAGGAGCAAATTCCCAACGATCTCAACATAATAGAAAACTTACGACTCATATACTCCGACCATATCTGATCCAATTCTTCGCTTACGGCGATATTCTGACCATAGCCTCGGATTCTCACACTTTCCCCCTTGTTCGTAAAGGTGTACTGTGATTGAAATATAACAGGGTCAAACGTTTTTAAGTGCACTTTGACTTTCTGCATAAAGCCTCTTTTTTCGAGCTCTTGAAACATAAACAGTCTTCTATTTCCCCGTACAATGAACCAATCACTTTCATACTCCATCAACTCCATTAACGGCAAATCCTCGATTACAAGATTTTGCAATAAAATTTCACGAAAAGTCTCAGGGATGGAACGTCCATCGCGAAAACTGGATTGAATGCTATCGTGGGTAAATCGAATTTCAGACGGACGCATATCAACGACGGATTCTCCGTTCCCCATTTTTACGACCACGTGCGCGTTGTTTTTGTGATTTCAGGTAACTATATAAAATGACTTTCGCTTTCGTTTTAGACGGTAATATGTTGTTGTTGGGTTTTGGGGTTTTTTTAAGGGGGGTGGGGTTGTTTTTCTTTTTGTTTTTTTATTTAAAACGAAGGAAATTAGATAACGCGGTCCTAACTGTGTCAATCATTTATGCAATTTCTCAAAGGGGACGGGTTCCGTGGGATAATAAATATATAGAAGTTTGCAGGGGGAGGGGGGAGGAGGCTTATTTGCGGTAATTTAACTATACAAATTTTATAAATTTTAATTTTTCAGGGTAGGAGAGGGGAGTCCTGACCCACTAAGATCCGCGCTACAATTATGTGTAATTATGTTAATTTTGCAGGAAAAAAAACAAATTGATTATAGTTAATAGATTTTTCAACAAGAATTTATCGGTAAAAATCAGGGAAGAGGGTCACCCCTCCCCTCTGTTGGGTGGTCTTATTCTAAATGATAAAATGCGTGTATGTGGAAAATTTTCTACTTTTTCGACCACTTTCAATCACAGTTTAAGACACCATTTCCAACAATTGTCAAGCGTCGCTTAATGTGTAGGCCTTTCTCCATAATTACATATCAAAGTAAAATTTAAAAATAAAATCATGCATAAAAAGTTGTTTAAACACTTTTAATCTGTCGATTACAAAGTTCAAATTGATTCCGGCTCAAGGTCCGGATTTAAGAACTTATTTTGCCAATGAATTACCAATGAATTCATTAATTATAAAGCGAAAAAAATCGATTTGAAAAATTAATTTTTAAAAATATCAGTAGCGTCTCTCTCTCTCTCTCTCTCTCTCTCTCTCTCTCTCTCTCTCTCTTAAAAAATATACACCGATAATAAGGGTCAAAGGGTTAAGTGTATGCAACTTGTCAGAGTTCTAAATGGTCTACGTTTGTATGCACGCATTTTAGCAATAATTGCCTATGCAGAGTTGTTATTAAGAAGTACTAACAAAGCATAGATAATGGTAATTTAGTTGTACCCCTATCAACAATTTGACAGAAAACACTTAATCCTAGTATGTAAAAAATCCCTTGGCGAGTACATTCTAAATATGCGTTTGAATTTTCTTTTATCACAAGGTGACCCGTCGTAATCTTTTGTTTGTCAGGGGTTTGTTTACAGTACAATCCTGGGCACTTTTTTGATATTGATTCAAACAATTTAAATGTTGGCATGCATGCATTATTCGTCATATGATTGAAAAATATGAGATACCGATGGCATTCAATGAATTAAACTGTAATCGATCGTTCCTATGCATGATAGTTAATCTTTAGAATAGAGGTATTGATTCGTGGAATCAAATGGTACTTATCAATAACGGAATCAAGGAAGTCGTTGCTGTTCAAAATTGTTGCAGGAATCAACGGATTCTAATGAAAATACGGATTCATTTTTATTCAAGATTGGAAAACAGCAAGTCAATTGAATGGCGAAGGACTTCAGGTAAGTCTTATTAAACAAAAAAGTAAAACTTAAAGTACTGCTACTTGTAATTAAAACCGCAAATGAAATAAGCTTTAAAACAGATGTAAAACTTTTTAACACGCACCTTATAATTATTTGAACATTATAGGATCTAATTTTTGATTTTCATTGCAATTAAATTGATTTATTAAGAGTCATGGCAAATGACCAAATATTCTCGACATACCCTAAGGAATGTCTAGTACATTTATATAGACTTAAATGTTACAAAATTGATTATTTACTTTGTAAACTAAACATTGTGATTTCAGTTGGATTGTTTACGTTTCACAAATAAATTAACTAGCTTGTGCACATTCCTTTTCTTAATAACTGTTATTACATCTGTACATTATATTCTCACTGTGTATGTTAATCTATCCTTAACGTGTGTTGTCTGGAAGCTGACCTGAAATAAACTTCCGGGTGATTTATTTTGCTTATGGTAAATTTATACCCGTTTTGTCTGCAATCGATAAATCAGGTTTTTATGATTACTATTCGTGAACATGCATGGCGTTCATTTCAATCACGTAAACAGAGACACGGCTGTAATAAACAGTGCTGTGTCAAATGTCATTGTCAACCAAGTCTTTTCTCCGTGAAATATAAAGTGTTAGTCAATGCAACTCAAAAATGAGAGAGAGAGAGAGAGAGAGCGAGAGAGAGAAGGGCGGGCGGGCGGGTGGGCGGCGGACAGACAGACGGACGGACAGACAGACAGAGACAGACAGACGGAGAGGGAGTGCTCCAGTGATTTATTGTTATATGTTACAAATGTATATATAAACCATTCAACATAATATATTTATAAAACCTTCTAAATAACTCAGCTTAAAGTTCAATTTCACACGACACAGTCGGGTAATAAAACAACCATAAAGTTATTACGTAGGTGTACTTTACAACCCCTGTCTTTTATAACAATTGAAGGGTAAAATATAAGACTTAGAGCTATTTTTAATGACAGCAAAACTAAATAAATCCAAAGATAGATACTTAATATATCACACTAAAAAATAGACATTCGACTTCGTCTAATTATTATCAAAACCGCTTTGGTTGGAATTTTCCGATAGCGTCACAATCAGTTATGACAGCAGCATCGAGTATAAACAAGACCCGCCCCTTTACCACAAACTTTCTTATTGGTCGATTCAGCTTACCGCTGATTGGCTGCTTGAGCATACTTAATTATGCACGGACATAACCAGACAATGAAACAAAACACAACTGTAAATGTATATTTAATCATGCACCGCTGTTTTATACATAAAACGTCAACGCCTCTTCTTTGGTGGTACAGATTCATCTGGAAAAAAAAAGATTAACTTAGGATTGTCAGAATTGGGTATTTTTCGCTAGTGTATGAAAGTCATGCTACAAAAATATACATCGTTATACTTCTTCCCGATCCAATCGGCAGTTATTGTACGGCACACATATTTTGTAAACAAAAGTTGTTTTAAATTACTTTGTTTAAAATAGAATTTTTTTAAGCATTTACTCACCCCAGAAGCATGATCCTCTAGGACTTGGAGGCCTTCCCAGTGCTGCTGATGGAAATCTAACAGAATTTGCCTCCAAAATAGGTCGAGCAGGGTTTCCTAACCTAGCAATGGGGCGTCCGCTGTCGAAATTTTGTATAATCATTGGAAAGGTTTTGGCCACTAATTCGATATTCTCCGGAACTTTGCCTTGAAAATATTTTTCTATTTTCGCGGTGTCAATGTTAACAAGGCCCGATCTTGGTACATAGTTTCCATTCGATGTTTTCAGTAGATATTTTTCGTTATCACTATTGATCAAATAGCCTCTTATCTTCTGACTAAAAGAATTTTTGACAGAATCGATTGCCTTCTGCTTCATCTCTAAATCCAAAGTTTTCTCTCTCAAATTTTTCTCTAGTCGTTTGAGATGATCATTCGCACCTTCCAGGATAGACTTCTCTTCCGGATGTTTACTTACATCCCCACATTGCTGGCTTGTCACGCATTTTTCAATATGGCACTGCCGCGCGGTATGGTCAAGTCGCAAGTGACAATTTCCACATTGTTTTCCATTGCCAATATTTCGAGCGGGGGCCCTACAATATTTTTCCTGCATGCTCAGCACATACTCCCTCGCACTCTCCACTTCTGTCTGAAATTCTTTCATGTCGTCATGTAACTCGTTTATTGATTGTTCGATTGGTGATCGATAAGTAAATAGATCAAGAACTTCATCCCCACATGTACCACTTCCCGGATTAGTAACTGTAGGTGTCTGTGACTGAAAATTCAACTCCTTGCGAGCTGGCGTTTCTCCGGATCGCGGAATACTAATAATAGGCGACTGGAAATGTCCCGGGGAAGTTCCTTCGGATACTTTTATATTAACAACAGGAACTTCATCAGAACTTGATGTGCGAACGGTCCTGAGAAATTTTGAGAAATTGGCTTGAGAAAGATCGACATAATCCCCTTCTTTGTCCTTGTATGACATTCGCAGAGTCGGCATCCGGCTGATGTATTTAATCTGAGACTGTATGACAGCTTCCAGTCCGATGTATCCAAGGGACATCAGCTCAGTAAATTCTATCGAAATTGGCGAGACACGATTTTCATTGTAATACAAATAATGAATCTTTAAATCGATCTCATCACCTGCATTCGGCACAGCTTTCGAGAGCGCCATAATTTTTATAAATAGTGGCCAAATGAATCCTAAAATCTCGTGCACAATCTGATTGACCAACCAAAAAACAAGAAAGTTCCCGCTATGTTGTAGAAATTCCATATACAAAAGTTGACCTTTATTGCAGCTTGCAAGAGAAAGAGGGAGAGGTGAGAAATTTTTCATTAGCAAACCTTAGATATTTATATTTGATAACGACGGTAATTAAACCCATGGCACATGATCATCTGGAAGATTCCCGGCATCTTTTTGCTTGTCATTAAGTTGATTATTATAAAAAAAGGCGGTTTTTTGATGAATCTTGACCGCCATTTAGTACATGACGTCATGATGGCAATGATAAATCCTACATTCCAGGCACGTAGTATCGTTTTTAAAAGTGTGTGTGGGGGGGGGGGGGGCAGACTCATCCGAATACTCTTGACAAGCAAAAAAAATAGGAAATTCGAAAATCATGAAAATCCTAGTCCGTTGGAGAGGGGAGGGGGGGGGTGCGCAATACCTATAACTTCAATTTCACTGACGTTAATTTTACTTCAATTTTTACATGCTCCCAAAATTGTGAAAGGGGGGGGGACATTTTTTAGATGTACATTTAAGAATAACGTCTGCTGCGATAAAAAAAGTGAAGCGAGGGAGCAGCCCCTACATGCAGTTTTGTAGTTGTGTATATTTCAGCAGTTCATCTGCTAAAGAAGAAATTATTACTTATGAATTGTTTATATTTTTAGCATTATCCGAGAAAAGATATTTTCTGTCAATTTTACATAAATATGATACAATAAGACAGACGAGGATCTGGGAATTTTCATAGGGATGTTTACCCTAATTTCCGAACAACACACCCTTTCAAAAGAACTTAAAAAACTCACACACTGTCACAATATAAAATGCAAAAACACCAAAGCAATACCTGAATCTTGACTCTTATCTGCAAAATCCTATAGTTATTTCATACGCGGGAGTTGGGGACCCGTAGGGGGATGCAGCGCCGGAGAGGGGACGTGCCCCTTCTCTTGACACTGATATAAATATATTATAATTTTTTAAAAGCTCGGCATTATGGATGGATATAATTCAAATACATGTTTTACATACATGTAGGTGTTGACGATAACATTTCCTTACGAATTCCCTTTCATCAACTGTATAATCTTATTAATTTATAACATTTGAATTTTAAGGCATGCTATCAGTCAACAGAAGAAATATTGCAGGAAGGGTGTATGAGAAGGGAATTCCAACGGGAATTGACTATCGGAGAAGTATAATAGACTATATGGAAAGCAATGGGGCACGGCTTGGAGAATACTCTCTACCCCGAGGACTGCAAAAAACTGCATCTCAACAGTTTAAAGTATCCCCTGCCACAATTACTAGATTTTGGACTCAGTATTGTAATGAAGAGCGCGTAAAAGTACCAGTTCAAACTAGACGGGGAAGAAAAAAGAAACTGTTGGAAGAAGATGTAGAGTACGTCCGTTTTTTGAAGCATGTTAGACCATCAATGCCCTTGCAAACTGTTAGAGACGAACTGTTGAAGAATTCAAATTCGATGGAGACCGTAGGTTTAAGTACCATTTCTAGAACACTGAAAGAGGACTTGAACATGACTTATAAACGAATATCAAAAATAAATAAAAACCGATTCACTCAACAGAATATGAATTATACGCAACATTTTATCAATCACATCAATCAGAAAGATCCATTCACTTTAAAATTCATGGATGAAATGGGAATTAAACTTGCGGATGGGCAAAATAATTACGGTCATTCAGTTAAAGGCCTTCCATGCATAGAATTATCTCGATACAATCCTCATGCAAATGTAACTGTAAACGCAATAGTTGGAATGAGTGGGGTTAAATACGTAAAGATATTTGATGGACCTTCAAATGGCACTGAATATGTTCAGTTCATTGCAGAAGCCGCACAAAGCTTTACAGACGAGGGTGAACCTGTTTTTCACCCAGGGGATGTCTTAATAGCTGACAACGCAGCAATTCACCATAACAGGGCAGAAAGGGAGCTTCGCAACTTTTTGACAACAGTGGGTGTCGAATATTTCTTTTTACCAACATATTCTCCTGACCTCAACCCTGTCGAAGCAGTGTTTCGCAAAATAAAGAAAATTATGAAAGGAGATAAATACATCACGCTTTTGCATGCTGACCTAAAAGTCGCTGTTTACGAAGCCTTTAAGGAGATAACATCAGCTGACACTTTGTCGTTTTTCAAAAATACGGAGTACATCAACTATTAATCAAATAAAACTCAATACGGTCTTGGTTTTTGTCTTTTTATCTCTCTCAAATGTAAAAAAAAAATTAATTCGTGCAGTAGACAAAAAAAAAGCTTCGTTAAAAAGTGGGTACCTTGGAGGAAAAATAGCAGTTATGCATGTACATGTATATCCCCCCCTAGATACCCAATACAAGTACCCATTTTTTAACATTTAACGCGTCAATTTGATAAGCTGTAATAGATTACGAGGGTCAATAAAAAAAAATACGAAAACTTTTGCCATAGCTATGTTACTTAACGTCATAATATTATTAAATTTAGTAGATACAGGTAAATATCGGTATCTCGAACATGGGATATCTCGAATACCCCGCTTATGTCGAAGTCTTCCGACGGTCCCGGCCGTTTTCTCTATATAAATGATTTAAAAAACTCCTGATATCTCGAATACGGTAATCTCGAATACCCCGCTTATGTCGAAGTGTTTGAAAAGGCCGAAGCCCTAATTTTACCTGGTTTATCTCGAAGTGGAGGCATTTTCCCGGTCAGTTGAACATAATTGGTGTCATTACTTCACACATTTCTGCCCGCGGCAATTTTCACACCTTTCAAAACTAGTGGTATATCAAACTGCACGATGTAAGTTAATTAGGATGGTAGCTTGGGTGTTTTTACATTTAGTACCTTTTCATAAAATTCAAATCAAAACACAGCCACGATTACCGATAATGTGTTAAATAAAACACACTGTGTACGGAGAATCGATCTAGCATTGCTAACTGCCAATTTTATAAAAACGATTAATTACGGAATCGAGTTTATTATTTTTTTTTCACGTACGTTCCAATAAAAATGAAGCATGATTGGAATACGAAGATTTAAAATAAAACTTATTTAAATTTAACAGAACCAGTCCATGTATTGAACACGCAGGGTGTAAAGTGACTTCCGGTTCATCGTACACGGGTTGTTTCCTATATGAGTACTAAAGCTGTGAGCGTAATGAGTTAATATAAGATACGTAAGTTCACAAACAAAAATATGAAATAAAAATATGTGAATTCTTATTCTTGATTATTGGTGGGTTTTTAATTTAATTTTCAAATCCGTATTTTTCGTTTCCTATGTGATAAATTTCAAACGTTACATTGCAAGTGCTTCTTCCAAGTTCTGAACGTTGATAGAGAAGAGGATGTGAAGTCGTATTATTTACGGAATATTGATTTTATAATTTGATGGCTTTTACAAATATTGATTATATTTCACAAATAAAAACACACAAACTAAAAATATTTAATCAAATGGTTGATTGAGTAATAGAAAATTTCAGTATATACCGGTACTATAATACACGTGTTGCTATAAGAACATCACGGAATTAGAATTGGAAAGCCACTTCGGATATCTCGAACCCCCGGATATCTCGAAGTTTTGTTGAGGTCCCTCCAAGTTCGAGATACCGATATTTAACTGTATAATATATTATTATCGCATTATTGCATTTGCGACTCCTGTACTTCATCATGAGAACTGCTGCCGAATGCACATAATTATGCAGCTTTACAATACATTTGAGTAATTCATGTATCATACGATATTTCCTCGTTTTTTTTCAACGCCCGCTGTAATGAAGTGTGTTTGCGAGATCTCGTGCTCTGGCATTACGTATACTGAGCATTTAAGATCAATTCTATGTAAGAATCAAAATTCGGTGGCCACGCATAGTCACAGATTTTCTTCATACTTGACAATTTGATAGACTTTGGTGAGTAAAAAAGCCTTACACCATTTATTTGTTGCTATGTGGTCCTGTTGCCATGGTAACCGGGGGTAAAGATGTAAAAATGGCATGCGCATTTTAATGCTTATTTGAGAATATATTGTGAGTAATGTGCACAACTTGGGGATTTCAGAGTAGAATATATTATTTAAAAAAGTTGTCGTTTTTCAAAAGAAAGAAAAACATTCATGGAGAAACGCATAATTTTAGAGCGTTTCCATGGTTACTAAACAGAATTTTTAAAATCTGTTTTCTTCATTTAATTTGAATAAAAAGAGCAAATCTTAGATTTTTTAGTAAACACTGCTATGATTGTGCAATAAGGAATTTAAATATGAAAATTGAGAACCGTTGCTATGGTAACAAGCTTAAAAAAAGGGAAAGCTATAATATTTTTATGCATCTTTGAATGGTTTTTATTAACTTATAATGATTAATATATAAAATCAATTGGTGAGAAAAAATATAGTATGTCCTAAACTTTAATGACATTTGAAAAAAATCTGACAAAAAGTAAGAATTTCTGTGTAATTTTTTACGCAACTTAATTTTCCATAGCAACAGCACTTCTCTGTTGCAAAACAAAGCTTTTTGTGGTAAATAATAAAAATTTAGATATATTTTTACAAGTTCCTACTGCAACAATTGCCAAAATTTTCTAAAATCAGAAATTAAAGCATATCAAAATCATCTTTAATTTCTCAGTTTTTCCTATTTTTTGTCCTTGTTGCCATAGCATCGGATGTCAATTTTCATAATAAAATATCTATTGCCTGGACATTGATAAAGATGTAAAAATTAAACAGTTTTCCATTTTGGCTTATTAAAGAACCGCAAAAAACTGATTTCAAAAATGTGTAACGGTTTCCATGGTAACATTTTAAAAGTATTGGTTTCTCCATCAATATTCTGATATAATTAAAGAATTGAAAATAGGAGAAAGGCTATTATATGTCTTTGATAGTTTACATTAGTGGGCAAAACCTTCTAATATGGCTTCAAAGTAGGTAAGTTTTGCTATTTTTCCATCTTTAGCCTCGGTTACCATGGCAACGGTTACCCCCAGCAACCAACTTTTAGTGGTTTTTTGTGTTTTACACCTAGGTGTGTCCATGTAGAAAATATAAGGAAAATTGGTGACTATGCGTGGCCAGACCCTTTTATAAATCTTTGATTCTTACATAGAATTGATCTTAAAGGTAACTCCGCCTAAGGAAACGAGTTGACCAATCATGCAGTTTTAACACCGGCGGCGTGTATTGTTTATGCTTGACGTAGCTGACAGAACTGATCGTGACGCTATCGGAAAATTCCAACCAAAGCGGTTTTGATAATATTACTTCCAATAATTTGAAAGCAACTTGCTCCGTTATTGTAACATTTTGTACATGTGAATAATGTCGGTTAACGAGAGAAAAAAAAAGTTTTAACAAAAATAGACTTCATATACAGATAAGTTTGAGTGCGTGTATATATATATATATATATATATATATATATATATATATATATATATATATATATATATATATATATATATATATATAAAGTTTATGCAAGGCGGGCATACTCTTAATAATTTACTTTACAAAAATATATCACAAACGAAATTTTTCTTATATTTTTTTATTTCAGGGACAGTGTTTCAAGAAAGCCATTGGTCGTTTCAATAGACATAGGCACAACATATACGGGATACGCGTACTCTTTTATGAAAAAGCCAGACGAAATAACGGTCCGGAAATGGGCATCAGAAGGAACCATGTTGTCGCCAAAAGCGCCCTCTTCTGTCCTACTCACACCGGAACTCATTTTTCACTCTTTCGGATACGATGCTGAGAGAAAGTTTTCAGATCTGCATGCAAAGAAGGATCATAAATCGTGGAACTTTGTCAACAGTTTCAAGATGGTGTTAAATGAAAAAAAGGTATTTGTTTACTTTAAGATGACCAACTCGATAATTATAATAGTCAATTAAACTTGAAAAGATTATAGAATACTGCTGATATCAAAGAATGTTACAAACTATAAAAACTTTACTCAAATACATGTAACACCTACCCTGCGCGTAAATTAAAGAGATTACTTCAGCTTAATCATCATGCCATAGCCAAACAGATTGACTATTCATATCAATTAATATATATTTTTAAATCGCTTATCATTTCGTGTAAGTTTCAAATATTTTTAGCTACAGTTTTAAATTCAAGTTGTATCATTTCTGTTTCATTTTTAATTTCAGAAATTTGATGCGAATGTTTTGAATGTCCTAGATATCCAGAAACACTATGTACCAGCTAGCGCCGTCTTCACAGGTGTTATCAGATACCTGAAAAGTGACTTAATGGAACAGTTAACGAGAAGGGGATATCATCTGGACGAGAGCAATATCCAGTTTGTTGTTACTGTTCCCGCGATATGGAGCGAAGCTGCAAAGCAAGCGATGACAGACTTCTCCGTAATGGTCAGTAAGGGGTGCAGTGATTACAAGTGTTTTATGAATTTTTTTCTTCAATTCTATTTGTAAATATAGTATTATTGAGAAAGTACGCATCAATTAGTAAGTCATCAATAGTAAAATGTTTCCTCTTTTTAAGTGTAAGATTATTTTCCAATAAGAGTTCTTGCAAAAAAGAAACAGACACGCAGGATTGTTATTGGCCTATACATGTAACATACCTGTTTTAATAACTCTTTGTTAATCATTTATCATTTATAGACTGAGCCAATTATAACTGTAAAAGTATGTTTGTTTTCTATCAAACATTATTATTCATTAGATTCATTAGAATCATGTTTATACAGGCAGGAATTCAGAAGGAAAATCTTTTAATAGCATATGAACCGGAAGTAGCCGCACTACATTGTGTGTCCATGCCGGCTAGCCAGGTTACACTGAGGACAAGAGACAATATTGCTTCGATGTTTAAACCCGGTTGTTCTTTCCTAGTTTTGGATCTTGGTGGTAATCATAATTAAGTACAGCTTCGTATTTTTGTCGATATTTTAACTTTAAAATGTATTACCTGTATATAAATGTATATTACCTGTTTATAAATTACCAACAATGCATAAACTTATCATACACGTTACAACGTTCATTTGTATTTTACAAACAGACAGCTACATGTAACCTTGTAAATTTCTAACAATCACTGTGACTAGAACTGAAGGTCATTATATAAGCTTTTTGATAAGCCAGTTATTTATTATGAGTTTCATTTTTTTTCACTGATGTAGGTGGTACTGCTGACATTACCGTCCAGAAGGTAGAAAGAGACGGAAAGCTTAGTCAACTACGCAAAGCTTCCGGCGGAAGTTGGGGTGGAAATTGTGTCAATAACTCGTTCTTTCAGGATTTAGGCAAAAGTCTTGGAGAGAAAGTCTTTCAGAAATTCATAACCACATATCCTGGAGATTATTTTCATTTGAAAAACCAATTTGAATTGGCAAAACGTAATTTAAGAAATGATCAAGAGACTGTGTATTTGCATATACCTTCATCACTTAAGAAGATCACAAAGGAGTTCAATGGGAAAAAAATTGGCGACATTTTTAATGAGTTGGAGACCCGCGAAAAAGTTTTCTATAGTGATGGAAAGTTGAACTATGATTCAGAGTATTTCAAAATGTTTTTTTCGTCCTCGGTTCAATATATTGTAGATGAAGTTAAAAGAGTTTTAAAAAGTAAAAGATGTAGTGAAGTTGAATATATCCTTATGGTTGGCGGATTTTCCGAATCCGAAATTGTGCGCGATGGCATAAAAATGGCGTTTCCAGAAATTCGAATTATTAATCCTGAGGATGCAGCACTGTCTGTTTTGAAAGGAGGTGTTTTATTTGGTCATGACCCAGATACGGTGCGCTTTCGGGTTTGTCCACAAAGTTACGGAATGGCCATGCATGAATATTTCAACCCCAAAATACATGATTTATCAAAGAGTTGCAAAGTCGGAAATACACAGTTTGTTGTTGGTTGTTTTGAGAAAATATTTGAAAAAGATGAAGCTGTTGAAGTAGGTCAGAAAAAGATAGTGCGTGTTGCTGAAGATTTTACTGGGAAACCTGAAGAAATGCGAACTCAAAACAAGGAAATTGAAATGTACGCTTCGGCGGCGAAAGATCCTAAATTCATATCAGATCCCGGATGTAAGCTGCAGGGCATTATAGTGGTGTCGCCACCTGCCGGACGATGGCCAGAGAAAATGAAAGGAAAGATAACTTTTGAGGTCACTGTTACAGGAATCAAAGTATCCTTCATGGACAGAAATTCAAAGTCTACAAGTGGGGGAGAAATCAAATTTTCGGAACCAAAACCACAAGCTGTAGAAAACCCTTTAAATCGATCTTTCAGAAAAGATGACTTGTGACAACATTTTTAAACTGTAGACATGTAATTTTGCTACAGATTTTTGCATCAGATGCCGATACCTTTTAATTTATTACATGTAGCTCACAATTATATGTTAAATTTTGCCCAAATCTGATATTCATGAGATAAGAAACACAACAACAAAAATGAAAAAAACATCATTCTGTTTATTTATTACGATATTCCTTTTGAACAAACATTTGCTATAAATGAAGGAATAAACTTTTTTGTTCGAAAGATTGAGCATCTAACACTTATTGCGCGTTCCTCTCGCAAATTGAATGCATTTGAATGTGGCATTGTTTGTTCCTCGATTGGGACATATTGGAACGATCAAAATAAAGACAGCTACTGTCTGTAACATTGATATCCGTTTTACCGAATATGTCGAAATCTACAATTTTTCTCGATTTCATCCAAAACCAGTGCCCTGGTAATTCAATGGAATTGGCACCCATCCAGTAACCCGGGTAGCTTCGTCGATTCTCTGTTTCATAGCTACCGTAGCTGCTTCGGTAACGATATGAACCAAATGATATTCCTGTAATGAGAGAACGAATACAGCAAAGATTAAAAATACAGTGTAGGTTGAGAACTGTTGTAATGATATATAGATGCGAATTAAATTTTAAATCGCAAGTGTTATTTTTTAAATATGTATTAGTGTTATATATCTAATTGCTATTTTAATGGGCATTCTGCTGTATTGTTCAACAATTACTTCAGCGGCCTAGCTGTTCAGTAGAGCGGGCGCTCCCCATAATTCTCCATGTTCGTAAACGCGATTGTCGCGAGCGCAGGACTATGACAAATCATGTGTTGCGATGAGAGCTACTGTAATATCAATGGATGTACCTTTAGTCTCTAAACAGTGACATAAAGACCCTAAAACATGTACATTGCGCTTAGAGCTTAAATAATATACTTTGGAAAAAGGAAATGAAGAGAAAAGCGATAATGGCGATCCAAACAATGACGACGATATGTCGTTTATAGAATTTGCTGTATTAATGATGCTCTATTGAAAAACAAATACCTTCTTCTTGCCCGTGTTCGTTGAGATAACCTTGTATAAAAGAATATTCGTTCATGTCATCAACTTCTATTAAGTATCCGTCAAACAATAGACACATTTGCTAAGAATAGAAATAAAGTGTGGTCCATCACATGTTATAATTGTTTGTAAACTCATGCTCATATCAAGAAAAGGGGACTGATAAAGGGTTTGAACCCAACAAAATTTTTACTAATCAAAATCAGACAATTTTATATATATTTAAATTGCCCAAAATTAACTAAATTCCCGACCTACACCTCCGTAACAAAATATGTCTTCCTTCGTTACTTCTTTCCCATGAAATAAATCTATGATTCATCGGAACTAATAAAAGATAAATGAAGCTAATGTATTCGTCTCTAGCGGCCTATACCTATGAATATTGTTTAACCATGCAATATATGTATCGTTATATCGTTACAGTTAAGTGTCCATATGCATGTACTTAACCTAGAACCATTATAACAAGAGCCTTGACTTTGGATAGTTGTGTCAAACAGCAATGTGGCGTAGGCCTGTCAATTTATTGTTTGCCACTCAGTCATAGCTCTTTTAAATCAACAATAATTTGTCTGGCTTTTGAGCTACAATGCAATCAAATCAATGCATATTTCACTCGAAACCAGCGTCACTTTAACTTGTTTCGATGCAAAATATAGATAGTGACGTCCGACCAAAGGTCCAAGGTTAAAATGGTTCTTAATTGCTCACCTACTACTGGGGAAGTATCTCAAAACTCATGAATGAGGGTTACACACAAATCAAAACTCACGTAGGCTTCGATCCATGACGTCACTTCATTGTTGAGGAGATAGCAAGACTCCTTAAATCTCGTGAATCCGTCGGGGCATTTAGTGGTCCCCCTGTCGGGAGAGGTTGTTGGTGAAGCCTGTGAAACTAAAATAAAGAATAAGTTTATATTCGTATCAATTACAATGAAAATGATAAGAAATTAGTGGTATTTTTTGTGTATAAAAGTGTTTTTATCGTGTTTTCTAAACATTATTGCAATTAAATTAGTTTTTTTTTTGGGGGGGGGGGTTATATTTTTAAATAAAATACTTATTTTGAAAACGAAAAAATATATCTAAAAACCTTTTGAGCGATCAACATAAAAATAACTTTCGCTCTTATAACTTGTTTTATTGATCAACCATTTAAAGAGTACAAATAAATACAAATTTTTAAAGCAAAACGTGAATAACCGATGGTTTTCACTAATGAATTTTTCATAGAATACATTGCTGGTTTGAGAAATTGACATGTTATTATAATTCAAATATTTGTATTATTTGTTGACATTTGCATTTAGTTTTTTTTCTGATAATTAAAAATTTTTAAAGCAGTCTACATCTTGATTTTGGATTTACTTGATACATGTACAATGTAAATGTACATGTATCAAATTTCGGCGACCTTTCTAATCGTTGTTTATTAATAACATACGGAGGCATTAACACAATGCCTTGAAACAAAACACTTCTTATGTGAAGGTCTCTGTTAAGATAAAATCATTGAGATAAATTATAACATTATTAAAATTGCATATAGTTGTATTAGTTTTTAACGCATTCGATAACATTAAAAAAAGCAAAAACTACAAAAAAAGAAAGCAAAAACAGAGCAAATACTGTTTAAAATCAAAAACAGGAAAACAAGTAAAAGTATCCGATTAAACTCAAAATTGTTTTAATATAATTTTAACTTACCGGAAACATTTGCAAGACAGAAAACGACAACTATAAAAAGCTTCATTGCTGAGATATCATCAAATGCTTTCCCATCAGCATCCAAATTTATACCCTCGTGTCGATAGAAAAAGTATGTCAGGAAAAGTGTTTGCTGTTAATGTTCCTCTTAACAATAGTTTTTTTGCAATCTAAAATGAGTTTGTCATATGATTTGTTTTAATTTCACGTTGATTTACATGCATTGACATCAATACTTACATATACGAAGTCCAAGTACATGTGTATAAAAAGCTGAACTTAATTTTAGAAAATGTTCTTGCTTGTTAATTTGTTCGTAGAAAACGAACTGAAAACTCGGGCAATTGAGGAAGGTACTTGAATCTATTCATGTACGCCGAATTTAGACATAATTCATCTTTATAAGCAAGGAAAATTACTATATTTTTTTTTCTCTTAAGCAACAGTTTAGGGCAAATGGGTTACAAAACAAAGACAGATAGCATGCATGAGAGAGAAAAATAAACAAATAAATAAATTTAGTATCAATATGGACATTGACTAATCAGGAAAGCTAAGTCGAGCTCTTTCCATATTTGTTTTTGTAAATGTACATTATTTAATCAATTTTTTTTTATTTTTTACACTAAATGTTGCATGATGCACTGTCTTGGATACACATGATACCATTTAATATGTTTACGTTTTTATTATATTATGTAGCAATGTAGACATTATATCATAGTTGTAAAACATTACAACATTTTTGTTTATTAGAATGACGCAAAACATCCAACGAAATCAGAAATGGCTGGAAGACCCATACACAGTTGAGTAGATAAAAAAAAACAAACAAAGAAGAAAACAAATGTCTTCTTACCACATTATTTCAGTAGAATAAAAAAAAACAACAGTTAAGTCGGAATAATGTTAGTACATACTTATAACACTAAAAACCGAATTACTTGTATAACGGAAAAGAACATGGTGCATGCAAAGGCTACCAACCCGAAAAGATGAAGAATATGAAAAAAAATATATATATTCATGTTTGATAAATGTTTGAAAAGCTTGAAGACTGCAAAACCAGATAAATGATGATTGAAATTACAAAATATGATATAATTCATAATTTTATTGCTACATTTTTTTTACGATTTTATTCACGCTTTGACCTTTATGAAACTCGTGCAAAAAGTGACACACTTGTGACAACTTTATCCACTTGAGATTGCCATTTCATAAGTATTTTGTTGTCCATCGTACTTAATATTGTACTGTTAACGTGCCTGTAGCTTTAATTAGAGAAACAGAAAAGTGAGCAAAGCTCATGACTCTGACCTCCATACCATATGTACAATGTATCACCATTTTACATGTAGACTGAGTTGTCTCTTCATCAAACACGTTGTGTCTAATATGCTATATTTTTTGCTATCCAACATAATGTTACAAGTATTGCCAGAATTCGCTCTACATGTATGACATTAAATGTTTGCAATTTTCTACTCAAAACAAATAAACAAAATACACGGTGACCAAAGGCTTCGTTTGTTTACGATTTCTTTTTCAATAATTATGAGTGATGATTTTATACTATATTTTGTTTTACACATAAACAGAATATTCCTATCCTGCTTTCTGTGTTATTTATAACAAATATTTAAAATGATAATAACATGTAATAAAATCTGCTTATTTTTATAAGAGTAACCGCTTAATCGGTCGGAATTACGAAAGAATTGCGATTAACCGACTGAGTAATAATTCTTCAATCGATTACCATCCCTATTTTTTAAAACGTGTAATTGACCACTCAGATTGATTTATGCAGGGGATGTTGGCGGGTATTGCACAGAGCGAATACAGACAAACGAGAGAGGATGTGCAGATGAAGGGTTTATTCAATGAAGACTGTTAACTCAATATAATTATATGACACAAGCTGACAACATGGCTGATTGAATAATCATTAAACAATATATAAAGACCGATGAATCAGAATGTGCAGAACAACATTCTCGACTATTCCTGATTATAAAAAGATATGCTATTCGTATTTGATGTTAATATTTTTATCTAAAATTCACTTTATAGAAGGTTTCGTTGCTGCTATTGATTGCGCCCGATATTACTTAAAATGAACTTAATTATAACATTGCTACATGCCCTATACATAAGCCTATGATTAAGACTACTATGAAACGATTTTTTTTTCATTAGGCGAACAAGTAGGAACCCTGCTTACAAATATGCAAAAAAAGGCAAGCTTGCCATTGATGGCTTTGTAGGTAAAGTGTCGTTGCAGAGGATGGTATTTAACCTTTTTCTACCGCTTATCACGTTAAAAACAAAAATTACAATTCTCGAAAGAGGATGGATGGGGTTACTTCACAGATTTTGGAGTAGGATACTTAATCATACAAAATGCCTGAAGTGGTTATCTTTATCACAATTAATTCTAAAATTCAAATTGTCTTGCATCATTAGATATCAGGTAATTTAAGGATTTACTTAGCGGAAAGTAAGCGTGTATATCAAGTGTGCATTTGATATATGTCATCGTCCGCATCGACTCATTAAATGTCATTTTCGTATGTTCTTTACGTTTAATATAATATGTCGTTACTGAAAATTGCAGCTAATTGTGTAGAAATCAATTTGACGCTGCTGTGTCAACATAAGGACAATAACGTATCCGATTATCGCTGTCAACCAGACATCACATATTGAATGAAGTCGTTATTTCAGAGTAAATGATACACCATTTGTTTACGCTAGTACGACTGACCAACAAAAAGTACATTTGTATATTAGCCGACTACTACGATGTAAAATGTTCATTTGGACTCGATGTTTATGTGTCTGAAGAATCATGACCAAGAAACAGAAATCTGTCCATATTTTGTCTGAAAGATTGAGACCAGGCTTGCAGGATGTAGAAAGAAAGTATTTAGAATCATGTGAGCTTGGAGACGAGGATTTTGTCAGAAATTTGTTGAACTCAAGAAGAGTTTCTGCAGATATTGAAGACACGCAGGGAAGAACTGGACTTGACATAGCAATAGAAAATGGACACATTTCATTGGTGGAATTCCTGTTGTCCAAAGTCAGCCCTAAGGTCATCCACCAGGGACTATTATGTGCTGTAGATTATGATCGGGAAGAGATATGCGAAATTCTGCTGGACCACCCTATTTACCATACCTCACCAAAAGTTAAAGATAACTGGAAAAGTAACGAATACTCTACCATACAAGGGATCACATCTTCAAACGGGATTACAGCGTCCGACGATGTTGATGATTTATCAATGAGATCGGAGATTTCCAAATTATCCGAATTGCCAGTTTTCAATATGCTCAAAGAAGCTTTGATAAAAGCAGCCATACGAAATGATTTCCAGATTGTTCAAATGATCATGATGAAAGGAGCATCCGTAGATATTCCTCACGACTACTTCTGTTCTTGTGCATCATGTATTGAAGAGCAGAATAGAGATTACATGGTATTTTGTAACAGAAGACTCGATACCTTTCGAGCTCTGGCAAGTCCTGCTTACATTTCTCTAACAGACGAAGATCCTGTCATGTCTTCTTTCTACCTCAGTAAAAAGTTTAAACAACTTCAAGTCATGGAAACTGAGTACAAGGCAAGTGAATTACAGCGTTTAAATATGATCCATTTTTTTTTAAATTCAAATGTTTTAATAACTTTATGATTATAAGATTGTATTTAACTTCGTGAGTTACTGTAACAGTTTTGTTTACAATTGTATTTTGATTTCATAACTGATGCAAGTGAAACACTTTGGTCACATGTATAAATCTGTAAAGACTTGTTAATTGTACATGTAGTCACGTTAAATAAAGGTATTAAGTACTAGTACCTTTTATTATTTTGAACAGAGCACATACGAAGAGTTGGACTTGCAGGTACAAAACTTCACTCTTGACTTGTTAAATCAGTGTCGTACTTCAGAGGAGGTGAGATCTCTTTTAAACTCGACAGAAATGGCCGACGCAAACACCAGTTCTTTTCCTCTACTGCAGGTTGCATTGCAAATGGAACAAAAGAAGGTATTAAATATTTTTTGAAAGACGTACGATTTTAAATGCACTTAAACTAGTTTTAAAGGTTAAATGAGTAAAAAAAAATCAACAAATTCTAATGTTTCTGAAGAGACCTTTACAGAATTTATGCCTTTTTATTCTAAGCATAAAATAATTTTGTTTAATGTCATTCAATGCCTTAAAGTAATAACAATACCTGACATGATAATTTATGGTGCATGTGTTTTTCAGTTTTTCTAACAAGCAGTTTATACTTTATTTATTACTCTTAATTCTAACATTCGAAGATCAACTCATCATGATTTGTAAATGTGTTTTTAGTTTGTCTCTCACCCGAAATGCCAAGCACAGGTGTCAGCTCTGTGGTTTAGTGGACTTAAAGGGATGCGTCACTTGAATCGTTTTGAATTCCTGTTGCTGTCCATTCCTCTTGGAATGATATTCTTACCTATTTTATCCCTCGTTTTTATATTTGTACCATGGAGCAAAGTAAGTCATGCTTTAAAATTGTAATGTTTTTGTTTATATATAGATTAATACTCTGTTCGCTGAAAATTTTGTTTAGCCTACAATTAAGGAGGCTGAATGATCATCAAATAAAGCATTAGATTGTTTTGATATGATATTTTTAGCTATAATTTTATTAATAATTAGTGGGAGAAAACACCAAATATTTAAGATAAAAAATTGACTTTTTTTACTATATTTTAATGTACATCTCTCTTCTAAAGAAGATTAATATAGTCTAAAAGTAGCCATCCAGCCCCCGTAAAAAATATGCATAGCTTTAAGATTCATTCTCCTTTTTGCGGGTGGTATAAAACTAAATCTTACCATAAATATTTAATGAGGGTAGATATAAAAGGTTTTCTGCTTTATTTTTTATCAGAAATATTAATTTTTTTTACCCAAAAGACTGTTGATTTAAAGGAGTTATTGTCACAGCTGCATAGTTACGAAAATCATTATCTTTCCACATGTGTTCATGATAACGCTTAGTTTAAAAGTCACAGATGTTCAACTTTTCACAATGATAAGCTTAAGTAGACATCAATAAATACTGCATATAACTATACATAACTTAAATCATTGAGTTAGTTAATGTAGGTCTGCAAATTTTACAGTTTCATTAATTTGATTTTCTAAAAAATGGCTTTTTTTCGCCATTTAAATTTTGTCGACAAACTGAAAATACAGTGATTTTTTTAACGTTAAACATATTGCATTTAGAGACGCATAACATAGACAAAAACGTTTAAAAACCCTAAAAATTACTAAATAGTATGATACCTATTATGAATAGAAATAAAATTCAGTTATATATACAATATGTATATTGATAAGGTTTTGGGGTGGGTTTTTTTTCGCTTGTATCAACGTTTCTTTTTGTCTTCAATTCGGATAGTATATCTGACATTCTACTTTTCAAATTTAACATGATCATAAAATTATTTTTTTAAACCAGAGCAAGTTTAAAAAGTAACTTTGTAATCAAGATCAGAGGAATACATTGCTTTAGGCATTAGTACACCTATACCTTAAGTTTCACGGAAGGGTAATTAATCAATATGTTTAACTATGCATTATATATTCTTTGATTAGACTCTTAATAGGACTTTTGAAAAGACTCTTACACCTGCATATGGTGTTTTTGTCTCTCAGTTAATTCGATACGCAAGGGAATGCTCTTTGCATGACCAGTTTTTAAGTCAAAGCAAGCTACTAACAAACAATTAAATAAAACAGGACTGTCAACAGTTTCGTATGAAGCCATTTTTTTGACAAACAATTTAGTAAAACAGGTCTATCAACAGTCTCGTATGAAGTCATTTTTGTAAGTTCTATGGTAGATACAACGACATTGTCAGAAAATACTCTCTTCCACTGGGTCGCATGCTGACTGACGTTTTTCATATTAATTTGTAGACCATAATTATTCACCTAATTGTGTACGGACTTCTCCGTTTTTCCCGATTACGACATAGGGCATACGGCGGGTGTGACCAGTCAGCAGAGGATGTTCATTCCTCGTTGGCACCTGATCCTACCTCTATTTTTAAGAGGCCCGTGTTCGCTCTGCTCCTGTTTTGTTATTTTCCTGTGGACTTTTGAATTTGAACACTGTTCGTTATCATTACATTTCCATTTTAAGCAACTCTTTATTTAAAACTTTTCATGAAAAAAAAATGAAAAATTACACCGATTACTTAACGTATTAATTAAAGTTAATGTTTTGAATTTTCTATAAAATTGAATATAACGTTATTAAACAAAATAACATTTTTCTAGGTCACGCTTTTGCTGAACACACCTTCCACCCGTTTCCTGAGCTATACATGTTCCTACATAACCTTCCTGTGTCTGGTTGTATTGGGGAAAATCCAGTTTAGTAACATGTGGGTGTCCCTTGGTTGCGAACATTCCGACCCATTTACATACGTTTTTATTACTCTGATTTTTATGTGGATCATAGGTAAGTCTGTATATTTAAGTATTGTTTGAAATCTACTCAAATTTAGTTTGTGTCGGGCACCAAACACTTTATTCGAATCGATTGTCAGGGTGGATCTGGGAAGAAATGAAACAGTTGTTTGAACAAGGAGCAGGCAATTACTTCCGATCTGTGTGGAATATCATCGACTCTCTCATGCTTACCTTTTTGTTGACCTCTTTCACTTTGGACGTCGTTGTCCCCATTAGGTTAAAAAGTTCACTAGCTATTCATCAGATTAATTTCAATGTATCTGGTGAAGAAATGCACATCAATCAACTTCTCTTCTGCTATGATGTTGACGACAAGAATAATTATTTTTCGACGGAGAGGCAATGTCCCACGGCTACAATTGGTGGTAAGGAAATGAAATTAAAATCGTTCATGATAAAAAATTTCTAAACATTATATCAATTCAAAGAAAGGCTCATATACCTCTTTATCGTTTGTTTCTTTTGATGATCACTGTCTATTTTTTAGGTCACCTGAGTAAACTCAGGTGAGCTATTGCTATCTGTTTTCGTCCGTCGTCATGCGTCGTGCGTAGTGCGTCGTCCGTTAACAATTTACATTTTTAACTTCTTCTTAAAAACTACAAGGCCAATTGTTTCCATTTTTGATGTGAGGTATCTCTATGGTAAGAGGAATGTAAATTGTGAAATTGGTGGCGCTACTACCCCCAGGGTGGCACAGGTCGGACCAAATATGCAAAAGAAGCCACATTTTCGAAAATCTTCTCTACTCCCACACATGTGAGGAAAAAAAACTGATTGCATGATTTTGATGTCCATGAAAACTCTATCAAAATTGTGAAATTCATGGCCCTGGGTCAGGAGTTCAGGCTCTAGGGTTGGGCCAATATGGCCATATAGTAAAAATGTATTAAATCTTAGAAAATCTTCTTCTCTACTCCCATAGATATTTGTTCAAAACTAAATACATGGTTATGATGTTCATGAAGCCCTTTAACAAAATTGTGAAATTTATGGTCTCTGGGTCAGGGGTTCAGGCTTAAGGGTGGGGCCAGAAGGACCATATAGTAAAAAATGTATTAAATCTCTACTCCCATATATATATATTTGTGAAAAAATAAATGCTTGGATATGATGTCGATGAAGTTTTCTACCTAAATTGTGAAATTCATGACCCTTAGGATAGGGGTTTAGGCCCTAGGATAGAGCCAATATAGCCATATAGTAAAAATGTATTAAATCTTAAAAATCTTTACTCCCACTGAATGCGATATAATGAAAAACTGAATGCATGGTTATGAATTCCTCTACCAAAAATGTTAAATTCATGACCCCTAAGTCAGGGTTCAGGACCTAGCATTTGGAGAGCATTTGGAAAGAGTTGAAGGAGGGGGGGGGGTTAAACAGTTAATGGAGTTATT
This sequence comes from Magallana ariakensis, assembly GCA_020458035.1. NCBI lineage: Eukaryota > Metazoa > Mollusca > Bivalvia > Ostreida > Ostreidae > Magallana > Magallana ariakensis. Next base: position 29,239,640 of record CM035813.1, read on the forward strand.
TTCCCTTGCTTCTTCCAAATGGAGTTATCTTGCTTTGCTTGTTTATATTTAGATATTAATCATTGAATATAATGTAATTATAAAGAAGTTGTATGACCAAAGAGTTATGCAAGGCTTTTTATCATTTGAAACAAAAACAGTTTTTGAACTTCAAAATAAACAAATAGACTTGTTAATAGTAAAGTAATAATTGGCTAACTAAAATCACTGATATAAAGGTAAAATGATTTTAGTATAAATGCCGGATGGTGATTCTCAACAAAGGTTGCATATTCAAAAAACTGAAACAGGAGAAGTGAGTAACTCATGATGGCTTTTGAAGCTTTTTTTTCGTTTGTTTAAATGCCCACAGGGAGAGTTTCTGTCTGCCCCCCCCGGGGGGGGGGGGGTGGGGAATGGGAGGTTGGTTTAGATAAAACATGAATAATAGCCACCTTGATATACATATGTAGTTTTTCTATGAAAACATATCACTTAAAACCTATCCTGATAAATAATAAATATGGGAAAATTGTTTTCTATCAGAGTCTTGCACCTTTTCAATATCAGGTAATGCACTCTTTTATGATCTTTTAAGTTTTTCGCTAAAATTATAGGTTTAATAGTCCTTTTTGAAAGATTTCAGGCAGGGAGGTGGTCGTCATTACAAATTAAAATTTTTTCTATTCCAGAATAAAAATAAATTAAATGAATATATGAGACTCCTTGACAAGTTTGTGTATGGGCTATGCTACTCAGGTGACCGTTAAGGTCTACTGGCCTCTTGTTTTATTCGTGGGGGTTTTTGTTGGGGTAACCAATTTTTTCCTAATTCGTGGAGACGTTATTTTGTTCGTAGCAAGTTCGGGATCATTTTAATGAAAATAAACGAATGCTTGTAAATCCGTTCGTTGGGATGAAAATTCGCAGGCAAGGGAAACCCGCAAAAACCACGAACATTGGACCCCACAAGTAATGATGATTCCATAGTATATGGATAAATAATATTTATTATGATAATCACAGATAAGTACATTTGTATCTCTTTCAGTTGACTGGTCTACAAGTTGGGTACCAGACCCTGAACTTATCTCTGATATAATGTTTTCTGCTGGGATAATTCTAAGCATTGCCAGAATATCATTCATTATGCCTGCCAACGAAACATTTGGAACCATGCTTGTTTCATTTAGAAGGACTTTTGGTGACTTGGTGAAACTGTTAGCCATGTTTGTACTAATCTTGCTTAGTTTTTCGTGTGGACTCGCCGCTCTCTATGCTGCGCATGCGTGCCAGACAGCAAACTTTCAAGGGTAATTAAATAAAATGATCTCTTCCTTACTTCAACTTTCTTCTATTGTAAATTGCACATCGACTTGGTCATAAAACTTATACATGATTACATTGAATATTTACAGGTTTAGTGCTGTGATTTTTGTTTTGATTTGGTCTCTTATGGGTTTTGGCGAGGGAAAGACTCCTGATTTAAACCGCAGTGCCCCTTTAAGTTCAATTACTAATAATCCATCACGCATCACATTGACAGAATGGTTTGGATACGCAATATATGGTCTATATGTTTTTGCTGCTATTGTTGTTCTGATGAACTTGTTGATTGCTGTAATGAGCAATACTTTCCAGGAGGTGCAGGTTTGTTTAAAAAAAAAACTTTAAACACTACAACTATCTATTTTTGTTCTACTATAACATGCAATCATTAAGATAGTCAAACATGAATAAACAAATAGGCAGATACAATTTCAGTTCAAAAAGAACAAGAGCATGAATTAAAATGGTCGGACAGTTAATTGCCCAATTAAAACTTAATTGATTTAATTAAGAATAAGAGTTCTGTATAAAAATGTGTGAAGTTATTTGAATTCTGAAGGTAACATAAGCCAGTTTTGTCTTAATGAAAATTAAACGCTTTAATGGCTAAAATTATCACATCAAATCTTAAAACTTATAGTTAATTATATAGGTTATTAAACTTGTTGACCACTTAGCCTTCTTAATGCACAATAGTTATGAAATCGGTTAACGTATTTTTAGGATGAGAGAGACACGGAGTGGAAGTTTTCACGCACAGAATTATGGATGACTTTTATTGAACCTGGATGCCCGGTAGCCCCACCCTTTAACATCATTCCTTCTATTCAAAATATATGTGAATTGTGGGGAAAACTGTGTTGTCTGTGTAGCAAAAGCAGATGTCTTACTGCAAAAAAACAACAGGTAAGTGCGTGCATACCGAGTGTGGTAATGTATGTTAATTAAGATAATGCAGAGCGACGCAACGTGTGTTTAGATATTTTAACAAAATTGGAGCCTCTTCAAGCTGTGATTGTCTGTATATGATTTGTTTACGTTCCAATTACAATGCATTTTTACATTTTAGGCTCATTCTGTATTATAGTTTCTACTAATACATTGAATGCTTATTTTTGGCTGTTGTCGGTCCTATAATACACCAAGCGGTGCAGACAACATTGAATACCGCGCGTTAGCACGGTATGATAATTTCTCTGCACCGCTTGGTGTGTTATAGGACCGACAACAGCCAAAAATAAGCATTCAATGCTTATATTTATATTCAAACTGATATCTATTTGTATGAAATATGTGTGTATTGTCGCTGCAAAAGAAAATTATATACACTGTTAGTCAGGGATATGAAACATAGATGGAACATCTATTATTAACATGATATTTAGTATGCTTCCGCGACTAAAAATACAGTGCCAAAGACTTTGTTGAGAAAAATCTTTTTTATTAACGAGTAGATATGATTTATTGATTATTTTTCAAAAGTACATATCAATTTAGTTATGTAAGATTGCACGTTTCATTTAATCTTACACAAATAAATATACTCAAAACAAGTGAGACATTTATTTTTCGGTTCATGGCGCATGAATAAGCTAAACATATTTACAGGAAATTAACGTTGCATATTTCAAATATTAATGCAAACGTAAGGGGAAATATACACGGAATATAAATATAATTATGTACATTAATTTTTATGGTTAAATGTATTCAAATAATAAGGAATATTTTTAATTTTTGCACAGATTATGCGATATAATCTGGTTTTAGGCAGTTCACGCTTTTTTATAATCCGCTTCGCAGATTATGAAGCCTTCACTGACTTAAACCAGGCTATATCGGATAATCTGGGCCAAAATTACAAATATTCCTTAACTATCTAAACTATAAAGTAACACGTGATCCATTTATCAAATCATTCTTAAAGTTTCCTGACTGGACATTACAAGCTGAGATTGACAATTGGTCGATCATTTTGAAGATATTTCATTGTAAAATGTACGAGTTTAATATAATTACAATCATGTGTTCTGATATGCACATGAACCTGTGCAAAACTAACAAATATTAAAAAATGGTTTCTCTGTGTTAATATATATATATATATATATATATATATATATATATATATATATATATATATATAATTTCAACCACAAAAACTAATTACCCACATAAAAGCTGCAATTTCTTTTTAGTACGATTTAGAAATGAAATGCTCACCAGATACCAGCACTCATCGGCAGGTTTGTTTAACAGTTAATTTTTTGTTGTTTCTATGTTCTTTCTATTCTATTATTTAGTCATATCGCTGTTGTCTCGTTTAAAATGGAAAATGCATGATTAAATTATTAAATATTTTAAAATTTTTACAATCCACAGAGTGTTATATGCGCCTTGATACAGAGATATATAGTTCAGGCATCCCGCGCAAAACTGGAAGATGATGAAGGTAATGTAATATATCACAAAAATTCAATTTTAAGGTTTACTATTATTTTCTTGGGCTAATTCTATTCTTAACTGTGCTTATATCCCAGATGCAACTGAGGACAGACTACGCAGACTGATAGAAAGAACAGCGTCACGACTAGAAAAGCGATTGGATGAAATTACAGGTCACGTGCAACATGTCGATGATCACGTGTCTCATGTTGACAAAGGTGAACGGGATATTCAACAACTTCAAAAGGAGGAAATGCAAAGAACCAACACGGTACGTCGATTTTCTTAACGTTGCATTTTGAACTACCCAACGAATTTACATTAAGGTAAATGTAGATATGTTGAAATGCTAAACGCAAATTCACATATACTTGTTATACCTTAAAAAGAACATAACAGTTGGGATATCCAACAACTTCAAAATGAGGAAATGCAAAGAACTAACAGCATACTTCGATTTTCGTAAAGTAACATTTTGAATTAGTTAAAGCATTTACATCAAAGTAAATGTAGATATGTTGAAATGCAAATATCAAATGCACATATACTTGTTATACCTTAAAAAAATATAATAACAGTTGGGAGAAGTACATCCATGATTATTGTTTTAATGCTAAATCAAGTTTATTTTTTTTATTCATCGCCCTATCAATTTCTATTACAGAACATATTGATTATGTTTTGCTTCAACTGACCTGTTCAATCAAATTGTTTGATATATTTATTTTGATTTAGAAACAAAATGCTTTAAAATTTTATCATTTCGTTTGTTGTTGATTTTTGAAGCTCATAAAAGCACAGGAAGAATACATAGAACTTTTGAAGTCAAAATGGAAGGAGGGTGAGAAGTTCAGAGAACAGCGATTACAAGAGGTTATGTCAATGCGCGCGCAAAGAGAACGACTTCTTCAGCAACATATGTTTGAAGAAGCACATCGACTAGAGGAGGTGATCACGGACACTCTAGAGGAGGCGGATGATATTCCAAGAACAACTTTAACATAAAGGCCGAGAACAGCTTTATATATAGCTGTTCCTTCTACAAGCTTTGTTTAAAATTTTTACAGTGAGCATATACATGTACAAATGTCTATAATATAAAAAACAAAAACATTTTTTTTTCCTTTGAAACTTTGTAACTTTATGTTCTTTATGTAAGTAGCAATGAATTCCCAATTTCTACAAAGAATATTCTGAATACACAAATATAAACCTTACTTTAATATTTCTTTTAGAATAAAAAAAAACCATAAAAAGACAATTTTATTACATAAATGTACATGTACATTGTCTCTCATACAATCATACGATATACTCAATTATTCCTGTGTAAAAAAGACAAAACAATTATTTATAATAAATGTTTAAATATGATGATTTAAAAAATTGTCAGGATACACGTTGTATTTTTATGATGCTATATTTTAATTTAATGAAATGAAAGAAAAAAAACCAGCTTTTCAACTTAAGGACTAGAATAACGATGAAACAAAATAGTTAACAAAGATGGATTTATCAATTTTCTGATCCCGCATTACTGAAAAAAATCCCTGCAGCTAGGTAAAATTACACCGTTTCTGAAAATATATTTATTAACGGAATAAGGTTTTTTGTTCTGCAATAACATGGGTGTTTAATATTTCAAGACTCGAAATTATTCTAAGCAATGTTTTAAAAATGTTAATGTATGGCAAACGGCATACATTTCCAAGCTGAAACACTATTGCTGTTTTTGGCTTCGAACAACAAATTATTTTGTTCAATTTAAGTTAAGCGCTAAAATTGTTATTATTTCATAGAATATCAAAATCCTTCATTAACAAAAATAGCACATTATTTTTATTTCATGATTGTAATACTTTGTCCATACAATTGCTATTCATTCTAAAACAATTCAGTTATTCTCGATAATAGTATAAAATATGCTCCAATGCTAGTGTTATTTCAGATCAAATAAACACATCATTTTATATTTAAATAGAACTTATTTTGCTTCCCGAAAAGTACGTGTAAAATCCTCCATGTATAAAGGTAGCAGGAGTGTAATAAGTCCTAATCCATACTCTTGTGCCCTTTTTTAGTTCGTAAAGGAGATAACCCGAAGTATTAATATACTGACTTTGTTGATCGTGAATACAAGTATGCACGTGATCAACATTGTCCACAACAGCAGCAATGTACACTGTACCCCCTTTCTGCGACAGAAATGACCATGCAAATGAATATACTCCATCCTCTGGCGCGGTAAATATTCCCGTGGCTGGGTCATAACCTTCACCTTTGTTCAACTGAACATTTTCAAACTTAATTGTTGTATTTATTGGTGTATTGGTGAGATGAGATTTTAGATTTGCATGAAAAGCAACGACATCGTATGCGGCGCAATCTGAAAATATAATAAAATGTTTCCATTAAAATAAAGGAAAAACAATTTAATCTTATTTAGAGAGACTTCTACGTTTAAAATTATTACAAAGCAATTGTTCAAACTACCTTGTTTTGGTTCCCAACCTATCGATTTGCAAGCACGTCTATAACCCTTAATATCGTCTATAAACTGAGAGGGAGACGTCGTTTCTACAGGTTGTATGAACATGTGTAAAAGCACAGTGAACGTTAAAATGGCCCTGTTAAAAAATATAATTTTATCCAATACAAAATAAATGTATTATTATTGTGCAAAGGAATATTGTGATTTACATTTTACTTGTCTCATTAGATAATGCTGTGAAGTCAAAAGGAGGATTTGGTCATATACCATGTTCAAGGTTAATTTCCTAAACATCGTTTTATACTTCTTATACATGTAACTACCTTCTAAAATAATGCATTACTTGAACATATATATATATATATATATATATATATATATATATATATATATATATACATGTATATATATATATATATATATATATATATATATATATATATATATATATATATATGATAAAAAGTCACAGTGTCCGGCAATAAATATTAAAATAAAAAAATAACAACACTTATCGTAAAACGTAAGCGATTTCATTTCTTCCTCAGACGTTTTACAATACATTTAAAAACAAGTGACGTTAGTGAATATATGAGTATGTATATATGAAATTGATTAAGGTCGACAATAATGTTATGCAATGATTATTGTGAGTACTTTTTAACCTCTTGGGCTCTTGAACCTTGAAAAAACTTCAGCGTAAATTATAAAGTTTGCTAATCATGAGGTTTAATTAAAGAAAAAAAATTAAAAATCATTTGCTTTTTGCTTGCGATCAATGTAAACATGTAAAAGTACTTACCCCAAAAGCATGATTATGATTGACTAAGATCTTCAAAGACAACGTATGATATTCCTAAAAAAATCATCAATTTTGTCCTATTTTGATTTCGTCGTTGTTAATGTGTGTTAATCTTGCAGAATGAAACAAATCAAAACAGACCCCTGGTGTTTTTAAAGCTTTTATCACGCATATATCATCTTAACATCAAAAAGATGTCCGCCTGCACTTAAATCCACTTAAACTCCATAATAAATCCAATAACCAGATGTCAAGTATCACTTTCATAAAACAATCATGTTGACTTGACTTGTCATCTTCCGAGTTTATCATTTCCTCGGACGGGACCGGCTGATTCTTAACACAGATACATGTATGTTTACATTTGTTATGTAATGTATTTCAATAGCGTCCTCCATCAAATAAATAAGCTGTATATAGGGGGGGTGTGGTTACTTTCTCATTATGAGTTTTTGTCGATTTTGGTTTTCTGAAAAAAGTAATTAAAAAAAAAATTTATTTGCAAATCTTATTCAATAATATTAAAAACAAAATTGAATTTTAAAAGTATTTACAATATAGGCCTTTTTACATTATAGCAATATAATAACATTACAAAAATGTTGAAAAAATCAACACTTTCATTTTTTTAATTTTGAGTTTAAACAGAATGTGATAGCACATAAAAATACTCAATGAGATTTTCGATTTTTTTTTTAAATATTAACATTAGCATGTGCTTAATAGGAATAACAAAAATTCACTGGCCACCTTCATGACATTCAATTGAGATACTACAGTGGGAATAACCCCCTACTTTTTCTGGAACTATGACCTTTTGTTACAATTTATGTTTTAAAACATAAAAATATTACATTTTTCGTTTAATTAATTAACATTACCATAAAATAGTAAATATCTATATTTTCAAAAAAATTAAAAATGTTTACTACCCTGAATTATGTACTGTTTAGATACCGTCAGCGTACTTTTAAAATATCTAATAAGTTGGGTTTTTGGAAGCACAAATCAAAATGGAGATGCCTTCTATATATATCTATATATGTATACTTTCACCTCCACAATGTTTACAGCATTTTACTATATAGTAAGTGTCATGTGATCAACAAAAGTCATGTGATCAAGAACCCTTAGATAAGCTTGAAGTTGTGAATTTATTTTCTATAGGTATGTTTGCAATTGGCTGTTGTAATGAAAAAAAAATCACTCAGTATGGCTACTCTAGAATCCACATCTGAATGAAAAAGGTCGTAAAACATAACACTGAATGATTAGGACGATTTAGAAAAACAAGTTGTTTAAATTTGAAGTATATATATTTTTTTAAATGGAAGTTTATTTAAGACTTATTTAATTGTATGTAATTGCGGTCTTCTCGATGGTTGTTTAATTTGAAAGTACAAAGTTTTAAATGCATTGCGGGATAGTGCAGCGGATCTAAAAACGTTTAGCAGTTGTAGTTGGACATTTAAACGTGCTTTCTAGCTGGAAATTCGAGAACAAGGAGATGGGGTGTATTTAAAGCATGATGCAAATATTGTGCAAATATTATGCCATTCCAAAAAGTCCCAGATATTTGTTGGGTTATTTTTAAATTGCAAATAGGTAATATGACATGAAAGCCGGAAGCGACGCTTTAAAAATCGCAAAAGATATTGTTTCGCTCGCAAGTATTTGGCATGAAGAGACGGTGTTCGAAGTGTTATAAATATAGACCAGTAATTGCGCCGCCTCACCTTATACAATGTATTATAATTGTAAATACCACAGGATATACACAATTTTGCGATCATTGTTTCATTCTGTGGAACAAATTACACCTGGATGTACTTGTGGTTCCTACAAACAACACTTGAGAGAAAGCGTTCATGTATCAATGTATTCATCTTTGTCGTACAATTTTTATTTCCAAAGTAATTAAATTATTCTATGACAAGAAGCCAGTATAAACGCTTTTACATCAAATTGAATTAATCTTGCTTCCAGAAAAGTACGTATAGTAACCACCGTGAATAAATGTTGCCGGCACGTGCCAAGTCCTTATCCATACTTTATTGCCCCTTTTCAGTTCGTAGATAAGGTGACCTGACGTATTGATGTGGACACTTTGTTGATTGTTAATGCAAGTATGCACGTGATCAACATTGTCCACGACAGCAGCAATGTACACTGTGCCTCCTTTCTGTGACAGAAGAGACCAGTTGAATGAGTATACTCCGTCCTCTGGTGCAGTGAACACACCTGTTGCGGGGTCATAGCCATTGCCTTTGTTCAACTGGACATTTTCAAATTTCATTGTTGTATTTGGGGAAAGATTATTGAGGTTAGATTTCAGATTTGCATGGAAAGCAATAACATTGTAAGCATTACAATCTGCAAAAATAAAAACCAAAATGCTTATTGTGATGTCTGAATTCAAATGTTAAAACTGTATAATTTACTTCACTTTAAGCAAGCAGATAATGTTATCTACCTTGCTTCGGCTCCCATCCTATTTTTTTGCATGCACTTCTGAACCCACTGATGTCGTCGATGAACTGGGCGGGAGATGTTGTTTGTACACACGAAATGGAAGCATACAGGCATAAGAGGAACAAAATTCGAACATAGGCAAGCATAATTCTAAAATTTAATTATTAAAACTTAATTACAGTCGAAACAAAATTAACTGTAAATCAATACAAACGTTTTTCTGGGAGAAATTAAAATATTTTCATATATTCTATGTTTTTATACATTTTTGTTTGATTTTAATTATTCTTGTTTTAATTATTATTTCGCATAATAAAAAAAATGTAAGAAAGGTGATATATTTCACATTTTATCCATTGTGTTCGTTGTAATTAAATTTAAACATTTGAAATGACTAATAGTTTTCCAGTCACTTGAAGAATATTTATCTGAAAATTTAACTATTACTTACTTTACCTGCTACAATGACAATCAACATAACATTGGAAATCTACGATATCTTATACTTTATATTACTTAACAAATACTGTGGAATAATTGGTTTTCGTGGTGGTACAATTTTCGTGGTATTCGTGACAAGTCCTTAACCACGAATTATTATCCTCGACGAAAACAAATTTTGAAAGTACTGAAACTTAAATCCACGAAATTAAATCCCCACCAATAAGCAGAAAAAACACCCCACGAAAATTGTCTCCACGAATTTAAATGATTCCACAGTAAGCTGGGTTTTTTTTTTACCTGAATGTCGACAACTCTCCCTGCAAAATCACAATTAACTGATTATCAAACAGGATCTCTTTCCTCACTCTTAAGTCGATTTTCTGTATTTCTAGATTTGTCTTGTTTTTGAATTAATTTACTATATTCAGATGTACCTTGATAAACAGGAATGTATTGAGAAATGCACACATTAAAAGTACCTAGTAGACTATCGATTCCAAATAGAAAATCGCCTTATGCGTGCTGTTTTCTTTGCAAAATCTTGCATAATGTTGATTTTGAATCTGAGCCATGCTTCTAGCATTGTTCGCTTAATAAGACAGATTGATTATCAATATAAGTACATATTGTTCAGTACCGATCAGACCCAACCTAACAGAAAGTAAACCCCAACTAAACCCTGGGTTTACTTTCTGCGTTTACTCTGGGTTTACTTTGGGTTTACTAGAGTGGATCCAGAGTAAACCCAGAGTAAACCCAAAGTAAACCCAGAGTGGACAAAGAGAGTAAACCCAGTCAGAAGTATACCCCTGAAAGCAGACGCTAGCTGTGTATTCGGTATATACAAGGGGCAGGAATTACAGTCAATAGGATAGTAAGATAATGTACGGGTCTGCTTCACACTTCAGTGCGTACAGTTGACCTCAAAAGCAATTTCCAAGTAAACCCAAAGTAAACCCCGAGTAAACCCAAAGTAAACCCCAAGTGAACCTAGATTTTCAAAAAGTAAACCCAAAGTAAACCCTAAGTAAACCCAAAAAGTAAACCCAGGGTTTAGTTGGGCTTTACTCTGGTGTTATATAATATAATAATATCGAACAAGTTAGCTTTCTTTTCATTTGTTTCTAATTTCTCAAATTCCTATCAATAAGTTTACAAATCTTTTATTTTCTCTCTTAATTTTTGTCCAGTATTTTGAAGGGGCATGGTCACGATTTTAATCAAATTTTATTATTTTTTTTTTATTATTTACAATGCTTTAGGAATGCATTGAATGTTTTAATTATCAACTTGAATTTGAGAGTCAGTCGTTGAGTTATAAGCAAGATACAGGGCTCACAATTCTTTGTCATGAAAACAAGACTCGTGCCCTGTTTTTGCTTACATAGGTTCAATATACCAGTAAAAAAAATCTGTTTCCAGCTGATTTGTAATTCTTCTTTTTAAGCATTAATGAACAGCTCCTAAGGTTCACGACATTCATTAGGTTTTAAAATGGAATTTTCACTTCAACCATCAAAATGTAAACAAAGGCTTTGTTTACATAGCAAAAAATTGTAAGCTATGTAACTAGCTTATAACTCAACAAATGACGCTCAAACTTTGGTTGTATAGTAAAGAAGTCTTACTGAAGCATTGTAAATATTAAAATAGAAAAAAATGATGTTTGACCAAAATTGTGACCATTCTTTCAGTATTCATGAGGTAATTTAATACGGTCGCGATTGGGGGCGTGATCAAATTTAATAAACACAAAGGGCTTTATGATACGCTACAACATTTAGAAGCAATATACCTTAAATCCATGGAAAAAGTCTGGATTCGCGTTTGTATATGGTGTTCTATATTTTAAATGTATCGTTTTATACGTATCTTGAAGTTGGGTATGAATCTTCTTAATATAGGAATTAGTTGATCGCCATTTTTCGATATACATTTCATATCTTATATGCTTAGTTTTACCAAACACACAACAAAAATAACTTATTTCTTCGAATTTCTGAGTTGCTGAGTACATGTACTTTTGTTAATCCAATAGAAATGTGTTTTGTCTTTTTCTTTTCCAAACAAGGGTGTCTAGCTGAAGCAAAGAAACAACTTGCGGACGTCTATTTCTACAAGAAACTACACTCTGATCACACCAATTACTTTTTAACGCTCATACAGAAACTATGAAACCTTGTTTCCCAGGAGACAGTGTCATTCGTCATCAAACATAGAAAGAAGCATGTTTTCATCAACATGTAGAATTTTTGCTTCGATTTTGGTATATCCAGGACACTATACACTATAACAACAGATCACGTTTCTCTGGTCTTTTAGGCCATACTATTCTCGTAACTATGGATGTCAAGTTAATACAGACTATCACGTACAATCAAAGTATTGAGGACCACAGAGAAGTGTGATGAAAAATTACAATAACAAATTGTTAACCATCTCAGAAATCCATAATTTAAAATACGAATTTAAAGCATAGCAACACGGACCTCTAAAAAGATAGAGGTTAGATCCGGTGCCTAGGTGGAATAAGCATCCCCTGTTGACCGGTCGCACCCGCCCCCACACAATGCTATAATTCTGAAATTCTTGAGATGGTCATTAAAGACAGCTAAACCCAATTTATACCCACACTTTCTAAAGAAATTTCGGGTATATTGTTGTTATCCTGTTCCGTCTGTCCGTCCGTCCGTCTGTCAATCTGTCACGTTTTACTTTCTCAAACTGCTCTTACATCTTATAAACCAGCAAACTGAACTCTTGGAGTTTGATTTGGGGTATCATGTTGTTTTGTAAAAAGGTTTCAAAAATTTTCTGGTAGTCCTGAGGGTCAAATAATTGTTAAAAAATGACGTTTTTTTTTAACAAAAAACCTTCTTCCTCGAACTCCTCCTATATTTTCAACAATATACAAATCATCTTTTGGAATATGTTTTGGGGTATCCTATATATGCCCAATAAGGTTTCGGAAATTTCAATTTTGCCCTGAGTGTCATTTGGTGGCTAAAAAATGACTTTTTTTTTACAAAAAATCTGGTTTCAAAAACGTCAACATTTTTTGCAGTCGCCAAATGATCTTCTAGAATATGATTGGGGATGTCATTTTGAAGTGTGATCAAGTTTCAAATTTTTTTTTTCAACACAAGGATCAGTGGGCAACAAAAAAAGACGTTTTTTTGCAAAAAAAAGTATGGTTCCCATAAATCCTTTTACAACTTTTGGAGTAGCTATGTCATCTCTTGGGATATGATTGGGGCTGTCCTATAGATGTGCAATAAGGTTTTAGAAGTTTTAATTTCATCCAGAAAGTCAAATAGTAGCAGAAAATTGACGTTTATCACTCCTAAACAAAACCTACATCCCAGAACTCCTCTTATGATTTAATGAAGACACATCATATCTTGGGATATGATAGAGGCTGTCCTAAAGATGTGCAGTAAGGTTTTAAAAATTTAAATTTCTTATAGGGAGTCTAATAATAGCAGAAAAATGACGTTTATCACTCCTAAAAAAACCTAGATCCCAGAACTCTTCTTATTATTTAATGAATAGATACATCAAATCTTGAGATATGATAGGGACTGTCCTATAAATGTGCAATAAGATTTTTAAAAATTTAGTTTAATCCTGGTAGAGAAATAGTAGCATGAAATTAACATTTATCCCATGCGCAGATCTAGAGGTGGGTCAGGGGTCCAGATCCTCCTTCAAAATTAAAATTTCTTTAAACTACATTTGATTTATAAAATTGCCAAAAAATGCTTCGGACCCCCCTCCCCTCCTCCTCCCCCTCCCGGCAAACTCAAATAACTGTTGCCCCTCCCCCTTTCCCCTGGAAAAATCTTCTGGATCAACACATGTACGTATCCCTACTTAAACTTTAAATAAAATGACTGTTTTTTCTCTTAAAATAAAAAAACACCTTGCTTTATTTTTGCTTAAAATTAAAAAAAAAACTACATTTACACTTTTCTTAATTGTTGAATGATGTATTAAAATTAAAATATAATTTGGGGTCTAAAAATTTTATAAACTGATAAAAAATGTTTTTCTTAAAAAAAAAATCACATTACACCTTGCATAATTGACAAATGATCTATTGACATATGATCAGATTTTTTTTTTTAATGTTACACATGGAGAAAAACTCGTCACGAGTAAGCATGGAAACACCAGAAGAGAGAGAGAGAGAGAGAGAGAGAGAGAGAGAGAGAGAGAGAGAGAGAGAGAGAGCTAAAACAGATAACATGTAATGGTTCGGACTGGGGTGGTGGGGTTGATTATGGGTGCTGATTCTGATATTTTAATCAAAGTAACAAAAATTATAAAATATACATGGATAATTAGAAAGATAAAATGATAAGTATCATTCACCTTGGGACTTAAAATTGAGCCTTTTCTTTATAAAACAGGTACTAAATTATAGCATACTAGTATATATACATGTAATACATGTTGTTGAAAAGTAACATAATTTTTAAAAAATGACTGAAAACTGCAACATTGATTTAGGTTTTAAAAAATGTGTATTACTACATTTATAGAAACATGCATTTATTTCTTCTGAATTTATGCTAATTTAACTGATTAAGGGAATCCAGGTGGACACAGGTACATTCTACCTGTACCCCCTTAGAGGACCCCATAATTGCCTAAAATAATTAGGTGTTTGTTTTGGCGAGTAGCCGTTCGGGGAATAAACCATCAGAAGTCTTATTTTCTGCCTATTATTTAAGCTAAATTAATAACAATAAATGATTAAAATTAAGTGTTTATCCTCCACACCCCCCCCCCCCCCATCAGATTCAGAGTCTTCTTTAATACATTCTAACATGTGTACAGTAGCAAATTTTAAATCATTTCTTGATTGGTATTTTTCTCTAGAAGCACATTAAGATTTAAGAAACTGCTTTTTAATTCGTATCGATAAGATAAACAAAACGTTATATGTATTCGGGGCAATTGTAATCCTAAACAAAGCAGGGTCATCAATAGGCTAGAAATTACCTACATCGATCAAACACTGTACATATGAGTAAGATAAAATACTTTATTATATCCAGTTCTGGAAAGTCAGGGTGTCTCCAAAGGGGTGCATAACCTATATACAATTTAATGCACACAAAGAGCAAGAAGTTATATGGTTTAGGGACGGGGGGATCTCAAAAGTTAAAAATTATCAAAGTATATCATCATTTCCTATTTCAGAGGGGGGGGGGGGGGTGTGGTTTAAAGACAACTCCTGGGTATCATGTACTTACACCATTTAATGCATCATAATGATTTTAGAAACAAGAATATAGTTGGTTTAGTGGTGGAGATCTCAACAGTTTTCAAGATTAATGGTATTTTCCTGTTTCATTTGGGTCAGAACAATTTTGTTCCATAGGGTTATGGCCTACATTTTATTTGATGCATCATAATACATTAAGTAAAAAGACCCTTTCCTCCCTATCTAATAAAACTCATATAGACATGATAAGTCTCTACACTGATTTAAATGTAATACACAAATTTAATACAAACTGTCACAGGGTCAATATGGGGTCAACTTAATATTTAAGTCTGACAAATGAAAAAATAACTTTTGCAATTCAAATGACAGAAACTGTACAAATGCGATTGG
Source organism: Magallana ariakensis (assembly GCA_020458035.1). Lineage (NCBI taxonomy): Eukaryota > Metazoa > Mollusca > Bivalvia > Ostreida > Ostreidae > Magallana > Magallana ariakensis. Next base: position 29,255,228 of record CM035813.1, read on the forward strand.
ATAGGTAACAATGATGACATTATTTAGATATTTTAAAAAAGATGATGATACAGTATGCTGGCAAAGGGAGATCACTTATTTAGAAAGTGGAAGTAATACATATGTATACCGGTGTCTCATAATATTGTACGAGTACTACATGTATTATGCTTACCTATATTGGTCAACATCATAATGATAATCCAATTAGAGCACAATATGAATCCATTAATTAGCTGTTCATAACAAAAAAAAAGTTTATGCATGTTAATTAATCCTATTCTGCACATGGAAAACACATACCGTTATGTACACCACGTGAAACCCATCTAACCGAAGAGCTGGGTAAAACTAGTACGTGTAGTCAAGCACTGGCGATTTAAAGGGGGTGTGGGTGTGTGTGGGTTGGGCTTTTGTGATCAGAACTGATTTAAAAAAAAAAACCAACAAATAATATACTTTCCGAAAAGCTTGCCCGACTAAACACATATTCAATGGAAGCATGCATGTATCAATAATATCATACTGACCAAATAGAAGTTGTAGATAAATTTATGTATATTGGTGTTTTATTGAACTAAAAGGAAATTTTAATGTAACCTAAGAATAATTATATAGCAAGTCAAGGCAGAAAATCAATGTTCAGTCTAAGGTTAGTCAAATGAATTTAAATGTTGAAAAAATGTTCTCAATATTTGAAACTTATGTAAGTAGCATTTTGAACTACGGATGTGAAGTTTGGGGAAACCACAGTGCTTGTGCACATTGAGTAAATACGTTTACAATTCATAAAAAATGTTTTGTAGGTTAGAAAAATACAAATACGGCTATAGTGTATTTTGAAACCGACAGGTTGCTGTTGAAGATTGTACGCTATTCATTAAACTAGAAGATCTTTTTCTGGTTGTCCTGGGGCGCGAACCACTAACCGTTTTACCTTTATCTCAGGAAAGAAACTTCAGAATTCTTAACTCGAAACTGTTAGTTCGTGCATGCGCACAATATCAACGGCTATGTGCAGCGCTCTCGCGCATATGACTTGTGTAGAACAAATGGAACATTTGTATCACTTGATCACTTTATGTTTATGATTTATCTGAAAATATCATTCGAATTGTATATAGACTAATGTGTTAATTAACTTAAATCTTAATTCTGTATTTCTTTATAGAGGAAATAAAAGATGAATGGGAAACCACAGTGCTTGTGCACATTGAGTAAACTTCTTAGAATTCATAAAATATGTTTTGTAGGTTAGAAAAATACAAATACGGCTATAGTGTATTTTGAAACCGGCAGGTTGCTGTTGAAGATTGTACGCTATTAATTTTTCATTAAACTAGAAAATGGGAAATTACTCACCTACAAACAGGGACCGGGGGCACGGATACAACGTATGCAAAAATAAACAAATTTAAAAAAAAATATATGAACCAGGAAAATAAAAAATAAAAGTCAGATAACAACAAGGTATAAAAGAAAAATAATACTGCATGTATTTGCACTTTACACTTTTGATCGAATTAAACACAAATTACATTACATCTCTCTCTCTCTCTCTCTCTCTCTCTCTCTCTCTCTCTCTCTCTCTCTCTCTCTCTCTCTCTCTCAAAATATCACTAAGTTGACAATGATGCAAGGTACATGTATGTGCAATTCGTGTTGCGCTTGCCGTAATGGTAGCACCGTAAAACATTATTGCTTAAATGTTCTCATTGCCTGCACTGTTTCGGCAAATTTAGACATACAAGTAGCCATTCTCATACTCATAATATTTTTTTTTCTTTTTTTTTTTTTTTTGCTTGTCAAAATTTCTGATTAGGTCTAGCCCCCCCCCCCCTCTTTCAATTTGCTCCCGACGCCACTGAAACTACAATATAGAATACATGTATATATTATTATGAGTTTATTTAATGGTATATATAAATATACTACGCTTTCGTAAAGGTCAAATTTTGCATGCTAGACTCTTTCAATTTGCTTCCGACGCCACTGAAACTTCAATATAGAATACATGTATATATTATTATGAGTTTATTTAATGGTATATATAAATATACTACGCTTTCGTAAAGGTCAAATTGTGCATGCTAGACTAAGACTAGAATGCAGTTCTCTAAGTTGTTGTTCTTTATTTTAAATCTTCATTCTCGTAACATCATCAGCAGTTTAGATTGTACTTGCGGAATTCCCTAGACAACCCAACACTTCCTACTAGAGTGTCATAACCACATTAATCCCCGAAGACTCTATCTGGATTCATTACCTTACAACATAGATGTAAACGCTGAAACCTTACTTTACACAACTTCGTGGACAATAATCCTATCAATACACCGTTTTATTGGAAATTGCAAATCAAAGAACATCAATTTTTGTGGATCAATTCAACAGCTGCATGTTCATCCACGAAAATGTGTATTCAACGAATATTGACAAAATAACAATTTCAAGAAATTCAAGTATCTTGAAAATGTGTTTATTAAATGATTCACTCTACAGATTTTATCGAGACAGCAGCACTTTTTAATTACCAAAACACCCACCCCACCCCCAAAAAAATCTATCTTTAAGCGTTGATAATGATTTGTTAACAAAATTAAATCTGAAAAATTACTGCAATTTCAATACCGGTAGTTATTGACAACCATTTATAATTCGAAATCTGCATTAGAGACTACACCATAACTGTACGTGTAGAACAAATAATATTCTTATTGCATAATTCGTGAAAATATTTGTCCAATGTGAATGTAAATAAAGGGGTTTAATTAAATCGGACAATTAAAAGGAAACACACTCTGTCACAATTTACACAGCCACGTTAATTAAGAAGTTGTTTACATATATACATATTTGTATCTTAAGATCGAAACTATTGATTAATTTTTAAATTGTATGTTTATAATGAACTGCGAGAATACATGTACAATTAAACACGACTTAAACAAGATACGGCACCGAACAATTTTATATCATCTATAAATTGTTGAACGCGTGCAATTCAGGCAAAATGACTACATGTATGTATAAAAGCATATCTTTCCTTTTGTATCTATTCACTACGAGAGTCGCGCTATGTACTAGTGTAACAGTTAACGAACTTTACCAGAGAAACAAAATGGGGGTTTCCAAGACTTTGGCTCAAATTCCTGCCATCGGAATCAACACGTGTGCAGCGGAGTGTATGGCATTCACCGACTGTCTGTCTGTAAACTTTAATACAGAACAACTAGTGTGTGAATTGAACACAGACGATGCCAATATTGTTGATGACACTCAACACAGATATATGTATGCGACCAAGAGCCAACTTAATACCGCTTCAAAGGTAGGGAAAAATCACACACACATCTTATTAGTCCGAAATATCTGCCATTTTCCTGGCTTTTTTTAACGATTTTGATATTTTACATGCCAGACATTACTGGCATGTAAAATATCAAAATCGTTTAAAAAAAAAAGCCAGGAAAACGGCAGATATTTCGGAATAACATCTTATTTGATACCTACTACATGCATACATGTATTATATGATTTTACTTTAGTTTGCTTCCAAACCAGCTCTTTCGGACACTACATGTACATGTATATAAAGTTAAAAAAAATACAGAACGTATGCCAAATTTCAGTACAATCAAGCTTTTCAAAACAAAGAAAAATAATAAAACTGCGCCAGATTTTGTTACACGTTACAAGTTGTCGAGAAAGGGTACAAATCCAATTCCATATACTGGCGACTTTGAGGTATCGGTATTTTTTTTATTTCATAGAAATTCTTCGTCTGAAACATATTCGGGGTTGTTTCAATGTACACTCGTGCATACCTTTAAATACATGTAAACTATTAGAGGATATCTGCATCTAACCACATTTTACAGGCCACTTAATCTAGACAAAAGAAGCGCACAATTTTTCGAAAAAAATACTTGGTACATGCATGTTAAGTTAAACCTTTCTCCTTGCCATTAGGCGCATAAGGCCAGTGCTTATCCCCGGTTTCTGTGGTGCTAAGCGGATGATAATCATGGACTCCCCCTCCCCTTGGACGGAACACCAGTAGAAGTAAAGCACTTTCATTTCCGTTTGGAGTAAAATTTGAATTAATTTTCCGAATCGAAGTTATTATTAAATTTCTTTAAATTTACACAGAAACTCGAGGTTGTTAATCATTTTTTATTAATTTTTGTTAGAATAATTCATGAAAATTGTTGAAGCTATAGTATCAGGTTAATGTGTCTTTTTACCCCAGTGATATCCCAAATGAACCCAAAAGATATGCCAATGAACCCAAATGATTCACTAATGAACTTTGATTTACCGAAGTAAACCTCATTGATGCCTCTCCACTGAACTCCAATGGTGGCATCATGTAACAAATGAACCCCATTTTTACAACGCACTTTGAAAATTTACACACTTAATTACCGTAATGCTAATACTTTTAAATACAATGAATAATTATTATAACCTTATAAGCTCGAGTTCTTTTATCGTTTACATTATTACAGTTTTATTGGTATAAGTTTCAATCTAAAGTTGCTTTTTGGTGTTGATAAAATTATTTATGAACACATACAATCAGTTTATCGTGTTTGCCACAAGTTATTTTGTCAAAGAAATTGCAATTTCTTTACTTCAATTCAATTCAATTCAATTTATTATCCTTGAGCTTTACAACTCATCGGAATACAAATTATAATACATATAAAATTATAAACAAATGTGCAATGTGCAGTAAGTGAGTGGACATATTAAGACAATATAATCATGTACATATCATAAAATATGAATGAACATAAATGTATGTTAAGTAGCTTAAACTGTGGTATTATTACAATGCTGCGCTCTCATTTTGAAAGCGCTAGACAAATATTTACCTAAATTATTGAGTTCCTTTATATTGTTAACACTTAAAAGTTTAACTAGTTTAAAAACACTAGGTTTTTTGTAATAAAAACTCTTTATATATTTCTTTCGTAATTCAACGTAAAAAGGACATATGAGTATAAAGTGGAACTCATCTTCTAAATCTTTTTTATTACAATGATTGCAAAATCTTTCATTTCTTGGCACCTTGTTGTGTCGACCTTTTTCAATATTTAAAGAGTGTGATGAGGTTCGAAAAATACTTATAAATTTTTTTGAAATATAATTAATCGGTCTCCTAAGATAAGTTTGCAAACAAAAATTATCCACAAGGTGTTGATATAACATACTCTTCGGAGATGTCGAAAAAGATGACATCAAACTTTGTTTATAAATATCTAATATTCTACATTCAATTGTCTTGTAAGTTTTACATTGATTAGAACAAGTTTCGTCAAACAAATATTTTAGACCCATGCTAGACAACTCGCTTTGTATGGAAACCATCCAGTTATCGTTATTGACAAGCATGCTTTCGTATGCCTCCTTCAAGATAATATTATTTGTATTTTTAATTTTTAACCAATATTTGAAAATTCGTAACTTTCTTCTAATATACAAAGGCAATCTACCCAGTTCACAATACACTAAATTATTTGTAGTTTTTTTATTGACCCCAAGAATTCTCTTACAAAAATTGAGATGTACCTTTTCTATATCGGGTGCTTTGTGGAAACCCCAAATTTCACAGGCATACGAAAGAATACTATGAACATACGTATCAAATACAGAACATTGAGTTTCAACATTAAAAGAATAATTTTTCATAGTGTTTGATATTGCAAAAAGTGCTTTCCGTCCTTGATCTGCTACATGTTTTTGTGTTTGTAAAAATTTTCCATTGAAGTTGAATAACATACCAAGATACTTAAAAGTATTCTCAACTTCTAGTTTTTGTTCATTGTATGACCAGCTTTCAAGATCTGATATTTTCCCACCATTTCTAAAAATGACAACCTTGGTTTTAGACACATTTACATTCAGATCCCATTCTATAGTATACTCATTAAGTGTATTTAACATACTCTGTAACCCAGCAGGGGTTTCAGCAATCAATACCATATCATCTGCAAACATTAGCAGGAAAATATTAATCATTTGTAGTTCAATGGATGGACAATTGTTTTTTATAAAGTTTATCTCAAAATCATTCACATAAAAAGCAAAAAGTAGTGGTGATAACACTTCACCTTGCATAAGACCCATGTCATTACTAAAGTAATCACTTAAAACACCACCATATTTGACACATGACTTCACATTATTGTACAGTGATTGTATAACTTGTAATAATTTCCCTCGTATACCAACTTTATATATTTTATCCCATAACTTGCATCTGTTAATAGAGTCAAATGCCTTTTGAAAATCTACAAAACAACAATATAGACGTTTTTTGTTACATAGAGTTTTGCTAATAAGTGATTGCAAAACAAATATAGCATCTACTGTACTAAGTCCTGGTCGAAACCCAAACTGAGCATCAGTCAAGAGATCGTATTTGCTATCCCATTCTAGGATTCTATTATTTAAAACACTTGTAAATAGTTTTCCAAAACAACTGACAATAGATATACCCCTGTAGTTGTTTACATCATCAATGTCACCTTTTTTGTGTACAGGTACAATACAACTTTTTGTCCACAAATCAGGGAATAAGCCTGACATTAGTATTTTGTTAAAAAGTTTATGCAACACAGGCATCAAAATATCATTACATCTTATAAATAACTCATTTACAATGTAGTCCTCACTACAACTTTTGTTACATTTTAGTTTTTTAATAGCCATACTAATTTCATCATAAGTAATTTCTTTATCTAACTCTTCATATACGGCATTATGATTCATATAGTCACAAGTACTTTCTGTGTGGTCAGCGCTGTTACCTTCAATAAGACTTTTAAAATATGCTTGGAAGTCGTCATTCGTTAGGCTACATTTACCAGACTTGCTTTTCCCCTTGGAGAATAAACTGTAAAAGTGTTTTGGGTTGTGTTTTCTCAAAAAATCAAACATGTCACCCTCATATCGTTTGTATTTATATTTTGATTTTTTCATGTATTTTTTGTATTTTTTCTTGGCAGCTAAAAGTATTTCTTTATTTTCATATGATTTTTCATTATTGTACGTAATGAGTAGCGCTTTGTATTCTTTCAACAGTTTTTTACAAGTTTCGTCAAACCAGGGTTTGTCCTGTTTCATATTCCCACATGTGTAATTTTTATGTATGGTATGGTATGGCATGGATACTTTAACATCCATGTAAGGTAAGACACAGTCATTCAATATACTACAAATATTATTGATACAAGTATTGATATTTGGAGGATTTTTGAAATCAATATCTAATTCACCGAGTAGAAGATTTTGATTTCGTGTAATTTCAGTCAAGATATATTCCGCATTGTCATCGATCCACTTTACTGATTTGCTATTAGTTCTACCCGAAGATACACTCGTTCTATGCAGGTGTGTTTCTAGGCAAATACCATTGATAGTAAAACTTATTGGTGAATGGTCAGAAAAAATATTAAATATACCAGCAGAAAATTGGCTTATACTAAAAAACAATGAACTTTCGGTCAACAGATAATCAATAACACTATTACCTCTAGAACAGAAAAAGGTATAATCACCAGATACATCCCCAGGATGTCTACCATTAACAATTCGTAGCCCTGTTGACTTACATAATTCTAATAATTTTCTACCATAATTATTGATGTGTTTATCTTGGTTTTTTCTTTCACAAAGAACTTCGGTGTCTTCGTATAGAAATGGTAAATTGTAAACAAATATAAGACTCCAGCTTTGTTTACATAACAACGACTTCTTTCCTCTAACATTCAAATTTTAATGAATCATTTAAATAAAATACACAAATAAACATTAAACATAAAAACTAAAAATCTAAATATTTATCTCAAATCGTGTTTAGGTCTCTTTATATAACCATTGATGATTTTGTACAAATAAAATATATATGATTAAAATTTCATCAGTTGATTTTAAAGGGACTTGGACACGATTTGAGCTAATTTTTTCAAAATTTATTTTTTCATTTTTAATGTCTAAAATGGTCAATATGGATGTTTTTAATGCTCTGTCAAAATTTGAAAGTCAAATATCGAGTTACAAGCGAGTTACAGAGGTTAAAATTCTTTGTTTTGTAAACAAAGCTCGAGTCCTGTTATTGTTTACAAATGTCTTGAATTGGTAAAAGTTTCAATCTGATGTTGCATTTTCTTGTTGATAAACTTATTTATGAACACATTTAATAAGTTTATCTTGTTTCCACAAGTTATTATGTCAAAGAAATGGTAAATTCTTTACTTTACATTATTTGTAAACAAATATAAGACTCGAGCTTTGTTTACATAACAACGACTTCTTTCCTCTGTATCTCGCTTGTAACACGACTTCTAACATTCAAATTTTGGTAAATCATTCAAAATACACAAGTAAACTATTTAATACATAAAAATCAAAAATAAAATTTCCATCTGAAATCGTGTCCAGGTCCCTTTAAAGGTATATGTGGCGTATTTGGAGTAAAATTTTTGATATGAGTTTGAGTAAAAATATACATCATGCTTATTATAATTAGACGTTTCACAAACTCTAGGCCCATAAAAAATGTTCTGGCTTTAGTTATTTGTCTCTAAACTTTGCTACACGTCTGATGAATATTAATGTGATCCGCCATTTATAACGCCACTGCGCATGAGTGCGGGAAAACCTAGCATTGAAAACACGATGGAAGAACAGTTTGTTTACAAATTAGAATCACGTTTTTCATGTCTTAAATTAGATGATTCTTATATCAGATGATACTCGAAGCAGTTTTATTCCGATATCCATTAATGTAAAACGATATAAATTGTTAATTATGGGTAATAAAGATGAAACATGATTTTAGCACCATCGAAACGGTAAACGAAGTAAATACCCCTCTTCCTGAGGGATGCATGTACTGAGAGTGTTTATTCTTTATTAAAAAATTCCTCTAAACGAAAATCCACTTGTGGTTTAAAACTTATAAAGTAAACAACGGAACACATGGAGCACGAACCTGACTATAGCAAAACCCCTACAACTTCATGATGGAAACTTAAGTTTAATTCGGCTTTAATTCCTATTCCATCAATCTACATGGTCTCCGATGACAATCTTCCCTTTCATCCTATCCTTGTCAGTCTGTCTCTTTTTTCTTTCATTGCCAAATCTGTCAAACTTAACGGTATACCTATCTTCTCATCGTCGCCATTGTTGTTGATAGACCGAGATGGATGTCACGTGACCCATTTAAGGCGGGGTTATTCAAATCTTTTGTATTTTTTACCGTGCCGGTAAAAAATAAAAAATACTATTTTGATTTCTTGTATCTTTGTTATGCGATTGACTTATAAAGCGTAATTTGTGTGAAAGTCCTATCTTTAAGTAAAGAAATGATGCAAATAATCAGATATTATAATTGTTATTCACTAAAAATACGCCACATATACCTTTAAAATTATATTTCTTTTTAATGAGACCATGAGCCTTGATGCAGTTTTGATAAATGCTATGACGAATATGAAATTATGAATGACCCATTTAATCAAATCAATCTGAATACGCTCAAGTTTAAACATATGAAAACGAGGCTGGTTTTGCGCTTTTTCAGACCTTGATTTGAAGATTGGCCTGATAAATTTTAGGAGCTAAACATATCGTTTATCATTTAAATAAAATGCTTTGGTGATTCATGCGGGTAGGTAGCGACATTTTAGAAAAAAATCCATAACTCGCTTTGAGGAAAAATACAACTATACAGCCAGCTTTCCGTGGGGAAGGTATTTTCCTGTGGCCATTTTGGTGGAGGTGGGGTGGGGGTGGTATAGTGGTCTGGGTGCTATACAGCTAGTTTTCCGAAAGGAAAGGAAGCTGGGGGTAATGGCACTATACAAGAACTGTCTCGGATCATCAGCTCAACATGACATGTCTGTACCGTTTATCATTACAGTTTAATTCTCTCTCATATTGAACACATTTGAAACATTTTCTGCTGTAGTATTTGAGCGCATCCTAACCCACTATAAATTATGTTTGGTCTTCTCTACACTAGACGAGTTGCAGAACATCATTATTGCAAAAACCAAAATATACCGAATACAGTAATACAGTATCCACTGTGAAATCCGTCGGTCAGTGAAAGTAGTGGACTAATTGACCTAATAAATGTCGATCGAGTTCAAAAGATGTTTAAAAATTTATAATTAGGGTCTCCAAAAAATCAAATCTGTAGAGTTTTAATACCTTATGCTGATTTTATAAACTCTTATTAAACCATAGCTACTTGTTTTGATGCTAAGTAAACACCCTGTTGTATGCCAATTATTTATAAACTATATTCGTTAGTTATCTTTCTTTAATTAGGCCAAATATTGATTACACAGTTAACGGACGTCCAGTTAATTTTAAAACTGCAGTTCCTTTTTTCTGACGGGTCAAGCATTCAGATAAAATCTTTCAAAAACATGTAAATACCATGTAAGTATAGGATATTTTTCGGTTAAGAAACTTTTACAGACATGCTAAACAGTACATTCTTCGCATGAAAACAGATATATATATATATATATATATATATATATATATATATATATATATATATATATATATATATATATATAGAAAACACACACACACACACACACACACACACACACATATATATATATATATATATATATATATATATATATATATATATATATATATATATAAACCATCTTCCCAAGTCAAGGGTTTCTGATCCGCACCCCTCCTCACAAACGTTTGTGGGGAGCGGAGTGGACCGAAAACACTTAATTGGCTAGCGAAGAAGTAAAAAAAAATTCTGAAAGGGTAGCATATAAGCCTGAAAGTAAACTTATTAAGGTAATCTTTTTTATTCAACAGGACTGTGTGAATTACTGCGATGTGACTTGTCCTTCCAACCATAAATGTGTTAATTTTACGAATGGAAAGGCTACCTGTATACATTCCAGTAAGAATTCATTTCATTTTAAATTGTATCTTTAACTGACATTAACTTAAAGTGCGATTATACTTTTTGTTGCTGTTGATTTTTAAATTAACTATTCTTCTAGACTGTGGAGAACCACCACAACTTGGAAACGGTAAATTGAAAAACTTATCAAAAGGGAGGCTGTTTGGTTTAGAAGCAGCCTACTCGTGTGATAACAATTATGGTGAATACGGCCCCAACACATCAACGTGTTTGATGACCGGGCAATGGACGGATGTTGGACAATGCCTACGTAAGTGCAATAAGACACGAAAAAGAGAAAATGGTTTCAAAACTTGAAATAATAATAATTAAGAGAACCTCATACAATTTTTTACCGCTGTTTGGTATTTTAGAATGTATTCCGGCTCCGCCATTGCTGAATGCAATATCCACAAGTGGTATTAGCCAAGCTTATGGAACCGTCTTTACACACACTTGTAAATCTGGTTTTGAGACAGTTGGTAAGATTTCTACCAAATGTAGGGTCGACGGAACATGGTCTTCCATCACAGGTTACTGTAAAGGTAAATCAGGAGGCTCTTTTCTCATATTAACAATTTCTTAGAACAAAAACCAGACAAGAAATATCTTTGAAATATGCTAAGAAAACAGTTTTACACGAGTGAATAAATATATCTCTGATCCGTTTTAATGCTCATAATTTATAATTTTATATAATTATGGGATCCGGGTACCTTGTCTGTTTGGGCATAACGCTCGGCTTCTATAATGCAATTATAGTGTTTGATCGACAGACCTTAGTTACGATGGTCTTGCTTGTAGAATCTTGCAAAGCGGGATTCATTGAAGAAGTTGACGGATCAGGTAGACCGATAGGGTTATGTTGGCAAATCTTTCCCGACGAGACATTGACCTATGCTGAAGCAACGGCCACCTGTCGGTCAAGGTCGCGGAATGGACAGTTGTTGGCGCTCGACACGGCCCTGAAGAGACACAGGGTGCAATCAGCTCTTAGACTAAAGTCATTGTCAGGTGAGTTAAAATGTATGAATATATTAATGTTTGATTTTATAGGTAAGTATTTCTCTACAGATGCAAAATACTTATTTATCTATCTACGCTGTCAAAACTAAATATAGGACTAAATTAACTTTCTAACGCAAATTAACAAAATCTTTTAAAATAATTTTATTTTCGATGTTGGTGATTCCCAAGAAGAATACTTAACATTCATTATAAGAAGCATACACAAAAGTCTTCTGACCTTTATTTAATATTAAAAAAATTGAAATATTATTTGTCAATCAAATCAAACGGAAGACAATTGATGTTCAGAAGTCATATAAATATATTAAATGGCTTGAAACTTTTTCAGACTAAGAATTCATAATCTATGTATTTTAACCTATGAAATTTAACAAAAAACCATATCTATTACAATGTTTCACTTATATCAGAAATTAACCTTTATTATAATTGTAGTGTACGTGTTTTGGTCTTAGCCTTAAGGTGGTATGGGGCATCTGTCGATATTAATGTGGATTAAAGTACATTATAATTGAAATACTTTCACCGGTTTAGAATTTTCGAATTTTACAATATTTAACCAAAAAAAAAAATAGCTTTTAAAATATTTGGAGAGGTAAAAATTGTAAAACCCCAAGCGAGATTGGAACTCATGACGTACAGATTCGTAGTAAACCCCCTAACCCACTGCACTACGCTGTTAGGTGACCATATTGGGAAAGAAACTACTTATATAATTACACTTCAGTTTATTGTTTATTTCGATAAACAATACGTCACAACATGGAAGTGTCCCATACCACATTAACTAAATAGTCTTTATTTTTCGAATGACCAATAGAAATCTTGTGCAATCTTACATCACATTCTTTCTTAAATAAATTATAGATAAATTTAAAGCTTGGGTGAATGGTCAATTCAGTGGAACGGGTTACTACTACAGTACAGGCGGAACGTGCGTCGGTAACTGGAAGTCGGGGGAGCCGCGGTACTCCGAACCCGACAGGTGTTTATCTGTCTATTCGCTGGAAGACTACCTCTGGAAAGAGAGAAAATGTGGAGATAACCTCCCCTTCATATGTGAGTCGAACATATACTGAAACAGACAATCAACAAGAAGAGAGTTTTTCTCTTGAGCAGAGACAGAACATAGAACTAGAGCAGAGCTCGTGACAAAGCCACGAGTAGGTCTTCCGTTGTTGCTGCGAGTTGAAAATTTATATGATTTTGGTGTCAAATTATTATAATGACTAATGACTAATATTTCACTTCTGCTTTTGTTATAAAAACGTGTTGTGATTGAAAACCTGTATAAAGACAGGAAGAAAATGCTTTAGGAAAACTATTTGTCAAACACAGTTTGTGTAATTGTTTTGAAAACTCTTTAGGGCCTGTCACACCAAGTTGCGTTCCCAGGGCGTGTTCACGGCGTTGTAAAATTCATGGAATCGCCGTAGGATCGCAACGAAAATTAAAAAAAAATATACAATCTTATTTAAAGATTTTACAAGTGAAAATGTCACGGCATCCTGATGGCGACTGAGGCGTTCTAACAGAGCTCCCAACTACGTTTCCACAGAGTTCTACTTGGCAATTGACTGCGCTCTCGCTGGATATACGCCGAGCGCTCATGACGTGCTAGGAGTTTTTACCGCGAGTCAACAGCGTGCTCTGCGCGCTGACTACGTGCACATGCGCTGTTGGAGACTTTACGGCGCTGTCACGGCGACCTTACTCCACTTCTAGGGCGTGTTTATCAGAACGCAGAGCCACGGCGCGTACTTTGTGCATGTTCAAAGTGCGCACCGTCGCATGGCGTTCTAAAATGTTCTAGGATATCCAACCGCAGCGAACGAAGATGCCGTTGCGTTGTTACGGCGCTGTAGCAGACTCTAGTTCGTTTACCATGGCGTTTTACATTATTCAATGACACAGCAGGATCGCCGTGAGGACGCAGCTCCAGTGTGACAGGGGTTTAAACAATGAGAAGTTTAATGGCGAGTTAAATTGTTAAGGGTAGCAAGGATTGTTATAAACATGTACTCATGATTCATGAAAGGAAATGTATTTTTTTTTTAAAACGAACCCGCCTTAAAAACATGTAACTTCTGTAATTAAATCTTTCTAATTTTTTGAAGACTATGCGCAAGTTTGAAATTGTTGCGTGCTGTCAAAATTTGGTAAATAGTCAAATTGATGGCATCTCTAAAAATTTCTTCTGGGCTGTTATTATTTAATAATACGAGTAGACTTGAACATTCAAAATAATAATCAACTATCAAAGATCATCGGGAGAATTTATGCATAAGTGAGCGTCTGATATACAGACACCGCTATGTAACGTAAAATTAAATAACATAATTTACAGAAATGAATATTACTTCTCTCGACGATGCAATAATATGCAAAATCCCTATTTTTATGCCAGTTTTTTCTCCTTTATCGGATCAAAAGTAATTCTCTCGGAGAAAGTTTACGTATGTATTTTGAAAAAAAAAACGGGAGAAACTTCAATAAAAATAAGCGAAAAATTATGGTGTTACGGTTTTTATTTTCAGTTAATTTAATTAAATGTGACAAAGGGCCATATTCGGTCGGATTTTTGGGGTAACATGTACATGAAGTAAATTTGATGCAAGTTCCATGCTTGTTTTTTGTGTGGGTTTTTTTTTTTTTTTTTTGTTGGTTTTTTGTTTGTTTGTTGTTTTTGCTTTTCTCTGTTTTATCATTAAGATATATAAAAAAAAATACGTACATGTCACAAGCAATATTTGCCTTCTCTATTTATCTTGTATATTAATAGATTGGATATTCATTGTTGACCTAAAATTAGTATTCCACTGGCTGTAGCTAACCTTGTAAGTAAATTAAGTTGCATGACAACCTCATATCACACAACTTCAATAAAACTTTTTTTTTAATCAATTTTCATATTATTAGCAATAAAGAAAATCCCCAAGAACACATGTCCATTTCACTTAAGTGTAACTTTGAGAAGCGCATATATTTTTTGGAGGCAGATATCTCGCTATATTATAGTCTGTAAGTCAAGTGAACTAATCTGTCCACACTTGCAATACTTTGATGATTTCTATGCATGGCGACCGCCTGCATAGCATAATGTAGTCGTATTTCATAACATCTAATCCCAAGAACAAATTACCTTTGACTTAAAACTTTGAATTATAATATATATTATTCTGTTCATAACTATATATGATAGAAGTTTAGCGTGTTCAACAGGTTAATTTATTATATAGCCACGTTCTCAGATTACGATCTCGCACCTTTAATGTGAAAATGAAAGTCTTATTGTTTGATAATTGACCACTTTGAAGAAAACACCATTCGAACTGTTGATTAATTGCATAACAATTGATGATCTGCAGTTATAAATAACCTGGGGCTATATATGTTCTGAGCTGTGTGCGCTGAAGCGACTCAAAATTTTCGGTAGCACGTGGCGATTGAATTTACGCAATAAAGAAAGTTGAAATTTACTAAGACTGACCGAATAAAAAAACGGGAGGGAAAGAAAACACGTTCAGGAGAAAATGTTACACATGAGAAGAAGTCCCTATCAAATGATTTTCGACAGATCTGGAATTTAAAAAAAAAAAAGAGCACTTGGCAGCGGGGCGGTGGGAGGGCAACACAGAAATAAGTTCGTTTTTCACAATAAAACGAACGACTATGTAGAAACACTACAGAAGTTATTAATATGTGACCGATAGAATCTAAACAAAACTTGTTTCAAAACTCATGTAAATATTCTTTAAAATAATGGCTAATTGTATTCGGCGCGTCGGCGCGCTCGCGCAACAGATTTTGTTTGAAAATTAAATTATCGATTATACGATTTTATTATCATCGGGCACGATGTTTCACTCTGCCAAAATGAGTAGTGAACAACGATGTTAATAATTAGTTGATGCACAAAGTAATAAATAATCCTGATATCAATGAGTGATTTAAATGAGACACTTGATGTGTCTTTCAATAGAAAACTATTAGAAACATTGAGTATATGAGAATACAGAGATGATAAATGAATGAGAGAAAGAAATCTAAAACTGTTTTGATACGAAAGGTGTGTATAATACAATTAAAAGTTTTTGTCATCAAACTTCATGTTATTTCCATACAATGCTAAATACCACTAAAATCAGCTTTATTTTAACCTCGAGAGCATTGGGGTGGGGGGGCACAGCCGCTAGCTGATGTTAAAATATTTATTGCAAAAAATGATATGGACTTTAATAATTATTATTATAGTACAGAACATTTTCCTATTATTAGAATAAATATTTCAACGTCAGACATCTGTGCCATGAACCACCATCCACGCGGAGAAATCGTACCCTGGATAAGTATTCATTTATCATGTAATAGGGTACGGGTTCTGGAGAGGGAAACATAATATTATTTGATAATCCTGTGCGGGGGCCAGACTGATAAAAAAAAAGAAAAAAAGAAAAGTACATGTAACAGTGAAATCATCGTCGATACCCACGGGTGATCGCGTCTTTTACTTATCATATAGGTATGTGATAAGTAAATAACGCGTATCCGACGATGCAGTGAAATTAAAGTTATCATGCGTCGTCGACCCCCCTCCCCCCCCCGGATTAGGATGCTGGAAATTTTCCGTCCTTTTGTTACTTGATTCCTTATCACCCCCACCCCCCGATGCTACGGGTCTGAATACCTTGCATTAATATATATTTTTAAATTGGCAAGAAGTTCTCACTTGATAATTACATATGTATAAACAATATATCGGGAATAGGTGCTGGAGAAATTGAACTTGGAGAAAATGTCTGTACAAGGCATGTGCCTTCTGGTCACAAACCTCATAATATTAATTGCTCAGATGATCGACGCTTAGCCCTTTGTAAACATTCACAATAAGAACAGTATGGACAAATCTTACAGCAATAGCACTTAGCTATACATGTAAATTTACATACTGGACGGCCCCATACCCCGGTTCAAATAATGTTTAGACCAGTTGGACTATTGGCCCAACAAGTCCAATTTCCAGACGATTATATATCCCTATTATTGACAAATACGGACAGTATGTGTTTGTGAAACACTGATACCCTGTATGGCATTTTATGGCCAAGATTAGTCTTACAAGAGAAGACTAGAATCCAGGATCAATGATGTATCAGAGACATAAATAACTGTTATTTATGTCTCTGGTTGTATTAAAGATTTAAAATATTATAAAGTGATGTTCAAATGAAATAAAAACTCTAACCCCTCAAAGTTATAGCAAAATAGAACAAAATCCAAGGTCAAATCGTGAATTACAAATGAAATAAAAAAAACATTGGTTTGCGACGCTAAAGAATAAATCTGCGATATACATGTATGAAAGCTCTACCGCCTACCGTGAAAGATTTTGTTTCAATTGAATCAAAACTGTTTGACAAGGTAATTACTATCGGGCTCGATAGTTCTCGTTATGAATATAAGCGATAATACTTTAAAATAAAGAAAAATCGACGTCATTTGAGTGTTTTACTACGAGAAGATTTTAGTTGGAATTAAAGAGATGAGATTGACGCGCGGGCGCGCCGGCGCGCTGAATAAAATTAGCCAAAATAATCACCGAATGCCTCAATTCAGGGCATTCTTTTATCGTGCCAGCACCTACCGCAAACATGTAACATGGAACTTTGATCATAATTTGATTTGATTTTTAAATTACCTTGTACGCTGTCCTATAAATCAATGCAAAATCAACTGTACGAGTAAAATAAATTTATCTGTTCACCTTAAACCAGTATAATAGTTGAAAACATAATAAAAATAGTTGCGTTCGTACAAAATAACAAACATGCACGCGTGATAAGGTACATGTAGAAGATGTCCACTTGCGCGGGATCTCCTCGGCCATGGATTATCATTATTTAAAGGTTTTAATATTTGTGTTTTTTGTTGTTTTTTTAAATTTTTTTTTTTTGTTGATTGAAAACATTATTTGTACAGTTTTTAAAACATTTAAGACTTACAAACCAACCATTTAAATATGTCTGACGAGTATTTCCGATTTGGAGTAATATCGCTTTTATTAATTTTCAGAACGACTTTTTAATTTACTCTCCAATGTTTAATTTAAATAAATACAAAATGAACAAACTTTTATAACATAAAATTAAAACAGTGTACAGTGTATTTACGGCTACATAAACTCAAACACGTTCATATTCATGTAAGTGTGCGGGTGCGAATCTTGTGTATTAGATAACCGTTTACCGCTAGGTAGTGCAGCCGTGGCTGGTTTCCTCGGCCGCGGGCGAAGGATAGATTACGTAAAGGTTTAACGCATACACACGCACAGCTCAGAACCTAGGTAGATTTGAAAAGTTTGTAATTTAATGACTAAAATCTATCAAATAGAAATTCTTTTTTTTTTTACTTAAAACCCACAATTGATCTATATATCTGATATTGCATTAGATTGAGAATGGTATTGCTTTTATTAATTAACTGAACGATTTCTTAACAATTCTTCAATTCGCAGCTAAATTAACTCATATATGAGAGACGCAACTCTCGTGTATTAGATAACAGCTGACCGCTAGGTCGTTCAGCCGCGACCATGGTGACGGATTTTTCGGCCGCGGGCGAGGGATAGCTTACGTAATGATACGCACACAGCTCTGATTCAAGGTGGATATTAAATGCATGCAGTATGATAACTAAAATGTAATGCATAGGATTTTTTTTTCAAAACGTATTTTGTGTTTTACTAGAAAAGAAAAAGAATGTTTTGTTTTCCGATTCTCGTCTTTAAAGTTTGTGCACTATAAGAACTAAACAACAATGACTTAAACTTCTTTAAAAAAAAAAGCATGTGTTCTAATTTTTTTTCTCATGAATTAAAGCCCCCTGTATAAACCATCATACTTTCTGTGGTAACTTTATGTAAACAGATAGCCATGCTATGACCTTGAGTTAATATCATTACATATTGGTCACTATGATACTTATGTATACACTGTATGACACTCTAATATTGCACGCAAGTGATGCGTCATATTAAGGCGGGATACCCAAAGACTGCATCCCAATACTCTTTGTCATAAATGAGGTTAATTAATTCTGGCACAGTAAAATACAACCTGTAAATATATAAACAAGTTATCAACAAATTGTCATATTTGGCGATCCTGTGTCTGTAATGAAGGCCCTCATACTGCAAGTTAGTCTTGTAATGCTTGTCAATCTATTTAACCTTTGTAACCTTAAAGTCATGTATGAATGAATGTATTATGAGTAAGCGATGCATCATACCCAGGTGGGGGACTCAGAGACTACGATTCTGAGACTCAAAACCCGCATCACAATATTCTTTCTGACAGTTTTGACAGTTTTGTTACTTTATTTAGAAATAAAATTTAACTCTGGAATTTTAACACTAAATGTTCACTCATGATCATCGTAGATGGGCCGGACTGGTCAGAACTGTCAATTATAAGTAAAATGTTATATATACTCATGTAAAATGATGTTAAATATATTCTTTGATTTGAGCTGCTTTTAATGGTTGTAATATCTACTATACGATCACGCTTGTTAATAAACTACTTGGTAACCAACAATTGGACTTGCTGATCATTCTGAGAAAAGGCTTACATTTATGCCAGTTTTACGCACAAATACCTTCGTTAACTTGCCAAATGAAAACAGGTACATGTTAACATGTAAAGCCTTTTACACTCATACTACACAAATCACTTACAAAGTAACATTGTAACGACCTTTATGAGATCCCAACAAACAACTTTTCCAGCGACAGCCATATCGAAATCCTAACCGTTTTTGAGTTATTAAGCAAAACCTTTTAAGGGCTACTGGCCCTTAATTTAAGGGGCCAGCCCTTTTTTATTGGTGTCAAATGAAAGCCCTTAACATTATGCACAACTTTTGTTCTATACTTATTTAGGAAATATTTCAAACTAAAAAGTTACGAAGCTAAAACATGAGAAAAATTTTGATATTTTTAAAACATAGTTTTCGATTGATTAATTCGAGTGGAATAATTGGAAAAAACTGAAATACAAAAATCAGAGGACAATATTCAAAGTGTCAATAATAAAGGTTTTTAATTATAAATTATTTGCTACGGACCATTTTGGAGCCTTTATCTGGAAACTAATGCCCCTAAAATTTAGAAAAAGGGGAATAACTCAAAACAGGAAGTTGCGATTTCAATTTTTTTTGTGCTCTAGAAACCTAATTCAATTTACAATATACCGTGAAAATTTGAATGAAATCGGATGACAAACAATTAAGTTATTGAGGTTTTAAAAACGTCTAGAAGAAGAATTAAAATAATGAAGAATTACCATCAGAATCAGTACAAGGTCTTCCGTTGGAAACGGAAGACCTTAATTAATATACAGCAAACTTTAAGATATCTAATCCCTTTAGGGATGACATAATATATAAATACATGTATACTCTGTCCTGAGTTTTTGCTTCTACCGCTTTTTGCTTGATATTTCGATAATCATAAATACCTTTGTGCTCGAACTTCGTTCATCCACTAATATGAACAATGTCCAGATTATCTGTTTTGAAACGCCCCCTCTACCGCTTCAGATTTCAATACACATCCCAAAATAGAAAGTCTACGGGAATTTTGCATTGCATCAGCCATAATCAAGCCCGGATGAAAACGTTGGAAAATTGTGCGAGGTGTCTCGAGTACTTCCGAATGGAGAAAAGATGTAAACATGTCCCATTATAAATCTCCGTAAGAAATTTGTTTTCGTTCCTGTGAACTTTTATGAGGGAAAAATGATAATTTGTCAATCAAGATATCTTGGATATTTTTCCTTTTATCGATTTCAACAGCATTTCTTTCACAGGTATGTTTATTTTTATTAAAAATCATCAAAAAGTGATGGAAGCAATATCCTGGGACAATCTATAGTGCTTATTTGGGAGGGTATCATTGAAATTAACACCCCTCGAAAACCATTGTCAACCGACGCGAAGCGGATGTTGACAATGGTTTTCGAGGGGTGTCGAATTCAACCGTTACCTTCCCAAACAGGCACTATAAATTTTATTATACTAAATGTTTTAATTTTAGAGAAAATTTTACTGCTTTTATACACAGGTGTTTGGGGACGGGACCCTTCAACAGTATTTGATTAACATGAAAGTATAATAAAACTTATTGTTGATTTTCGAGTTTGTTTTCATCCTTGATATACAGAACTAATGGTATTGAATCGTTGGATACCCACGGGTGATTGCATCGTTTATCAACCGGTGATAAGTTAAAGAGACGATCACGTGGGTATCCGACGCTGATGCTATTGGCAATATTTGATAATTTTATTTACAATACTTTATCTGTTTTTCAATGTATGATCAATATATTATATTCAGATACCTTTTTCCCAATATATTCGGTCCATTTAGATAAAATTACAGGCCTCTAACGCTTCTTATGGATACCTCTTGAGGTCCTCTACTTAACCCCAGTGTTTCTAGGTTCTTGTGATCAAACTCAAGTGAGATATAAACCCCTGAAATGAGCCCGAAGCCCTGGGAGCCACTTGGTGGTACCACTACAGCCCATATTTGAGACCGAGAAATAATAGCCCTATAGGCCCCCTACACTGCCCTGTAATCCGTTTGATGCACACTTCAAAGATAAAGGATATATAGTCCACTTTTCACCCCATATCATTGTGAAATGCTAAAAAATACCAAAGTTCGGGTGAGCTAACTGGCCCCTTTTAGGGGTCATAGGCGCCCTATAACGCTTCTTATGGATACCTTTTGAGGTCCTCTACTTAACCCCAGTGTTTTCAGGTTCTTGTGATCAAACTCAAGTGAGATATAAACCCCTGAAATGAGCCCGAAGCCCTGGGAGCCACTTGGTGGTACCCCATACAGCCCAAATTTGAGACCGTGAAATAATAGCCTAATAGGTCCCCTACACTGCCCTGGTGTCCGTTTGATGCACATTTCAAAGATAAAGGAGATAATGGACCACTCCTTACCCCTATATCATTGTCAAATGCTAAAAAATGCCAAAGTTCGGGTGAGCTAACTGCACCCTTTTAGGGGTTCTAGGCGCTCTCTAATTCTTGTTATGGATACCTCTTGAGGTCCTCTACTTAACCCCAGTGTTTCCAAGTTCTTATGATTTATTTCAAGTGAAATATAAACCCCTGAAATGAGCCCGAAGCCCTGGGAGCCACTTGTTGGTACCCCTACAGCCCAAATTTGAGACCGTGAAATAATAGCCTTATAGGTCCCCTACACTGCCCTGGTGTCCGTTTGATGCACATTTCAAAGATAAAGGAGATAATGGACAACTCCTTACCCCTATATCATTGTCAAATGCTAAAAAATGCCAAAGTTCGGGTGAGCTAAATGCACCCATTTAGGGGTTCTAGGCGCTCTCTAATTCTTGTTATGGATACCTCTTGAGTCCTCTACTTAACCCCAGTGTTTCCAAGTTCTTGTGATTTATCTCAAGTGAGATATAAACCCCTGAAATGAGCCCAAACCCCTGGGAGCTACTTGGTGGTACCCATACAGCCGAAATTTGAGACCGTGAAACAATAGCCTTATAGGTTCCCTACACTGCCCTGGTGTCCGTTTGATGCACATTTCAAAGATAAAGGAGATAATGGACAACTCCTTACCCCTATATCATTGTCAAATGCTAAAAAATGTCAAAGTTCGGGTGAGCTAAATGCACCCTTTTAGGGGTTCTAGGCGCTCTCTAATTCTTGTTATGGATACCTCTTGAGGTCCTCTACTTAACCCCAGTGTTTCCAAGTTCTTGTGATTTATCTCAAGTGAGATATAAACCCCTGAAATGAGCCCAAACCCCTGAGAGCTACTTGGTGGTACCCCTACAGATCAAATTTGAGACCGTGAAATAATAGCCTTATAGGTTCCCTACACTGTCCTGGTGTCCGTTTGATGCACACTTCAATGATAAAGGAGATAATGGTCTACTCCTTACCCCTATATCATTGTCAAATGCTAAAAAATGCCAAAGTTCGGATGAACTAAATGCACCCTTTTAAGGGTTCTAGGCGCTTTCTAATTCTTGTTATGGATACCTCTTGAGGTCCTCTACTTAACCCCAGTGTTTCCAAGTTCTTGTGATTTATCTCAAGTGAGATATAAACCCCTGAAATGAGCCCAAACCCCTGAGAGCTACTTGGTGGTACCCCTACAGATCAAATTTGAGACCGTGAAATAATAGCCTTATAGGTTCCCTACACTGTCCTGGTGTCCGTTTGATGCACACTTCAATGATAAAATAGATAATGGTCTACTCCTTACCCCTATATCATTGTCAAATGCTAAAAAATGCCAAAGTTCGGATGAACTAAATGCACCCTTTTAGGGGTTCTAGGCGCTCTCTAATTCTTGTTATGGATACCTCTTGAGGTCCTCTACTTAACCCCAGTGTTTCCAAGTTCTTGTGATTTATCTCAAGTGAGATATAAACCCCTGAAATGAGCCCAAACCCCTGGGAGCCACTTGGTGGTACCCCTACAGCCCAAATTTGAGACCGTGAAATAATAGCCTTATAGGTCCCCTACACTGTCCTGGTGTCCGTTTGATGCACACTTCAAAGATAATGGAGATAATGGACCACTCCTTACCCCTATATCATTGTCAAATGCTAAAAAATGCCAAAGTTCGGGTGAGCTAAATGCACCCTTTTAGGGGTTCTAGGGGCTCTCTAACTCTTGTTATGGATAACTCTTGAGGTCCTCTACTTAACCCCAGTGTTTCCAAGTTCTTGTGATTTATCTCAAGTGAGATATAAACCCTTGAAATGAGCCTAAACCCCTGGGAGCCACTTGTTGGTACCGCTACAGCCCAAATTTGAGACCGTGAAATAATAGCCTTTTAGGTCCCCTACACTGCCCTGGTGTCCGTTTGATGCACACTTCAAAGATAAAGGAGATAATGGACCACTCCTTACCCCTATATCATTGTCAAATGATAAAAAATGCCAAAGTTCGGGTGAGCTAACTGCACCCTTTTAGGGGTTCTAGGCGCTTTTAAATTCTTGTTATGGATACCTCTTGAGGTCCTCTACTTAACCCCAGTGTTTCCAAGTTCTTGTGATTTATCTCAAGTGAGATATAAACCCCTGAAATGAGCCCAAACCCCTGGGAGCCACTTGGTGGTACCCCTACAGCCCAAATTTGAGACCGTGAAATAATAGCCTTATAGGTCCCCTACACTGTCCTGGTGTCCGTTTGATGCACACTTCAAAGATAAAGGAGATAATGGACCACTCCTTACCCCTATATCATTGTCAAATGCTAAAAAATGCCAAAGTTCGGGTGAGCTAAATGCACCCTTTTAGGGGTTCTAGGGGCTCTCTAACTCTTGTTATGGATAACTCTTGAGGTCCTCTACTTAACCCCAGTGTTTCCAAGTTCTTGTGATTTATCTCAAGTGAGATATAAACCCTTGAAATGAGCCTAAACCCTGGGAGCCACTTGGTGGTACCACTACAGCCCAAATTTGAGACCGTGAAATAATAGCCTTATAGGTCCCCTACACTGTCCTGGTGTCCGTTTGATGCACACTTCAAAGATAAAGGAGATAATGGTCTACTCCTTAGCCCTATATCATAGTCAAATGATAAAAAAAGCCAAAGTTCGGGTGAGCTAAATGCACCCTTTTAGGGGTTCTAGGCGCTCTCTAATTCTTGTTATGGATACCTCTTGAGGTCCTCTACTTAACCCCAGTGTTTCCAAGTTCTTGTGATTTATCTCAGGTGAGATATAAACCCCTGAAATGAGCCCAAACCCCTGGGAGCTACTTGGTGGTACCCCTACAGCCCAAATTTGAGACCGTGAAATAATAGCCTTATATGTCACTTGTTGGTACCCCTACAGCCAAATTTGAGACCGTGAAATAATAGCCTTATAGGTCCCCTACACTGTCCTGGTGTCCGTTTGATGCACACTTCAAAGATAAAGGAAATAATGGTCTACTCCTTACCCTGATAACATTGTCAAATGCTAAAAAATGCCAAAGTTCGGGTGAGCTAGCTGTACCCATTTAGGGGTTCTAGGCGCTCTCTAATTCTTGTTATGGATACCTCTTGAGTCCTCTACTTAACCCCAGTGTTTCCAAGTTCTTGTGATTTATCTCAAGTGAGATATAAACCCCTGAAATGAGCCCAAACCCCTGGGAGCTACTTGGTGGTACCCATACAGCCCAAATTTGAGACCGTGAAACAATAGCCTTATAGGTTCCCTACACTGCCCTGGTGTCCGTTTGATGCACATTTCAAAGATAAAGGACATAATGGACAACTCCTTACCCCTATATCATTGTCAAATGCTAAAAAATGTCAAAGTTCGGGTGAGCTAAATGCACCCTTTTAGGGGTTCTAGGCGCTCTCTAATTCTTGTTATGGATACCTCTTGAGGTCCTCTACCTAACCCCAGTGTTTCCAAGTTCTTGTGATTTATCTCAAGTGAGATATAAACCCCTGAAATGAGCCCAAACCCCTGAGAGATACTTGGTGGTACCCCTACAGATCAAATTTGAGACCGTGAAATAATAGCCTTATAGGTTCCCTACACTGTCCTGGTGTCCGTTTGATGCACACTTCAATGATAAAGGAGATAATGGTCTACTCCTTACCCCTATATCATTGTCAAATGCTAAAAAATGCCAAAGTTCGGATGAACTAAATGCACCCTTTTAGGGGTTCTAGGTGCTCTCTAATTCTTGTTATGGATACCTCTTGAGGTCCTCTACTTAACCCCAGTGTTTCCAAGTTCTTGTGATTTATCCTAAGTGAAATATAAACCCCTGAAATGAGCCCAAACCCCTGGGAGCCACTTGTTGGTACCGCTACAGCCCAAATTTGAGACCGTGAAATAATAGCCTTTTAGGTCCCCTACACTGCCCTGGTGTCCGTTTGATGCACACTTCAAAGATAAAGGAGATAATGGACCACTCCTTACCCCTATATCATTGTCAAATGATAAAAAATGCCAAAGTTCGGGTGAGCTAACTGCACCCTTTTAGGGGTTCTAGGCGCTTTTAAATTCTTGTTATGGATACCTCTTGAGGTCATCTACTTAACCCCAGTGTTTCCAAGTTCTTGTGATTTATCTCAAGTGAGATATAAACCCCTGAAATCAGCCCAAACCCCTGGGAGCCACTTGGTGGTACCCCTACAGCCCAAATTTGAGACCGTGAAATAATAGCCTTATAGGTCCCCTACACTGTCCTGGTGTCCGTTTGATGCACACTTCAAAGATAAAGGAGATAATGGACCACTCCTTACCCTATATCATTGTCAAATGCTAAAAAATGCCAAAGTTCGGGTGAGCTAAATGCACCCTTTTAGGGGTTCTAGGCGCTCTCTAATTCTTGTTATGGATACCTCTTGAGGTCCTCTACTTAACCCCAGTGTTTCCAAGTTCTTGTGATTTATCTCAAGTGAAATATAAACCCCTGAAATGAGCCCAAACCCCTGGGAGCCACTTGTTGGTACCGCTACAGCCCAAATTTGAGACCGTGAAATAATAGCCTTTCAGTTCCCCTACACTGCCCTGGTGTCCGTTTGATGCACACTTCAAAGATAAAGGAGATAATGGACCACTCCTTACCCCTATATCATTGTCAAATGATAAAAAATGCCAAAGTTCGGGTGAGCTAACTGCACCCTTTTAGGAGTTCTAGGCGCTTTTAAATTCTTGTTATGGATACCTCTTGAGGTCATCTACTTAACCCCAGTGTTTCCAAGTTCTTGTGATTTATCTCAAGTGAGATATAAACCCCTGAAATGAGCCCAAACCCCTGGGAGCTACTTGGTGGTACCCCTACAGCCCAAATTTGAGACCGTGAAATAATAGCCTTATAGGTCCCCTACACTGTCCTGGTGTCCGTTTGATGCACACTTCAAAGATAAAGGAGATAATGGACCACTCCTTACCCCTATATCATTGTCAAATGCTAAAAAATGCCAAAGTTCGGGTGAGCTAAATGCACCCTTTTAGGGGTTCTAGGGGCTCTCTAACTCTTGTTATGGATAACTCTTGAGGTCCTCTACTTATCCCCAGTGTTTCCAAGTTCTTGTGATTTATCTCAAGTGAGATATAAACCCTTGAAATGAGCCTAAACCCTGGGAGCCACTTGGTGGTACCACTACAGCCCAAATTTGAGACCGTGAAATAATAGCCTTATAGGTCCCCTACACTGTCCTGGTGTCCGTTTGATGCACACTTCAAAGATAAAGGAGATAATGGTCTACTCCTTAGCCCTATATCATAGTCAAATGATAAAAAAAGCCAAAGTTCGGGTGAGCTAAATGCACCCTTTTAGGGGTTCTAGGCGCTCTCTAATTCTTGTTATGGATACCTCTTGAGGTCCTCTACTTAACCCCAGTGTTTCCAAGTTCTTGTGATTTATCTCAAGTGAGATATAAACCCCTGAAATGAGCACAAACCCCTGGGAGCTACTTGGTGGTACCCCTACAGCCCAAATTTGAGACCGTGAAATAATAGCCTTATATGTCACTTGTTGGTACCCCTACAGCCAAAATTTGAGACCGTGAAATAATAGCCTTATAGGTCCCCTACACTGTCCTGGTGTCCGTTTGATGCACACTTCAAAGATAAAGGAGATAATGGTCTACTCCTTACCCTGATAACATTGTCAAATGCTAAAAAATGCCAAAGTTCGGGTGAGCTAGCTGTACCCATTTAGGGGTTCTAGGCGCTCTCTAATTCTTGTTATGGATACCTCTTGAGTCCTCAACTTAACCCCAGTGTTTCCAAGTTATTGTGATTTATCTCAAAGTGAGATATAAACCGCTGAAATGAGCCCAAACCCTAGGAGCCACTTGGTGGTACCACTACAGCCCAAATTTGAGACCGTGAAATAATAGCCTTATAGGTCCCCTACACTGTCCTGGTGTCCGTTTGATGCACACTTCAAAGATAAAGGAGATAATGGTCTACTCCTTAGCCCTATATCATAGTCAAATGATAAAAAATGCCAAAGTTCGGGTGAGCTAAATGCACCCTTTTAGGGGTTCTAGGCGCTTTTAAATTCTTGTTATGGATACCTCTTGAGGTCCTCTACTTAACCCCAGTGTTTCCAAGTTCTTGTGATTTATCTCAAGTGAGATATAAACCCCTGAAATGAGCCCAAACCCCTGGGAGCCACTTGGTGGTACCCCTACAGCCCAAATTTGAGACCGTGAAATAATAGCCTTATAGGTCCCCTACACTGCCCTGGTGTCCGTTTGATGCATACTTCAAAGATAAAGGAGATAATGGTCCACTCCTTACCCCTATATCATTGTCAAATGATAAAAAATGCCAAAGTTCGGGTGAGCTAAATGCATCCTTTTAGGGGTTCTAGGCGCTACCTAATTCTTGTTATAGATACCTCTTGAGTCCTCTACTTAACCCCAGTGTTTCCAAGTTCTTGTGATTTATCTCAAGGGAGATATAAACCCCTGAAATGAGCACAAACCCCTGGGAGCTACTTGGTGGTACCCCTACAGCCCAAATTTGAGACCGTGAAATAATAGCCTTATATGTCACTTGTTGGTACCCCCTACAGCCAAAATTTGAGACCGTGAAATAATAGCCTTATAGGTCCCCTACACTGTCCTGGTGTCCGTTTGATGCACACTTCAAAGATAAAGGAGATAATGGTCTACTCCTTACCCTGATAACATTGTCAAATGCTAAAAAATGCCAAAGTTCGGGTGAGCTAGCTGTACCCATTTAGGGGTTCTAGGCGCTCTCTAATTCTTGTTATGGATACCTCTTGAGTCCTCTACTTAACCCCAGTGTTTCCAAGTTCTTGTGATTTATCTCAAGTGAGATATAAACCCCTGAAATGAGCCCAAACCCCTGGGAGCTACTTGGTGGTACCCATACAGTCCAAATTTGAGACCGTGAAACAATAGCCTTATAGGTTCCCTACACTGCCCTGGTGTCCGTTTGATGCACATTTCAAAGATAAAGGAGATAATGGACAACTCCTTACCCCTATATCATTGTCAAATGCTAAAAAATGTCAAAGTTCGGGTGAGCTAAATGCACCCTTTTAGGGGTTCTAGGCGCTCTCTAATTCTTGTTATGGATACCTCTTGAGGTCCTCTACCTAACCCCAGTGTTTCCAAGTTCTTGTGATTTATCTCAAGTGAGATATAAACCCCTGAAATGAGCCCAAACCCTGGGAGCTACTTGGTGGTACCCCTACAGCCCAAATTTGAGACCGTGAAATAATAGCCTTATATGTCACTTGTTGGTACCCCTACAGCCAAAATTTGAGACCGTGAAATAATAGCCTTATAGGTCCCCTACACTGTCCTGGTGTCCGTTTGATGCACACTTCAAAGATAAAGGAAATAATGGTCTACTCCTTACCCTGATAACATTGTCAAATGCTAAAAAATGCCAAAGTTCGGGTGAGCTAGCTGTACCCATTTAGGGGTTCTAGGCGCTCTCTAATTCTTGTTATGGATACCTCTTGAGTCCTCTACTTAACCCCAGTGTTTCCAAGTTCTTGTGATTTATCTCAAGTGAGATATAAACCCCTGAAATGAGCCCAAACCCCTGGGAGCTACTTGGTGGTACCCATACAGCCCAAATTTGAGACCGTGAAACAATAGCCTTATAGGTTCCCTACACTGCCCTGGTGTCCGTTTGATGCACATTTCAAAGATAAAGGAGATAATGGACAACTCCTTACCCCTATATCATTGTCAAATGCTTAAAAATGTCAAAGTTCGGGTGAGCTAAATGCACCCTTTTAGGGGTTCTAGGCGCTCTCTAATTCTTGTTATGGATACCTCTTGAGGTCCTCTACCTAACCCCAGTGTTTCCAAGTTCTTGTGATTTATCTCAAGTGAGATATAAACCCCTGAAATGAGCCCAAACCCCTGGGAGCCACTTGGTGGTACCCCTACAGCCCAAATTTGAGACCGTAAAATAATAGCCTTATAGGTCCCCTACACTGCCCTGGTGTCCGTTTGATGCATACTTCAAAGATAAAGGAGATAATGGTCCACTCCTTACCCCTATATCATTGTCAAATGATAAAAAATGCCAAAGTTCGGGTGAGCTAAATGCATCCTTTTAGGGGTTCTAGGCGCTACCTAATTCTTGTTATAGATACCTCTTGAGTCCTCTACTTAACCCCAGTGTTTCCAAGTTCTTGTGATTTATCTCAAGGGAGATATAAACCCCTGAAATGAGCACAAACCCCTGGGAGCTACTTGGTGGTACCCCTACAGCCCAAATTTGAGACCGTGAAATAATAGCCTTATATGTCACTTGTTGGTACCCCTACAGCCAAAATTTGAGACCGTGAAATAATAGCCTTATAGGTCCCCTACACTGTCCTGGTGTCCGTTTGATGCACACTTCAAAGATAAAGGAGATAATGGTCTACTCCTTACCCTGATAACATTGTCAAATGCTAAAAAATGCCAAAGTTCGGGTGAGCTAGCTGTACCCATTTAGGGGTTCTAGGCGCTCTCTAATTCTTGTTATGGATACCTCTTGAGTCCTCTACTTAACCCCAGTGTTTCCAAGTTCTTGTGATTTATCTCAAGTGAGATATAAACCCCTGAAATGAGCCCAAACCCCTGGGAGCTACTTGGTGGTACCCATACAGTCCAAATTTGAGACCGTGAAACAATAGCCTTATAGGTTCCCTACACTGCCCTGGTGTCCGTTTGATGCACATTTCAAAGATAAAGGAGATAATGGACAACTCCTTACCCCTATATCATTGTCAAATGCTAAAAATGTCAAAGTTCGGGTGAGCTAAATGCACCCTTTTAGGGGTTCTAGGCGCTCTCTAATTCTTGTTATGGATACCTCTTGAGGTCCTCTACCTAACCCCAGTGTTTCCAAGTTCTTGTGATTTATCTCAAGTGAGATATAAACCCCTGAAATGAGCCCAAACCCCTGGGAGCTACTTGGTGGTACCCCTACAGCCCAAATTTGAGACCGTGAAATAATAGCCTTATATGTCACTTGTTGGTACCCCTACAGCCAAAATTTGAGACCGTGAAATAATAGCCTTATAGGTCCCCTACACTGTCCTGGTGTCCGTTTGATGCACACTTCAAAGATAAAGGAAATAATGGTCTACTCCTTACCCTGATAACATTGTCAAATGCTAAAAAATGCCAAAGTTCGGGTGAGCTAGCTGTACCCATTTAGGGGTTCTAGGCGCTCTCTAATTCTTGTTATGGATACCTCTTGAGTCCTCTACTTAACCCCAGTGTTTCCAAGTTCTTGTGATTTATCTCAAGTGAGATATAAACCCCTGAAATGAGCCCAAACCCCTGGGAGCTACTTGGTGGTACCCATACAGCCCAAATTTGAGACCGTGAAACAATAGCCTTATAGGTTCCCTACACTGCCCTGGTGTCCGTTTGATGCACATTTCAAAGATAAAGGAGATAATGGACAACTCCTTACCCCTATATCATTGTCAAATGCTTAAAAATGTCAAAGTTCGGGTGAGCTAAATGCACCCATTTAGGGGTTCTAGGCGCTCTCTAATTCTTGTTATGGATACCTCTTGAGGTCCTCTACCTAACCCCAGTGTTTCCAAGTTCTTGTGATTTATCTCAAGTGAGATATAAACCCCTGAAATGAGCCCAAACCCATGGGAGCCACTTGGTGGTACCCCTACAGCCCAAATTTGAGACCGTGAAATAATAGCCTTATAGGTCCCCTACACTGCCCTGGTGTCCGTTTGATGCATACTTCAAAGATAAAGGAGATAATGGTCCACTCCTTACCCCTATATCATTGTCAAATGATAAAAAATGCCAAAGTTCGGGTGAGCTAAATGCATCCTTTTAGGGGTTCTAGGCGCTACCTAATTCTTGTTATAGATACCTCTTGAGTCCTCTACTTAACCCCAGTGTTTCCAAGTTCTTGTGATTTATCTCAAGGGAGATATAAACCCCTGAAATGAGCACAAACCCCTGGGAGCTACTTGGTGGTACCCCTACAGCCCAAATTTGAGACCGTGAAATAATAGCCTTATATGTCACTTGTTGGTACCCCTACAGCCAAAATTTGAGACCGTGAAATAATAGCCTT